>PVLD010001515.1:0-198367 GCA_004027595.1 Dinomys branickii
AACTGAACTTCAGTATCTTTTACCTTGTTTGGGAAATTTTCTGCTATTATTTCATCAAATATTCCTTTTATATCATTTGTGAGATCTCCTGCTGTTTCACACACTCCTATAATTCGAATATTGTTACGTTTTGCTTCATCTTGCAGCTGTTGGATTGACTTTTCTTGTGTCTTTGATGATATCATGAGATTCTTCCTTTAACGCTCATAAGCTGCCATGCTGTCTTCAAGTTCTGAAATTCTATTTTCGGTTTCATTTAAATGGTTTCGCATGCTTTCAGTGTTAGTTTTCAAATCCTGGCATTCTCTTTGGGCCTGTTTAATTCTTGGTAATTCATTCCTAAATTGCTCTTGTAATGTTTCCATTTGTTTCCTATTTTCTTCTAGTCTTTTGTCTATTTCTTCTCTATGTGAACGAAACGTTTCTTCCATCATTGTTTTCAGCTCGTTTTTTATCTGAGAAATCATTGCAGGTATGTGGCTTATTTCTGCTTTAAGCTCTTTTATGGCCTGTTGGAGTTGTTTCATTTCGGATGCAATCGTTTCATAACTTGCGGGTATGTGGCTTCCTGGTTCCCCTGTATCCTCGCATTCAAAACTTGTTCTGGGTGGGTTGAGTTGTGAGATTGCGTTTTGTTCCTCTGTTTTCCCATTTTTGGGTATCAGATACAAAATTTAGAGCTATAAATTCCCCAGGCAGTTCAGCAGGCAAAGGTCTGCTGCAGAGGCTGCTCCAATGATTCCTTCTCTTTGGGAGAATGTTCCTTAAGCTGTCTGCTGAGATTTCTGCTTCTCCTCCCTACTCCGAGACCTGGCTGGGGCGTATAAACAGCTCCCTGCCCCAGAGGCCTTGCAGACAGGCCACTCAGGTGTTCCTCCCTGGGTGGAGCTCCTTCCCTCCTCACAAATCCCGTTGGGGCGCCTAGCTAGCTCTTCCTACCCGGGAGATCCTGCAGTCCTTAAAGCTGCTTTGATGTCACTTGCTGGGCAGAGCTTCTTCCCCACTCAGGAAAAACCAGTTAGAGTGCCCACTCAACTCACCCTGGGATTGTGCAGACAGGAATGCCATTCAGATGTATCTCCCTGGATCGAGCTTTTACCCGACTCAGAAATCCTGCCGATCGCAGCTGGTACAGCTCGTGCGGCGCTGGCTGCGGGGGCGGGGTTCTGAGTGGTATCCCGGACTGCTGCCCAGATTGGTGCAATCTGTCCCAGTAGCGTGTTCTCTGAGTTTACTCTGCTCCGCTGCCTCCAACAAATCCTGGTTACAGCCGCCTCCAAGCCGATCGGGTTCAGGAGCTGGAGGCGTCCTTCCCTCCGCAATCACTCTCTCAGCTGTACGCAATTTGAGCTGAGCTGCGGCCCAAGGGCAGCACTGATCCCTCGGGCACCCAGCTCTCAGGATCCGCCCACTTCTCACCGCACAGCTTGTCCAGCCAGCTCTTTAATGCTCAGGCCACGGAGAGCAACCCGATCAGTTGGAATTTTCCATCCATGGACCGGGCACCCGCGCGCAAAGGATCGGTCTCTGGGAGAGTTTCCCTCTGCCGCTCACCTGGTTGCCATCTTCCCGGAAGTCCATAAATTTTCAATAATTGTTAGCACTTCTTACCTGGTATTTTTCAAAAAGCTTTGAATCAATGATCATTGCTGATATTTATAATAAAGCTTTAATAACACTTTGATTATGGTGTTTTGTGGATGAGGATCAGGTAGATAAATTAACTTTTCATAAATCCTAGCTTTTTAATTTCTTCTTTTTAATCAACTATATAGTTTTGCATACTTGGACTCAGAGGTGTTGAACCTGAATGCTATTGCTACTTTTAACAATTCTTTGTGTGTTCAGAATTTCAGAATTAGTATAATGCATTGTGTTTTATTTCACATTTTGGTCAAAATGGTCACCATTCCCTGGGTATATCTTGACATTCTAACCTGATATTTGCATAAAACTCAGAATCTGGAACTATTACTTTAGAAATTTTTTTCTCTAATTAGTAGGTGCCTGTTTATGAACTACCTCTTCATTTTAACAGATCAGCATCAAATCTGTCCAGGAATCAACACAGAGGCTTCAAGGCATTTCTGCCATCTGCTCTTTACTTCCTATAGCAGCACATATTTACTAAATGCCTCTGAGATGTCAGACTCTTCTGTGTCAGGGACAGTGGTGAGTATAGCTGTGAATAAGTTTTTATTCCTACTCTGAAGGATTTTACTGTTTAGGTAGACAAATAAGATGGTATAAAAGTCATTCCATCTACTCTGCAAGCCAGAACAAGGCAAAAGCATGTATTCACCATTGTTCTGGGTCCTAAGCAATATAAGAGAAAAATTACAAGGGGAAATAAAAGATATAAATATTGGAGATGAAAAATTAAAACCTTTTATTTTCAGGCAAAAGATACAAGAACAAGTGAATTTACCAGTGTTATGGAGTTCAAGGTCAAGATTAATTATATAACAATACAAGTTATTGTTATTTCTTCTAGCAGTGAAGCATTGGAAAATTGAAGTGATATCACTTGCTAATAATATCAAAAATATAAAATACACAAGTATCAGTTCTCCCCTAATTTTTCTCAAACAAAATTCAAATAGTTTTCTTGTTGAAATTTATCAGATGATTCAAAAACTTATACCAAACTATTACAAAAGACCTAGAGTAGCCAAAATGATCTTGGATAAATGAAATTGCAGGATCACTGCTTACTAACTTCAGGCCTTTTAAGACAACAGTAATTAACATCAGATCATGTGTGCATAAGAATGACAGAAAAATGGAATAGACTAGAGTCCAGAAGTAGAGCCACAAATGTAAAGTCAATCGATTTTTAAATTGTTCAGTTGCTACAGGAATTGAATGTGATACAAAGTTATGAAAATTATTTTAACAAACGGTGTTGAAATGACTAGATCACTGGGAAGACATGAACGTCAATCCTGTGTCACATAATTTGATATAGATCCTATACCAAAATAAAAGATAAAACTATAAAGCTTCTATAAGAAAACCTAGCATATTTTTATTACCTTGCAATACACAACAATTTGTAAACTAGAACAAAATTCACTGACCATAAAATAACTGATAAATTATATTGAAGCAAAATTTAAACTTCTCATCTAGAGACGTTATTAAGGCAGTGAATAGGCAAGCCAGAGTGGGAAAAGATATTTGAGGTTTATATATACAACAGATAGGTACTGATTTCAGAATACATGTAGCATGTCTATGGCTTAATAATACAAAGATAAAACCTTCAATTTAAAACAGACACTACACAAAACAAGATGTATAAATCATTAAAAGAACTTGAAGTGATACTGACAATTATTAGTTATCAGAGAAGTAAAAATTAAAAGCAGAAGACAGAACTTTACTCCTACTCAAAATTTTAAAATGAAAAGTTGACAAAATTAAATACTGGGCAGGATTGAAGTATTTAAAACTATTCCATATTTCTATTCAGAGTATAAAAGGTTACACCTCCCTTGAGGAACAAACTAAAACTTTCTTCTGAAGTGAATCATACATCAATTCTATTACCTATTATAATAGAAGAAAGGACAAATATACTGTGGTATATTCTTAAAATGCAATACTATTTAACAATAAAAATGAAATATTAAAGCTCACAACAGCATGGATGAATCTCAATATCATTATTCTGAGTGAAAGAAACTAGATACAAAAGAATACAGAGTGTGATTCCATTTATATGAAATATGAAACAGACAGAATCATTGTAATCTACAGTGATAAAATTCAGAACAGTGGTTGCTACTGTTGGGGATAGAGAGTGAGGACTTATGGAAAAGGGGCCTAAAAGAACTCTCTAGAATGACAGAAATGGTAGGGGTAAAAATGTATGTGCACATTTGTCAAAAATCATTAAACTTTACCTTAGGATTTATGAATTAAAAACTAAGGACTCTATTACAAGGCAATCACTTGTCATTGCATCAACTCCTAAGTTGCAAATTCAATTATTCTACTCTTGGACTATGGCTTTTATCTAGACGTTCCCTCAATGCCTCATGTGGTCATAGGTGGGGCTTTTCAGAGGTGGTATATGATGCTGGGATCAAGGATGCGATGCTGGGGTTAAAGCTGCCCCTCCCTGGGTGTGAGTGCTACCAACCCTAAGGGTGGATAGCCTGGGTATGATAAAAGGAAAAGAAAGAGGGTGACTGCTGCTTGCTGTCTGCTTGCTGCTTCGTTGCTTTCTGCCTTATGCCTGCTGTGAACTGTTTCTCCTCTGTGATGCCCCTCCACCATGCTACCTTGCTTTGGAGACAGCCAACTGTGAATGGAAACTTCTGCAAACTGTGAACCAAATAAACCTTTCTTTCTTTAACTCTGGGTGTTGGGCATTTTGTCTCAGCAATAAGAAAAGAAACCAAGACAGACAATATTCTCACGGAGCTTTCCACTTTAATGACCCTACTGCCTTTTCTGCATCTGCATCTGCATCTTTTTGCCTTCATTTCCTTTTATCTAGATTAAATCCCTTCTTTGAATGTACCCTCAATTCTATAGTTTCCTTTCTTCCATTATGACATCTGCCAGTTGCAACTCCATCCTGCATACACCTAGACACTGCCTTTTATGTGCCTGGCTGCCTGCATGCTGCTGAGTGTTTCTGAAAAGAAATGTCACAACTGGGTAGATTGATAGGTTTTTCTCTCCTGTGATAACCAATCTTACTCTAGGCTTATGTTTTTCAACCTCATTATGAGAAGCTGGCACTGCCAGTTGTTACCTTGCTAATATAAACTCATTCTTTGATTCTCCTCAAGGAATGTTTGTACATTCTCTAGTTTTCTATCTGAATTTACCATCACAGCTAATGATCTTGCTTCATTTTAATTAAAATAAAGAAAAAGCCCTCCCCTCAGATCCTATTGGGTAGTAGAGAAACTCTGCTGCAAGCCACTACCAAATGCAGGTGTTTAGTGGCATCACCACCTGAACTTTTCTCTTTTCCCCTGTAGGACCTGGGAGGAGGTATTTAGTCCTTCTTCCCCTCCACAAGCCAGGTCCTCTCTTACGCTCTTCTTCTCGTGTCCTTCGTGCCCTATCAGACAGTTTGTTTCATTGTGAGCATTCCTGCCTTCACTGTTTAAGTATTCAGACACTTGTTTACCACTTACCACCCTGCTGTCCTAATTCTCTCCAACTCTTGTCCAAATTCTTCATCTGCCTCAAGCAGCTTTTTGTAAGAGTTTGTCTGCAGACATGTCTTCACCTCTTATTCATTCTTCAGTGTATTCAAAGTTGGCCTCTGCTCCCTTTATAGATGTGGAGCTTGCTAAGATCACTGTCCTTATCTTACTAGACCATTTCCTGATATTCCAGGAGGTTAACTGCTACTCTTTTGAAATACGCTTCAGTTCTTTGCTTTCATGACTCCAAATTCTCCTGATTCCCTCGTCTTCTTAGATTCCTTTGTCAATACTCCCACCTCTATCTCAGGTCTCCTATGTGAGTTCCTTAGGGCCCTCTTTTTTATTTGAGTTCCACAGCACTCATCTCTCTTTCCTTTATATTCTCATTCCATCCATCCCCACGACTTGGGATATTACCATGAGTTATGATCCTTAAACAAATACATCTATCCCACATCCCAGTTAAACTTCTGCTTTCCCCATTCCTGTCCTTTCAGCCTTCTCCCTCTTCCGTTTAACTGGACTCAAGGAAAGCCCACTCTATCATTCTTACTACCTTCTTTTGCTTGCTGCTCCCTGATCCTAATCTATGACAAATTCCTATCAACTTTGCCTCTAAAATGTGTCCTGAATTTACTGCAGTCTGTACCCATCTCCACTGATCTAACCCAAGCTACTTCTATCTCTTGCCTGCCTAACATCCAAACTGGTCTTCCTGCTTCAGTTCTGGCCCCACCCCAATCCATTCTCCATGTGGCAGCCAGAATGACCAAACAAATGGGCACTGTCTCTTTCACAAAGTCCCTCAACCATTGAAAACTATCCATGGCTTTGTTTATCTAAAACAAAATCCAAAACCCTTAACATGATCTCAGGCATGATCTAGCTTTCCTCATCAGTCTGTTCTTGAGGTTATTTGCTGATGGCCCTTCTCTCATTGACATTTTAGGTATAATAAACTGCTGTCTCAGAGTTTATACTATCTGTTCTCTTTTTTTTTTTTTTGCGGTACTGGGGATCGAACTCAGGACCCTGCGCTTGCTAGGCAGGCGCTTATTCCACTGAGCTATATCCCCAGCTGCTATACTACCTGTTCTCTACACCTGGAGAGTTTATTGCCTAACTCTTTGCCTGGCTAACTAGCATTCACTTTCAACATTGTTCCTTCAATGTATTCTTCTTTATTCTACCTTGGTATGTTGCTGGCAGCCTGGTCTTTTCTGTTTATATGTAAACATATATTTATTTGTATGTTTATTAATATACTGCTACTTCTTTCTAAGATATTCAAACTCTATGAGGGCAGAGACCAGGCCCAAAATTGTTCACCACTGTGCAATAGAGGGTGATGATGATGAGTTCTCTGACCCAGGCCTGAATTAGTTATTTCTGTTTCCATGTTATTATCCCTAATTCCCTCCAGGAAGCATATACCATTTCCTCTTATAAAGTTCTACCTTATAACTCTTGGTATTTATATTTATAATGCTACTAATGGCAGACATTAGTAATACTAATACCCCATTCTCTTCCACTTTGAGTTACAAAAAGTTTTAAATTCTTGTGCTGTGTTAGGTTGTTTCCAATATCTGATATCCTTCCAGGTGATAAGATTATTACACCTTCCAATGCTGTATCATTAAGCTTGGCTATATGGCTTGTAGTGGGTGCATCTCCATATACAAGGATTATGCCTCTGTGATTTCAGGTATTGACCATATGACTAACTCTTACCTAAGAGTAGAAATGAGGTACACCATTTCTGAGCAGAAGCATTTGAGCCATTGCAGTGACCCACAGACTTTCTTTTTCTACTATGAGAATGACAATGTTCCATACAGGGGCTGCTCCTTCAGCCTATATCCCAGTATTTTAGGTGACCTGAAGGCCGCACATTACATGCATTCATTGTTTATGTAAACCCTTGAGATCTGGTGGTTGCTTGTTCCCATAGTTTAACCAAACCTAAGGTAACTGATGGATTCAATTACTTGATATTGTATGGGACCATGCGGCTGATTCTGCCCCCAGTGTGTGAGGAGAAGTAATGTGCACCATTTCCACACAGGTGTAGCTTGGCCGAGTCCCTCCTGGCTTTAGAAGGCCAGACTTCTGAGTCAAAATGCAGTGAGGAAGTAAAGAATTAGGACCAGAACATAAAGCAGACTAGATACTTATGAACTGCAGTTGAGATAGAATAAGATTGCCCAGAAGATGTTTTGCTCCTAATACAAAGGTGCTTTGACTCTTTAACTCAAATCGTTAACTCTGACATTTGGGGCACTAAACCTTTCCTTGAGGGACCTGATCTATAAAAGTCTTTAAGCCCTGGATATCAGAGCCCACTCAGGCCAATCTCTGATTGGCTCCCTACAAGTGAGATTAAGGGGTGCTGTACACTGACCTTAGCAGCATCACCCTTGACAGGTCTGGCAGGAGGAGTCGCTACTCTCTCCCTGCTGGGGGCCACTGGTGTGTTGCAGTGTGGGATGCAGAAGATTTCTCTGGGAAATGCTTAACAGACACCATTGATTTATTGCTAGGTGCACATGGCCAAGATGTTCTTGTGAGGATGGCCTAAAATGCAGTATAAATACTATCAGTTCTAGATTTCCCTTTGAGAAACTTTTCTTGAATACCTGCTGTATTGCTTGCAAGTAACAAATATTATCTCCTTTCAACCACCGGGTAAGAAAATTGCTACCATTTCCATTATACAGATGGAGATCTAGGTTTAGAGACTAAAAGAATCATCCCACGGGTGCAGAGCTAGTGAATGAGAACCTGGGGTTTACAAGTATTTGAACTTGGTGCCCCCACACTGTGTGTTGATGATGAAAACACACATCTGTCCTTATACAAATCTTTTGATAGTCTTATATCTATATCTCATCTCTAGGATATTTTTCCCTGAAAACTCCTCTTACTGGCCTGCTATTAAAGGACTTTTTTTCAGTCTCCTGAAGTTGTTCCTTTATGACAAAAAATTAGTTCTTACAAGTGTGATGGAAGAGTTCCAATGACCAGGGTTTGGAAATCCAAGTGGCAGATTCCCTGACTTCTGTTGGTTTCTCTAGCACACACTGTGCCAGCAAAGCCCAGCTTCTTAAGAATCCAGCAGTGTGCACAGCTCCCGTCAGAGCTCCCACTTGAGACCTCAGGGAGGGTCTTCCAACCTCACTGCATCACTGGCATCCATCTGTGTACACAGAGGGCTCCAGAGGACAAGCCAGCTCCAGGGCCTGATCTCAGAATGCTTCCAAGGGCTAATTATAGTGCGTCCAAGAACACATCACAATCAGCGGGGTGAGCTGGGGCATCCAGACAGTGCCACCCACTGCTCCTCCTGCTGAGGGCTCATTTGTTCTTCAACTGTGTTACCATCTCTTGTTGGTGACTGATCCTCAGTTGGTGGCTGTGCTGGGCATTTCAGGGCCTGCAGTGGCTGGCACTGAGCTTGAGGAAACTCCTGGTTAGAAACTGAATGACATATCTGAGTTCTGTTAAACTTTGCACAAAAACAGTCTTTCCACTTCATGTTTTGATATTTCTTTTCCTTTCAGTGGATGCTGGTGGGGAAGAGGTGGAGCTCCAGGTCTTGTGTGAGGAGAAGGTGGAACTTTGCCTGTGGAAATGAGTCTTAATTCAGGTCATGCCAAGTATTGCTCTTTTAAGTTGATATCTGATTCTTAGGTCCTGTTTTTAGATTATGGAAAAATAAACTTACAAACACAAGTTGAACATTAACATTTTCTGACATCATTCTACTCATTCTACAAATTTACGCAACATTATGCCTCTTACACAATGTAAGAGGGAATCACAGCTTTCCTACCCTATGTCCAAGCACAGAGGGACTTAGTGTGGGGCTTTTGCTTTCTAAAAGGGCACAAAACAAATCCTGGGAGCTTTGGGAGGGGACAGGGCTGTTCTGATCTAGCAGTCAGCAGGCAGTTGCCCCTGTCCAGGCAGGGACGTAGGAAGAGATTATTTTACTTTCCAGGCTCCTTGTGCAGAGAGTCAGACAAGCCCTGGTCTCGCTCGTTCTCAGTGACCTGCTCCTGCCAGAGCTGGTCCACCTGGCGTGGTGCGGTCAGGTTGGCCTCACTCCACTGAAGCCAAGGAGCCCAGCATGTGGACAGGGTGCTTTGTCATCTGCCCTCCGCCTGGGGGTGGCTCCCTATGAGCAGCTCTTTGGTTTCCTCTCTCACCCTCTGCCCAGACCAGTTTTTCCTCTTGTCCTGCTTTGCAGCCTGCATTTCCCCACTTCTGGCCCACTTCCATCCCTTTAGTAAGCACTCTTTCCAAGCCGCTGCAGGAATGTTCCACACAGGGAGTTTCCTGCAATCCCTTGACAGAGGTCCAAACTATGAGTTGCTCTCATATGACCCCTTTCTGGGAAGTCCTATTTCCTGCAAGCCTGCTTCTGCTAATTGGGGTTTCTTTAACTGAAGTTTACTTCCTTCTCCCTGAATTTTTGTGTTGTTTTGTTTTTTAAACATGGAGAGAGTCTTGCTGAGCCATTAAATTGCCCAGGCAGTTTAACTCTTCTTTATTGGTTCAAATCCAGGGTTGACCATGCATCTGTGCTGACTAGTTACCAGGCTGTGTGTGAGCAGCTCAGTCAGGAGAGCACTGTGGGAACAGATGTTGTAATCTCAGGCAGAGGTGTGCCAGTGGTGTGAGAGCAGTAGACTCAGATTAAAACCTGGGGTTCAACTTCAAATTCTGTTCATTCACTGTGAGAAACTCTCCCCAAACGAAAATGGGACTTTTAATACCATGTATTTGTGAACCTACCATGGTTCGATGTCTGTAAAAACACCATAATATTCCTGGGCATGGTGGTGCACATCTGTAATTTCAGCATTCTGGGAGGCTGAGGCAGGAAGACTGCCTGGGCAATTTAGTGGCTCAGCAAGATCCTGTGTCAAAAAAAAAAAAGAAGCAGGAAGTAGGGGTCTGGGGTATACCTCTAGGCAAAAACCCTGGGTTCAAACACCAGAACTGTGGAAAATTAAAACAAGAAGCATTATACCTCACAAACCACAGTGCGTGATGGTAATGATGGTGGAAAGGAAGGAAAAGACAAGGGTAGTGATAGAAATGAGCAGCACAGAAATAAAACAACTGTTTCCTTCCGGCAGGAAAGAAGTAGAATTTGGCAAACTGTGTGAGAAGATTGGTGCCTTTCCCTCATTCCTGTCCATCTGTAGAGGTCACTGAGCGAGTATCTACCGGCACTTGCTGTGTCACAGCAATAAGGCAGACCTAGTTTCTGTGTTGTAAGACAGTCCAGGTGTAGGTGAAACTACAGTGGCGTAGATGGGGCGAGGGGGACCTTTCCTGGGTGTAGCTGTGTGTGGGAGTTTGAGACTGTGGCTTTGAGGAGCTGATTATATTTAAGCTGAGCTGTAAAGGACTTTAGTAGTGGAAGAAACAAGGAAAGGGAGTTGAGCAAATGACCTTGGCAAGGCCTGGAAATGTAAAAATGGTGGTGATTTTAGGGAGCAAGGTGGTCTATTGTGACCAAAGATGGTTGTGTGGGAGAGGCAGCCAGAGAGGGGCCAGAAGGTGGGGTGTGTGCAGAGGGTTCTGGTGAGTAGATGGTGCTGGGCTCTGAGTCCTCCGAGCCCTTGGAACATTTCTCTTTGCATTTCTTTGGTTTTAAGAAAAAAATTTTCTTGAAAGTTACATGTATTTGTAACTGCTCACCTACTTTTCCTTCTTTTTAATAATACACCATCAGCCTTCTATATCTGTGGGTTCCACGTCTGTGGATTCAATCGATTCCAGGTGAAAAATATCCCGAAAAAATTACTGTGCTGACTGTGTCATGATTTCCTAAGCAAGAAGTGTAAAAGCTATTTACATAGCATTTACCTTGTATTAGGCATTATGAGTCACCTGGAACTGATTTAACATGAACAGGAGGAGAAATAAAGATTATATGGAGGTGCAATGCCACCTTACAAGGAACATGAATATCCACAGGTTTTGGTGTCTGCCAGGCGACCTGGAATCAATCCTACAGTCACCGAGGGACAGGTGACTATATCTACAAGCTGCTGGGACTCCTCCACTTTCCAGACCAGCCCTACATTTATAGGGTCCAGGGCAGGGGTACAAATGGAGGTCCATACTGTTATCTGTCTGCACTATTAATAAGTTATAAATTAATTTAACAAGCTGTTAAATCAAAATGGCCTATGCCCCTCACTTGACAAATATACCTTGATAGTCACCTTGAAGATCAGTTTTTATGTTTTGTTTTTTGAGGTATAGAGATTGAATTACCCAGGAAGCTTGTGATGCTGGACAAGTGTTATACTACTGAGCTGCAACATCAACTCTTTTTAATTTTGTTAAAAATTAAAGTTGCCCAGGCTGGCCTCAAACTTACCATGGTGGCAGGTCCTGTGTCAGCTCCCAAGTACCCAGGATTACATGTGTGCACCACTGTGTCCAGCAATACCAGGTTTTAGTGGATAATTTACAGACTCTGCAGAGCATCATTTCACCCTCTTTCTTAGCCCATCTCCTTTCACCACCTTGACTTTTTGTCCCTAGCTCTATCTCATTCTGTGACAGTCTTGAGTACATGAACGGATAGCACACTTTGCTAATGCTTGCTGCCCTAGCAGTTACCCCATGGGACCCAGAGCTATATATACCAGCAACCAAGGCAGTGGGCATGCCAGGAACACAGTTCTTTCCTGGGGCACAGACCAAGGGCAACGGCCTGGCAAGGCCACTGAGCAGGAACTCTAGCATGTGAAGTATGCTGTAAAAGAGAAGTGACATAACGCAGCTATAAAGAAGGATAAGCTCGAGGCTTTTATAGGCAAATGGATGCAACCAGAGACCATACTCCTAAGTCAAATAAATCAGATCCACATGTGTAAACATCATATTGTCTCACTAGTACAAGAAACTGAAAGAGTAAATAAAGTCCAAAAGGCATAATAGATAATGTGAAAGGGAAAGAACCTGCTAGGGAAATGAGAAAAGAAAGAAGGGAAAGATAATATGTATGTAATAAATAATTAATAAAATTATATCTATATGATAGCTAAGATAATTGTACTACTAAGTTCTATTGGTTTTCTGTAAGGAATAGTAAATGCTTAAGTTTTTTGACCAGTTTTATATGCTTATATCTGGTAATCTTAACAACTACTTTGAAGATAACAATATGCAATACATCAACCATTGTTGATTTCCTATCATCTTGTTTTGAAATTCTGTATTGTTTTTGATGTTTGTTTCTTATTTTTTATTCCTTTTTAAAAAGTTAAAAAACAGTTTTAAAAAAGAGAAGTGACATAGATTCAGAGCCTTCAGTTTTCTTAGCCTCCTACCCAGTGGGGAGAGGGGGCCAAAGGAAGGGCTTCTACAGTGCTGGCCCGGGAAACTTGGGCCTCAGGGTAGAGCTGTGGTGAGCCACTTCGTAGCTTTGCTGAGACTGTGAGCTTACTGGGGTGAGTTTGCAGAAGACCTGCCAGCAGACTTCTTGACACCTCCATTCCTTAGTGAATCTTTGAAGGGAGTTCACTTTACACCTCAGTGGACCAGAATCTTGGGATGACAATATGTTTGTTCACACCACTAGAACAGTAAGAAAACTTCATAGGCTTACTTAAAAGGGGATTACTCAAGGATATTCTATTTTGGAAAATACTTGTCCAAGTGGTTGTAAGAAAACAGAAATTATAAAGTAAGGTAGAGCACTTCCGTAAGGTAATATTTCACCCTTCCCTTTGCCTTCTAGCCACACCAAAGCAGAACAAGAAGCAGGATGTGCTTTAGGATGCACACAGCTTGCTCAGAGATAGGTACAATGCAGAGAGCATGCATAAAAACATACGTTGAACCGACAGAAAGGCCTTGTCACTAGAGAGGACAAAAAGATACAACACCTAAGCATTATTTCATACTGTGATATGCAGACCATCAAAGCTGGAAGGGTCTTCAGGATTTTTCCGATGGGAAATGGGCTTATCAAAGGCCTGAGAAAGGATCCTATCTTTGGCTGTCATCCAAGTTCTTCTCTCCTCCTCTTGGGCTCTTCTCATGGCTTTATCGCAGCCTAATATCTGCTTCCAAAATTCTCCAGACCAGTTAAATGGAGCCTCTGTCTGTTCTTAGCGAAGGAATAGGGAGGCTGCAATATTTTGTCTGGGAGGAAAAGATATATATCGCATGACAGAAGTACTCACTTCTAGCCTCCAGGCAGGGAGCTTGGTGTATTTCTTGGGAGCTGCTACTTCCCTGGCACCCAAGGCTTGATCATTGTGTGCTGAATGACACATTCATAGCACAGATTCTTATCATCCCAATTTCTACTTCTACATGGGATTCTTAGAATAATGGTGATAAGATAAAAGTAATGAATAGGGAAAATTTAACACAGTGAAAACACTGATAGTAATCAAGACAAAAATTATAGTTGCCAGGTCAGTACAGACTATTATATGTTCCAGTCTGGCTGCTCAACTGGAGACAGACGACAGACAATACTTACAGAGATTGGACAGAGATGGACCAAGAGGCTGTGGAGTGGTCCCTAAGATAACTGTGGCTGCCATTCTGTGTTCACCCTTCTTTGGGCTCAACTCTCTTATTTTAGTCCTTCTCTTAGGTTTCTGTTTTCCTCTTTTCCTGCTTAGTCGTAAGTCTGTCTTCCCTCACCTCAGGCCTACAGGTGTCATGGATGGAGAGTTACAACCTTCCATCTCGGTTCATGTTCCTCCATGTTCCAGGAAGCCCTCCAAACCCCCTTGGGGAAGTGTTTTTCCAAAGTGTTTGGTTGTTCTGAGAGAACAAGAGGTAAATCCCAGCTGTTGAGCAGACCCTAAGGAATGTTTCTCCCTGCTGGTTTCTGCACATCCTGTCCCTGGGGTTCTGGGGGAGAAGGGTAGTGAGTGGTTCACAAGTTCTGTCCTTCCTGGGACAGAGTGCTGGCAGAATGAACCTGGGACTGGGGACATCTCTACAGGTTCCCAAGGAGCCAGTGTGTCAGATGGGTGATTGCCAAGATACATGGTTTCTTTTCTGTGAGAATCCCAAAATATAAATAATTTAAAGAGGCAAATGAAAGACAGGGAAAAGGAAATGTGCAGCTAAATCTTTTGCAAATGGGAGAGAGGCCAGGAGATGTGTGTATGGGCAGTGGGAAGTAAAAATAATTAAAATGTGTTATGTACATGTACCAATTCTGCCTGATGAATGTAATCATTATGCATAGCAAACATATACTAATAAAAATTAAAAATAAGAAATAAACAAATGTAAAAAAGAACACAATGAAAGACAGAGGATAGGAAACATGGAGCTAGATCTTTTGCAAATGGGAAGGAGCCAGAAAATGAAAGGAGAGAGAGAAAGAAGGGAACAGAGAGTAAAAAAATTAAGATGTGTGCGTGTATCAGTGTCCCATGAGGGATGTGGTCATTATTATACAGCAAACGTACTTATACATCTTTTTTTAATTTTAAAAAGATTACGTTGACCTCTCACCATTTCTTTAGGTGGGAGGTCAGTATAATCTTTGTTCTTGTTCTTCTTTTCTCCCATAACTTCTTTACATTCTATATTTTAGTTTAGGATCACAGAATTTCTCAAGATTCTTATAGTCAGATATCAGATTTCTGTTCCTTAGGTCATCTCCATCCTCAGGGCACTTTACAGTGACTCTCAGAGCAGAAACAGAGAAGTAGAGCCTGTGCTAAAGACTGGGCTGAGAGAGGCTGCACCTGCCTGTGCCACACTGAACACCAGTGTTCTTGGTGTTGTACCCTCTGCCTTCCTCATTCAAGTTTTGCTCAAGGTCAAGCGTTCTCACTGCTGCTACAAATTCAGTGTTGGTGGGTTTCTGCCAATGAGGTGTTCTCTTCCCTACCCCCACCCCCGTGAAGTGAGAAAGGACCACTCTAGGTGGTTTCTGGTAAGGAAAGTCTAACCTCTGCTTTCCACTGCTGTCAGAAGATCCTAGGATCACAAGACTTGGTTTCACATCTTGGTTCCACTTTACCAAATCATATGAGCTTGTGTGACTTGCTGAATTTCTTTTGGATCAGCCAGCTTCCTTATCTATAAAATAAGATGTTATGTCTACCTCGTAGGGAGTTTTTGAAACATAACTGATATCCATAAAGAATACCTAGTCTAAGACCTGGTCCTCCTTAACAATTTCATACAGCTTTGTTCCATTCCAAATATCTCTTACTATGGATATGATTTATCCATAGTATAGCCATACTGTGTATAATTACACTTTGACCTCTAATTTCAGGGCTGGAGGCCTTGCATGACAGCATTTATAGCAAGAACTGTAGCAAGATCGCTCCTAGTTTGATGGTACTTGCTAGGTTGGGAAGAAGTGTGAATGTCTTACTTTTCCCAGTAGCCATAAAATGTACTAAAATTAAGGAAAACTAACAAAACAAGTAACCTCTTAAAATTCTCAGTAAGATTTTCTCAGTATACTAAGTTGTGTCATTAGAGCTCATGACAAAAATTTCATGCTTCAGAAAAATGATGAATACTGTGTCATGAATCTTTAGGATTAATCATGACTGGTTAAAATCTCATATATGAATCCACAAATACTAAGCATCAACTGGCTTTCAAGGCTCTAGAGAGAGGGTCAGACATTTTCCAGAAATCCAGGACAAGATAGAAAGGACAATCCCTTCAATAGAGAGCAACATGGGCCAGGCATGGATAAGCCTACCAGTGGCTAGTGAGTGACTTGTGCAGTAGAGAAGGCTACAAAGATGACCTGTCCAGTTTTTGTTTCATCTCTTAACTGTTGGAAAAACTGAACTTATTCAATAGACAATAGGTGTAATGTGGCAGCTTGTACTCTGTCCCTGATTTCTCTAGGAACTTTTCTCCTTTGGGGGATATACGCCTGGGAGTATAAACTGGTGAGTTCTTTATTTCAAGTAAGAAGGAATACCTTTTATTTTCAAAAAAGAGAAAGAAATAGCAATAGCAACTCTCCATTCCAGTGGAGAATTCTAGTATAAGGAAAAACTTAGAACAAAGACATCAGGTGATCTGCTACAAGATCACCTTTTGAGCCCTTAATTGATTTCCTGGAGACTGTTGTATTAAAACTAGTATGTCGACCCCAAGAGATTTAAAGGAAGAGCTCAAGTTTTCATGTGAAATCTATTTTAAATGTCAGTATATGTCCATAGTCTACACACTTGCTCTAAGGAGTAGTAGAGTTTAGGAGGACAGGTAAGAGCTTTGAATTCAGCTTCTGCAATGATGGCTTATGGGGCCACAATGTAATGTTACTTACTCATCTTTGATTCCTGTTAATCAATGCTTGTCACAGTGACTGATGCAGGACAGAATCTTACTAAAATGGACAAATGAATAAATGTGAGACTATTGCTTAGCATGGAAATTGTGTGGAACCTACCTTTAAAATAAAATATGGGGATGGGGCCTAGGGATAAGATCAATGTTCTACTCAAGGGTTTGATCTTGGTGGCACCACTTGCTTATGCAACTTTATATGTGAACAAACTAGACATCTAGCCTTTAACTAAAACCTGGCCCTGTCAATGCTGTCATCTATTCATGTTCAACGGACATTTATTGTACAAATACATAGTATTATAGCAAACCTCTTGGATGCAGGGGATGTGTACCAAGAACTAGGATGAATGGATTGTAGTGAATCCCATATATATTATTTTTTCTTATACATACATACATACATACATACATATCTTTTAATTTTTAAAAGAAAAGCACATTCTAGCTTCTCTCTGGCATATCTAAATTTCCAGCACTTTTCTAGCACTAGAAATTTCCACCTTTCTCATGTTTTGAAGCCATTATTAATAAAAATAAATTATTTGAATACAAGTACTTGAAGACCATAGTACATACAGCATGGGCAAAGGGATGACTCACATCCTGGCAGAATGAAGCAGGGAGTTTAAGATTTAAGTCACTACTCAGAGTACTAGGCAATTTAAAATTTGTAAATTATTTATTTCTGGGCTTCTCTATTTAATATCTTTAGATCACAGGAACAGTACTGATGAGCAACCAAAAAAGCAACTGTGGAAAGCAAAGCTGGATAAGGGGGACTACTATATTGAGTCTACCATAGCCAGGCAGTTTTTTTGTAGTGAGGAAAACAGATGACCTTATCTGTCCTTGTGGGATTTACAGCATCAGTGAACACAATACTAGAAGCTATATTGGACAAACCCAGAGGTCTCAGTGGGTAGGCACAATGTAAGTTTGTGTCTTATTCCTATAAAGTCCGATAGGCAACAAGGGTGGTGGTTGTAGTGGTGGTGGTGGGAAGGTAGTGTTTCACTTATTGTATTTCTTTAAGAAGTGAGAGGATTAGAAGGTCTGTTGTCTTCAGTGTGTGGTGTTCAAGGTCACCCAGGGCATTAACATCAACTGTGGAGCAATGAAAAAGAGAACAGAAGCCTATACATTGTGCATATCACTTTCACCTGAATTGCATGCATCAGACCCCAGTCCTATAGTCTCGTCTGCATATAGGGGACCTGGGAAATGCAGTTCCTCACCGTGAAGTGCCTTTCCAGTAGAAATTCTTCATAGGAGGGAAACAGCATGTATGCTTGGTGCACAGAGATGTCCCTTTCACACTTATACTCTACTGGGCAATAGACATATAAGCATGTGCATTGTACAGTATTTCTGATGATAATAGAATTAAATCAAGGGAGGAGAACAGAGGTGCAACAACTGTGCAAATACTTTCCCCCACTGGTTACTCATGGGTCAGTATTATCTATAAGGCAAGTGTACAGAGTGAAGAAGTCTTCTTTGTAAATTATGTAAGAATAGCTCAGATTAGAGAGCCTTATCATGTGTCAAGCTCACCAGCAAGCCCACATTATCAAGACACCACAAGTGTTTCTGGTTTATTGAATGCAAAATATATGATCAAACTACAGAAGGATTATGCAGACAGGACCAAGTGGGTTTAATTTGCTTTTGGACCTTTCCTATTCCTTGAGTTTACATGTGTCTGCAATGAAGAACCAGACTAAAGTTCACACACTTTTAGTTTTGTTTTTCCATTTTGGGAAGATCTGCACAAAAAATTGAGTTGATTTCCTCAGCGGTAATAGAACAATGTGGCCTTTCTAATGGGGAAACAAGCTGGTTATTTAATAGAAAATTAGTCAGAAAAGAGCTAGTGAAGAACATTAAATAGTGGTAGGAATATACTAAAAGATGGAAGAAATTGTGTTTGGAGAAAAGCAGAGGCTTAGGCCTTACTGGAAACGTAACCCATTTATTGTATGTGGACTGAGTTCAATAAGGATTTATTGATACTTGTTATAGACCTGGATTTATTATGGTATAGTGGCAAGCAGCTCTGCCTCTGCTCTCGGGGACTAACCAGGAGAGGAGAAAGATCCTTCCTCAACCAGAAGACCATAACTGAGGCAGGCTGAGAAGGGCCACAGTGCTATGCTAAGTGCCATCAAGGAGATAATTTCTCTCATGGAGAGTAGGTATAGAAACTGGCATCTGCTCACTGTATGCTTATGTGTTAACAGACAATGCAACAACACTCACTATGGCAAGTCTATCACTATGACTGTCATTTTCTTTGCGTAGAAAGAGAAGATAATGGTAACTTCCTTGCTCACCTCACAGGGGTATTATAAGGATCAAATAAAATCAAGGCATATGAAGGAAATACTATTCAGAGGTCAAGAACTATTATTAGGACTTGTTAATAGCATAGATGTCTGGGAGGATAAGGGAGAACTTGGGCGTTGGACGGTGATGCTTTGGGAACATAAAATCTTGCATCTAGAGTGGAGTTCAGGTAGGAGTAAAACTAGCTTTAGTTAACAACATTTCTGAACAATGAAATATATTGGAGAAAAAAGGTACTCTTCTTTTCAAGTAAAATTTGTCATGAGTGAAGAAATTGAAGAAGGGATTTCTAGAATAAAGTCAGGACTCTAATAGAGGCAGTGAGTAGACCAGAAATGGTGAGTGCCAGAGAAGCAGGCTACAGGCCAGCAGTGGGACTGTCAAAGGGAACTGAAGACACAGCCAGGGCACAAGGGGCCAGGGCCTGAGCTCAAAAATAGTGAAGGATCCACAGCTGTTGGTCCAACCCTGGTTACTAGGGAACACACTGAAATCTTAACTGAATTGATTTCCTGTAGGGAATGGTTATCTCTGAGGAAGCTCACTCTTCTGGAAATAAAAACATGGTTCTTGGCAATATTTTAACTTATTTTTCAAATAATACTTCCTAAAAGTGTGGTTCCAAGACAGAAGAGGTCTATTTCCAGTAGACTTTGGTGCTTATCTGGCTTTCTTTGGATTCTGGAACCTTATATGCCAATGCAGTGCGTATTATAAGCCAAGGTCATGGAATTCCACTAATTCAGCCTAAATGACAGGATTTATCTAAATATTGAAAGCATACACAGGTAGTCTTCAATTTGGAAAAATACCATAGACCACTGTGGCAAACCCCAATTTCTTGCTAGGTATCATGGCTCACAGGAGAGAGAGGGAGAGAGAGAGAGTAAGGAAGAGAGCAAGAGACAAAATGGGTGGCACCCTGGGGATCCAGGATGACAAGTTGTTCATGAGGAACAAGAGATCATGAGGCAGCCAGAATCTCCACATTTATTGACTGAGGAGATTATCGGATGATTCAGAGGGTGACGGTGATCTTAAACTAATGAGGATCTTGCCCTGGAGTGTCTTTAGTTTTAGTTTTAGTTTTGTGGTCTTAGTCTTAGTACATGGCAGAGGATGGCCCACCCCTAGTGGGATAATAGGAAATCTCAAATGGGAGATACCGAAAATCCCAAACCTCCATTCATCCCTTAGGGAAGTATGTAAAACTAGCCATTGTGAATTTGTGGCCCCCAATATAATCCCCTTTTTGTTTTTGTAATGGCAGCAGTTGAGACAGCAGAAGGTTATCGTAGCAACAAATATATTCTCAGGGGTTTGTGGGTGGTCCTGTCACAACACCAGCACAAGAGCCTCCTGAGTTGTTTCCTTTTGTTGTCCCCATGTCATGGGTTTTGTAGCCTGCATAGAACTCAGTGCTTGTGGTGCTGGGCTTTTCTCCAGGGTCATCCTTGAGAATGCTCAGCTGGTGAACCAGACGGGAATAGGCTCCACCACAGGGCTGGGATGTTTCTCTCTCCATGGTCACTTATTCTGGGAGAGCAGCCATAATGTTGTTGCATTGTCTGTTAACACATAAGCATACCCTTGACCTTGTGTTATTAACTGTGCTGGACCATCTCACTTTCCTGTTTGGATGTCATTCTATAGGACTTGAGTCCTAGGCATCCTTGTAAGATTTGTCCTTTTGCCAATGATGTTCTGATGGAGATATTTACTTTCTGCAACCAGGTTTAAAAAATTTAAGGTAAAGATAGTAAGATCTAATCGTGGGTGTAGAGATAATCATATTCCTTCTTTTTGTTTTAGTAATTGTGCCTCCAGCCACAGCTTTTTTCTGCACTGAACTTTCCAGGGCCCAGCCCTGTCTGACTGCAAAATAACTAAGCTTTCTATAATATTCCCCCCTCTGAAGATGTATCCCTAACTGGGGTTGGGGAGAATGGGTGTAGTTCTCATATAGCTGATTTGAGCTGAGAAGGATCAGTGTAGGGGCAACTACAGTCAGAGCCCTTCTCCAGAAAGCAAATTTAATGGGCCTCAGATAGATTTCATGTTGTTGGTTAGCAGTTATAAACTCTCTCCTTATATGTTTGATCTGGTGGTTCCCAGTAAAAGGAGTCTAGCACATTTATTGTGGTTCATCTGCATGATCACTTGGAGTTTGGCAGCCTCTAGGCAACAATAAACAAATTTTCTGAGAAATTAGAGCATGTATAATCAAAGCATGAGCACTAGAATGGAGAGGTAGGTTAGAAAGAGTCAAGTCTAGAGACTGTTCTTTAGACACTGGAATAGGATTATAACCTGCTGACTCTTAGACCCCTCTACTGATAGAAGTTATCTATAAGTCTGTCATTTAGTTATAAGTCCTTTTCCAGTTTTAGCTGTGAGGAGATTGAGAGTTTTGTGGATTTGAAGGGCAATTTTAGCTAAAGAATTTAAAGATTCTTGTTAAGCTTTTACAGATTCTATGGTAGTTTTTCCTAATGACCCATAACAGTGGTCAGCTACTGGTGTGGCTGGAAAAATGCCAGAAGAGGTTAGTGATTAGAGGCTCTTCCTATGTCTAACTTATTATTATGACACTATTTTATATATCTTTTGGTTATACTTTTCTGCTAGACGTTAAAGACCAAGTTAAAGTGAGACTAGTGTGAATTAAAATTAACCTCTTGCTGTCTATCAGTGGCAGTGAAGTCTCCTTAGGCATTACTTTGGAACCATGTATAGAGCCTCTCAGCTGCCCCGTCAGTGTCAGCCATCAGGATGAGTGACAGCCTTTGCTTGACCAATTGTTTTTATGAAAGCATAGGAGATTTTGCCCCTAGTGACCCCCACTATGTTCCCATCCCCCGAGGCCCAGGAATCTCTCTGACTGGGAAGTTATGTGACTCACCAGACTTGTGGAATGTCATAGAAAATGTTCCCTCATGTCCTGAATTCTTGACCCTGGAGGGCTGGGGTCAAAATATTGGCTGTTCTCCTAGCCTAGCTACCTTTCTAGCTTTGGTCTCCAAATCTCAGTTGTTAAACAACCAGAAGAGATCAGTGACATTAGCATTGTAGTGGGAGGGGTGAGCTTAATTATTATAATTTTACTTGGATATCAAGCAGTTTGAAATATAAATTATAGCCCACAAAATGTTATTCCTTACCAACCGTTGTTGCCTTAGTTGAATCCATGTAGAGTATTAACAGATAACAGATAATTTATAAAGAAGATTTGAGATCAAAGTCTATACATAATATTTTAGCATGACAATCATGATGACATCATTTTGGTAACACTCTTAAATCTTTATTCTGGTATAGGATAGCCTTTTAGTCAATCATCTCTAGTATACAAGAAGCTCTCACCTAATTTATTGTCATTTAATGGAATGCCCCTGAAAAATTTGTGACACTGTCTGGACTATTTAATACCTAAGTATCTTTAAGTGTAATAACATATATATAACAAAGACATTAATAGAAGCTCCCCCTACTTTTTTTGGCAGGTAGTCTCATGGTGGCTTGGCATATATGTATTACAGGTAGCTGAAGCACAAGAGAAAGGCAGATATTTGAATCTAAAAGAAAAAGCTTATCACTATAAATAATCCCAGTTTTACATTTTAGAAGAACTGTACATCTGGGAGGCATGAATACATTTAGATTGTCATAGCTAAATGAACAGTTTGTTTTTAAATTTAGTTTTGTACCAAGAACATCTTTTAATGAGAAAACCTTATAGTCATATTTATAAAAAACTTAACCTTTTGACAATGACCAATGTAAATATATCACAATAATATATTTAAAAATGTTTATTGGATTATCTCCCATAAGGCTATGGGAACCACTGAGGTCCCCTTAATAAATAAAGGTTGGAATAAGATTTTTCCAGGCAGCTTCTCCTTTATTCACCAAGGGTAGTGCTGTACAACAGCTCCTCCATCTTAAGCAATCTCTAGTTAAGTAGTTTAACAATTTTGATGACCTTTGAGAACCAAATCATAACACTTTACACATTATTTTTAACCAATGAAAGATTCTGGAGTTATTGTGCGCATACAATTGATATTGTGTTTTTAAAACCAATCGTTATTTTGATTAGGTGGCAACCTAGGTGGAAGCATGTCCTTAGTTCTAATGACATCTGTAAACCAGCTTAAGTTATAGACAAATGTTTTTAAAAATTCAAAAAGGAAAAACTTTTGAGCTCAAACAAAAGCGTTGTAAGTAAGATAACTAGTTACAAACTGGACAGATAGACAACCACACATAAGACAATTTATTTATAAAACTAGGGTACATTCAGATATATTTGGCCAAGTTGAATTGTAATAGTTTTCTGATAGTTTTTAAATTTTACTGTAAATAGAGTAGTCAGAACTTTTTGTAGGACAATTAACAGAGATTTCTTGTAATAAGAATCAGAAGGAATAAAACCTTTTACACTTGTGAAAACAAAGATAGTTTTTATGTTGGGCCCTAGGTTGACAGCTTATCTGATTGGAATATACAGCTATACAGGGTACTAATTGTTTTAATAGCCATAGTTGTTGGATAGTCACAGCTGAGAGTCAAAACTGTTATTTTGATAGCCACATGTACCTGTTTTCTCTAAAGGGACAGACTGTTAGAGGAAATTTTTATTTTCAGGAGGGTTTGCACAGGCCAGGTGGTACTCTTTGGAGCTAAGGATAAATTCCAGGCAGTGGAGGAAGAAGCCCTGCTGTTGTAGTCAGGGATTATAAGGGAAACAATTTAATATAGGGCACATAATTTATAGGGGTGTTTTATAACATTCACCAAAAGAGTCAAATGCAAAGAGTGTGGGAGCTCTGTCCACACACTAAAGACTCAAAGAATCCAGCCTGGATCCCACAGCAACATCCTACATCAGTCTAGCTGAAGACCTAGAACCCATGGCAATGCCTCCCACGAGTCCACCTGGAGGCCTAGAACCCAGGACAATGTCTCATGCAAGTCTGTTTCAAGGATCTGTGCAGGGAAGGCCCAAAGATTAGTGGTAGAAGCTAGAAAGTCTACACCAGTGGGGTGAAGGATCTGTGCCAGTAGGCTAAAGGATTTGCACTTGAGTGGGTAATGATACTCAAAGTAAGGACCAGAGATTCACCTAAAAAGAACTGCAGCGTCCTCAGAAGCAGTGAGGTTCCAAGTTCCATTAAGGATAACAGCTGAGTTCATATCAGGAAAACCAGTGTGACAGGCATCTCCAGCCAAATCAGCAGCACACCATCTTCCCCTCTAGTTCTGCTTTTATTCAGTTGGCAATAATCCTCAGATGGGCCTTCCACACCCAGAACCACATTGATTCAGTTCAGCTGGGTGTTATAAATTAAGCCAAGGCTCTAGTCTCTCCTGCTGCAGATAGCTAACTTTTTCCCATTTTGAAAAGAAACAAGAAGCCATACCTGTCTGTTCCTCTTGCTCTGAGCCTAATCTAAGGCAACCTTCAGACTTCACTCTGTCCAGTGCCAAAGGCAGCAAACCGGATATGCAAGGAAGTGGCCAGAGTCAGGTTAGCTTCCCTTACTGTGTGCCCGGGCCTTCTTCCTTATGACCCTGTGACCCTTGGTGCACACTTAGCTCTTGTCTCTCCTTTTCAGAACCTCAGTTAGCATGTTACCAAGAACAGCAGCCAGGCTGGCAAGATGTCCTGGAGAGAAATCATGACAAGGGAGGTAGTCCTCTGGGCACCAGGGCTTTGCCTGTTCTTTAATACCTGTTTCCATTTAAAACTGTCATTAAACCCACAAGGTACCCTGGGAATGTTTTGTTCTATCAGTGACCTCATCTGTGCTATAAAAATCAGTCACTCTGCCCTGTGTTATTAAAAACCCATCTGCATCATTCTTGATGGGGTGAAGTAAGAGGAATTAATCTCCAGTTCTGCCTAAGGACTGAAAGGCAGATAAACTGGAACTGAAACTTCTACATTCTTTGAGAGTTTCAGGATTAAGTCAAGACCAGTTTTTTAGAATATGGCCCAGAGATAAGTGAAGGTCAGCTTCACTCTGGAAGGGCCCTAGGGAGGGGGAAACTCACTATTCTGGAAATTTAGTCCTAAAACTCAGCAGCCACAAAGGAGAGAATTGCCTTGGACCAAACACTGTTGCAAACTGTGTTATTTCTTGGAGGCAGGGCCATGGAGAAGGGACAGAGGAGTGATTCCTAGTATGGCACAAAAACTAAATCCTAACCATCTTGTGTGAGAAAGACAATTAAGATCAAGAGCTTTACTAGGGTAGATCTCTAGTCCTTAGCAAAACATGCCAAGAAGACAAAAAGCTATGATTGACTCCAACTGCACTGTCATATAGAAAATTAAACCAATAAAAGAATCTGAATTCTTTAAATTTCTTGAAACAAGTGAGAAAGAACATGAAAATATTCCAGTTATGTTCATTAGGGCTTCCTTTCTAATACATGACTCTGAATCAAAGTTCTAAAATCCATGCAAAAGAGATCTATTCCTTTCAAAGACAGACAGAAGCAGGGGGCAGTCCAGAAGAAATCTTGGCCCTAGGGCGAAGAGGCTTTTGAGACATTTCTTTCAGTTTCTGTGTCCAGTCACTTGTGCAGCAGTGCTGCCTGGGCTCTATTTAAACCTACTCTGAAAATAAGTATCCCCATGTATCTGTATCTCTGGGTATCTTAAAAAACTCATAGATTTAAGTCTACACCTATTTTCTCTCATTAGAAGTTCATAGTTGATTTATGAGTATTATGATATCTCTCTAATCTAGTTTGTTGGACTGAGTAAGTTCTCTAAAGACCTCAGTGTACTTATCAAGGTTATCTGAAAACTCTCCTAGATCTTGTTTGATCTGTTTTAGGTCACTGAGAGAAAAGGCGCACATGAACATGAGTAGTTCTAAATTTTCTCATTTGCTTCCTGTAAGGGAGATTGTCCTTGAGGAGCTTGAACAAAATCAGCTAAGGATGTATACAGCCTCATGGAGGCTGGACCAGAAGCTCCACTCTTAGGACTCAAAGGGCAAGTAGGGAAAGCCTCAGACTCAGTAATAAAGGATGACTTAAGGGCCAGAGCTGTCTGATTTTCCCATAGCTTACATTTACATTTTTTTCTTTTTGAGACAGAGTTTCACTATGCAGTTTAGTCTGGTCTTAAATTCACTGTGCAGCCCAGGCTGGCCTCAAACTCACAGTGACCCTCCTGCCTCAGTTTCCCAAGTCCTGGGATTACAGGTATGTACTTGGCTCACATTTACACTTGAACACAAGAATTATTTCTTTAGTGCAAAGAGAGTCTGAGCATAAGGCAGTTTTGACTATTTTTCCTCTCACAGTACAATTCTAGTTGTGAAATAGCATCATAATCAACATTTCCCTTTATATTAACAGTCATGTTTAAAGAAGGAAGCATTGTTCAGCACTAAGACATTGCTTTCTAGTTCTTTGAAGTTCTTCTTCATTTGTTTTAATACCAGTGATTGTAATATTTGCAACTTCTTAATTTAGGGGGCATAGATTAATCTAGACCAGCTCAGTAACTTTCCATTGGGTTTAACATAGTTTGAGTTAACATTGGTTCCAGGAGTCTCAGTGTAAAGTGTCCCTGTATTTAAGCATTCCTCCCACCTCAGCCTCTCCTGTAGCTGGGACTACAGGCATGTGCACCACACCTGGCCTGGCTGTGGGAAGCAGGATAGGAGAAGCCATTTTTCTGTCACAGGGCTCTGTCACTGGCCCATTGCAGCCACCTCATTCCCTCTGGCACAGGTCCTAGGCAGCCATTGCCACCTCTGTTGCCATCCCCCCCACAAAGACAACAATGCTGCCATCTTGGGGGTGTTGCACCAGTCTCTAAGAAATCTGGAGGTGCGAGCTAAGAAAGTCTCTCCACAAGTCTCATTAGTATATTGTATTTGCTGAACCACTACTGGGAAACAAGGTTCAAGAACATCTCCTTGCATAGCCACCATATTAACAGCCTGTTGGTATTTACACATACAAGGTTCAGAATATTTTTTCTTTAAATGGTCTGGAGTCATGGACTGAGGATTTTCTTTAAAATTATCACGCAACTCTGAGTCTCCTCTAGAAGATAGTAGCACTATGGGAAGTTTTCCCCTTTATATTTTTTTCCCTTGTCTTGCTCTTAAACAGAAATTTTGAGGGTACTATACTTCACAGATCTAAAACAGATTTTTCCAAGATCCACACTGGGAAAGTCTCAGGAGAAACAGTTTTTCATCTGCTGTGAGTTCCCTTTAAATTTTTTTCACATTGTCCCAATTTTCAATATCCAAAGTTTCCACCTGTGGGAACCAAGGATTGTCCTTAGTTATTTCCTGGAGTATTTTGATGATACTGCTAGCTGGCACTTCACCTTCTTTAAAACGGATTTTATAAAGAGATTTCAAATGAAGAGATTACTTCTTGTTTTAATCCCAGCAAAATTCTTAGTCATGTCAAAAGCACTTACTTTAGCTCTGTGCTGGACATCTCTGAAATTGTCACTTGAAATCTGAATTCTGTGGAAGCATTCCTGGTAAATCCACTGGGCAGGCAAGAATTCCACAGGTTCAGGCCACACTGGATGCCAGTTATTGGAGACTGCGGCTGCCGTGAGGCCCAGTCTCCTGCCAGGTGTTACTGTGCATGGCAGAAAGAAAGAAAGAACAAGGGACAAAATAGTAGCACAGTGGAGATTTGGGGTGACTGGTTGTTCATGAGGAACAAAAGGCCATGAGCAACAGAACCTCTGCATTTATTGATTGAGGAGGGAATTATTAGATGACTCAGAGGTGGTAGTGTTCTTAAACTAATGAGGGTCTTGCCCTTGAGCATCTTTAGTTTTAGTAGCCTTTGTCTTCATGGTCTTAGTCTAAGTGGTCTTAATCTTAGTAGTCTTAGTTTTAGTGGCCTTAGTCTTAGTCTTAGTAGGTGGGAGAGGGATGGGCTACCCCTGATGGAATAATAGGAGGTCTCCAAAGTGTGATACCAAAAATCCTAAGCCTCTGTTCATCCCTTAGGGAAGAATGTAAAACTTGCCCTTTTGAATTTGCAGTCCCTAACAGAAAATGTTTTGATTATAGGTTGTTTCCCTCTAATTTGTAATATTGAAAAAATCACAGCAAGGAGATTGACATCAGCAAGATGGTAGAACAGGACTTTCTAGTGTTTGTGTGTTGCAAAAACACCAGTATGAGCCAAAATGTATGCATGGAAATAGTTTCATAAAAACTAAGAAAATGGAGTAAAAGATTGCAACATCTTAATGTAGCACAGAAATAAGAAAAGATGCATTGGAGAGAGAGCAGGGAGAACAGTTTTATGTTATGTCTAGCACCATTTCCCCAATCCCAAGCAATCGGGCAGGGAAAGAGGTACCTTCCACTGGGGGAAGAAGAGGAAAGTGAGCACTAGACTGCTTTGAATCCCAACACTGAGCTGACCCTAGTTAACCTAGTGCCAAGCAGATCCTTAGAACCTAAGACTTTAAGCTGGTACTTGTACACTAACCCTCTCAGCACATCCTAGTGACAGGCGGGATCCCAGAGCACCAGATTCCATCCCAGTGAAGTCTGATCAGCCTCAGACTGAGATTAAAGGCCACATCCCAGTGAAAGCACAGCCTTTGTAGGCCCAAGTTTCAGGCTGACACTCATGGAAACAGGCATAAGGGTCGCCATCACAGAGCTGAGCTCTACAACTACCCATTAGACTCAATCAGCTCACCCACCTCAGGGAATTCTGATTCCAGGACAAGCTCCATGGACCCAACCACCAAGCTCACTCATTTGCTGAACCCAGGCATCGAGCTAGCCTGTCTGAGGACTTCAGCAGCAAGCCTTCCCACAGAAAATGCTAGACAGCTTGCCTAAAATCTTTGGATGGGCTGAAATCAGCAGCACAGTAAAAAGATATTTCATTATAGTTAAGTGGGAGGCAAGGATGGGTTCTTTCTCTCCAAATCTATAAATGTGATATTCCACATGAAAAGAATGATGGACAAATAGTTGAGAAAATGCATATGACAAAATGTAACATGCTCTCATGATACAAACTCTCAATAAATAAGGTAGAGAAGGAATGCACAGAACACAATAAAGACCAAATCAACAGCTAGTGTCACATTAAGTGGTGAAAAATTGAAAGTTTTTCTTCTAAGATCAGAAACAAGACAAAGATGCTGAATTTCATCACTCCCACTTAACATAATGCTCTAGTCAGAGCAAGAGAAAGATAAACTGTATCCAAATCATTAAAAAAAATTCCAATGCTCCTGCTTATGGAGACTGTGATTATATATGGAAAATTCTGTAGAGTCCACGGAAAAAATTTAGAATCAACAAAAGAGTTGAATAAATTTATTGGATAAAAACTAACACAGAAATTAGTAATATTTCTACATGCTAATTATGAACTACCTGAAAAACAAATGAATAAAACAATCACAATAACTACCAAAGAAGATACTGAAGAACACATTTAACCAAGGAAATGAAAGACCTGTACACTGAATACTCAAAAACATCAATTAAAATATTATGGAAAAATTTCCTGTATTCGCGGTTTCAAAGCATTAACATTTTAAAATGTTCATACTACTCCAAGCAGTCTATAGAGTCAATGCGATCTCTCTCAGCATTTGAATGGCATAATTTGAGCTCTGGGTGCAGCTCAGTGGTAGAATGTTTGTTTAGCATGAATGAAGCTCTGGTTTCAATCCCCAGACCACCACCGACAATAACAACAACAACAACAACAAAACAACATTTTTCACAGTAGAGAAAAACCCTAAAATTAAAGCATAATCATAAAAGATCCCAAATAGACAAAACAATCTTGAGGAGAAAACAAAACAAACAAATCCCCAAGTGCAAAACTGATGGCAGCATGCCACTTGACTTCAGAAGAAACTATTTTGCTATAGCAATCAAAACAGTATGGTACAGGCATTAAAAAAAAAAAAGACATATGGCCCAAAGAAAGAGAACAGAATATAGAAGTAAACACACATTTATGGAAAACTGATTTTGACAAAGGTGCCAAGAACATATAATGAGGAAAAGACAATTGCTCCAATAAATAGCATTGGGAACCCTGGAAACCCACACACACGAGAGTGAAATTGGGCCCTTATCTTATACACAAAAATAAACTCAAAGGGAGTTAAAGACGTCAGTGTAAGACTAGAAATCGTTAAAGTACTTGAAGAAAAGATGGAGGAAAGTTCTATAATACAGGGCAATAACGTTTTTGGTATGAGCATAAAGGTGCAGGAATAAAAGCAAAAATAGACAACTGGGAGTACATTCAACTAAAAAGCTTCTGCAAAACAAGGGAAAAAAAGTGGAGTAAAGAGACAGTTTATGGAACTGGGGAAATATTTGCAAGCCACACATCTGGTATTGGGCAAGCATCCAAACCATACAAGGAACAAAATCAACTCAATATCAAGAAAACGCACAACTCAGTTAAACATGGGCAAATGGCATTTCACAAAAGAAAACATGCAAATAGCCAATGATGAGATGAAAGATGCTCAGTTTTACTAATTATCTGAGAAATGCAAATTAAAGTGAGATATGGCCTTATAAGTGTGAGAATGGCTACTATAAAAAATGAAAGATATGGGCTGGGGATATAGCTCAGTGGAATAAGCGCTTGCCTAGCAAGCTCAGGGTCCTGAGTTCGATCCCCAGTACCACAAAAAAAAAAGAAAGATAATAAGAGTAGGGCAAAGGTTGTAGAGAACAGGGAATGTTATACGTTGTTGGCTGGGATGTAACTGTAAACTAGTGCAACCATTATGGAAAACAATGTGGATACCCCTTCCCACCATTGCACTATATCCAAAGGAGGTGAAAACAGTGTGTTGAGGAGATGTGTTCTTCTCGTGTTTATGACAGCATTACTTACAATGGTGAAGATATGAAATCAGCCTATGTTCCCATCAATGGATGAATGGATAAAATAAAATTTAGTTTATACTTACAAAGAAATTCTAGACAGCCCTAAAAAAGAAAACCTTGCCATTTGCAATGACAAGATACACAGGGAGGATGTTACATGAAATGTTAAACATAGTAGATGAGTCTTATTCATACATGGATTATAAAAAAATTGAATGTACAGAAGTAAAATGTAGAACAATGGCTACTAGAGTCTGGGCGGTTGGAAGGATGGCGGTAAAAGCATAGAAAATTTCAGTTAGGAGCAAGAGATCCTAACTGAGATCTAGTGTAGACCATATTGACTGCATTTAATAAAAATATATTATATTTTGAAAATTGCTGAGTCTTCCCTACCACAAAATATGAAGCATGCGAGATAATACATATATTAATTAGTGCAATTGAGCCATTTCACAAGATACACATATTTCAAGCTTGTTATACATAATAAATATAGGTAATTATGTTAAATGAAGAATAAAATAAATGTCACAGAGAAAGAAAATGATTGTTGATATTTTGCTGAATAAGAAGTAATACTCAGGTCAAAGTTTTATCAAATTTCAATACTTGGGTGTCCAACTAGTAATAAATAAGATTTCTGAATGACAGTGCACACCCTTATTGCAAATTTATTTCATTTTCACCTGTTATTCCTCCATAGAAGCAGAGAAGACTTTTACCTCCATATAAGAGAATGGGCTGGAAGTTGGCTGAGGGAGGAGAAGCGAACCAATACATTATATTGAGCATCTACTGTGACCAACACTAAGCAGGTATACCAGCCCCCATTTTGTAAGTAAAGATATTGAAACTGGGAGAATGATTTTTGCAAAGTCATACCAAAACTATGGAGCTAATATCCAAGCCTGTTTCACCTAACTGCAAGGTCTGAGCTTTCCCCTCTGCCCTTTAACCTCTAGTATTTCCTTGAAATTGGCTAGGGACTGCCTGGCCAGAAGGGGAGGGCTTGTGGAGCCACAAGGATCAGTGAATAGAGGAAAAGCCTGTTAATCACAGAGGCCTGAGGGCTAGGGAGAGATGACTCATTGCTCAGCCTTGATGACTCTCCCCCACTTTCTTCCTTCTGTCAGGGCAGGATTTCTTAATTAGTATTTCAGGCTGGATAATTCTTTGTAGTGAAGGACTGTCCCCTTCTTAGCAGGATGTTTAACTGCATTCCTGACTTTTATTTACTATGCAACTGCAATCTCCTCAGTTGTGACAAGAAAATATATCCCAGACATCCAAATGGCCCCTACAGTTTTATAGTGAGCAGCTGTCCCAGTTTGCCAGAAATTCAGAGCCCAAGCCAGGATAGTCCAGAACAAATCGGGATGTTTGGATACCCTGCACGTGAAATTGCATCTCCTGGTTAAATAAATGCTGTGCTGGTATTTGGCTGGGCAGGGTCTGGTGGTCTGTGTTGGGTCTGCATTGTGTTGATGTCTTGGTTCTTGAATTCTCTTTGAGGTTTGTTTACAAGGAGGTCTATGGAAAGGAACTCAGGGTCAGAAAGTAGCAATTTTAGACACCAGTTTGTTATATAATAAGCAAGGAACACTCTTAAGCAAAGCTAACTTTTATTCAAGACAGGACATTCCCAAGACTGGGAGTGGTTGGCCCTGAGGAAGGCCAAGTGCCTAGAGAGAGTAGGAGTAGCTTATCCGAGAAGACAATACACTTGGGAGGGTTCCAATCATGCAGGGCCAGAAGTAGCAACTGCTCCTAGGACCAGGTTGGTTTCTCGTTTGTAATTTCAGAACTTGGAGGAATGACTGAAGGTTATTGCTAACTTGGCTTTTTCCAATCTGCAAGAGACTTCACCCTCAGGTTGGCAGGGGAAGTTTTTGATCTGACAGGGTTTTAGCTGAAAGAATATGGTGGCCATTCCCTGCAAGGGGAAAAGGGAAGTTAAAACTGCAGTACAAATGTAATTGAATGAAGTCTATTGGGTCAGACAAGGTCAACCTGAGGCCTTAGTTTCGTAGGTGTGCCTACACTGATCCCAGACCCATGTAACTGTAGGGTGAGACACTGTGAGCTGCTTGGGTGCCTTACAGGGGAAGTTAGAGAGCGCAAACTCAGGATGTTGAGACCACATTCTGCTGCGGAGTTTCCTCCCTGGGCTGGCTCATATCTAACTAGCTGCCTACTCCAGCAGGACTGCATGGTCAGTTTCTCTAAGCTGTTGATGAATCATATGCATTTGCCTAATGCTGTCCCCTTTACCCTGTCAGTAGCTTGCCAGAAATGTAGGGGAAATGTGCTACTTTAAGAAGCTGGATGAATTCACTGCATGGGTCAGTCCAGTTTTGAACTAGAGCAGAGCAAACTCTGGCAATGAGAGAGAGGCAGTGGGAGGGTGCTGGGCTCTAGGGCGCCCAGCTGTTTAGAAGGGATGAACACAAGAGTATACAGCAGGCATTCGTGTACTGGGTGAGAAAGGCTTTTAGCTCTGTGTTAAGATGGTCTATGTGTATAAGGGATGTACATTTTAACTAAGTATTTTGAATTTTTTTATGAGTTATTCTGATAACTTGCCAAGGGAATTTTCCTGAAAGAAACAAATAAAAGAAAAAAATTACAAAAGTGGTTTGCTATCAGATGCTTGCTATATTGTTGAGAATCCTTTTGCAGCAGGGGTAAATATTTCTGTTCTGGCTGGGTATGGTGGTGCATACCTGTAATCTCATAGCTCTAGGAGGCTGAGGCAGGATTGCCAATTTGAGCCCAGGCTTGGCAACTTCATGACTTAGAGAGAACCTAAAATAAAAATATAGAGATTTTTAAAAATTTAAAAAAGGGCTGGAGACGTACCTCATTGCAAAAGCCCTTAGTTAACATGCAAGTACTAAAAAAAAATTCAGTTCTTTACAAATTTATAGAGCACTTCTGTGCCAGCATTTGTCCCTCAGCCTTTGATCTGATGTCATTTTTTTCACTTTTTATTTTCTATTTTTATTTTAAAAAGAATATTAAAAAAAAGAATAGCAAAATACCAACAACATAGACAAAAACAAAACAAAGCAAAAACAATAAAAAATAATACAGGACTTCAGAACACAATGATAGGGATTAACAGTGGCTGTTGTCTTACATATTGTTATCTTCAACAAAGTTGCTCAGATTACCAGATGTGAGAATGTAAAACTGATCAAACTGTTAAAGAGAATAAAAAATAAAAACAGCAAAAAAAATTTGAAAAGATACAGACTTTCACTGGACAAGATGGTAGGGGTCCACCAGCAGCTGTTATATCACCTATTGTTGTCTTCAAATTAGTTGTTCAGATTACCGTGATGTTCAGCTTACCAGTTGTTCAGATATAAGCATGCAAAATTGGTCAAAAGGAAAAAAAAAATTAGGCATTAACTGTTCTTTTCAATAAACCATTAGACTTCAGTGGGTACGTTTGATGTCATTCTTAAGACCCTTTACAGGATGACAACTGACTGAGGTGCTAAGTATGTGCTGAGATCACATGGGAGGATTAGAATCTGAACGTCTGGGCTGTGTTTCTGTGACCTTTGTACCGCACTTAGGTTTTGAGAGAGTGAGCGGTCCTGGTCAGCACTATCTGTTGCTGTGAAGCTGAGTGATAAAATGGCAGGTATAGAGCAAATCAGCTCCTCGACAGTGACTGACAAAGGCTCTTCCCTCTGGTCAGCCTGGAGCAAGTGGGAGGATGAAGCACGTTCCCTGAGCACAGTGCTCCAGAACCACGGTCCCGGGCACAGAGACACAGGCCTTCCTGATATCTGGATAAACTTTCCCCTGTGTGCTTCGACACTGGTGGACAGAGTATGCTGTGTATGATTGTTTTCATTTTCCTGGGTTATGTAAACCAGTGGCTTTTGCCAAGAACTGTCTGTCCTTACAGCTCTAAGCTGGTTCTCTCTCATTGGTCAATTTAGTTTCATTTTTATTGGGAGGAGTAACTTTCAAGTTGCAGTACAGCAGTAACTGCCGGTGTCTTAGGAGTGAGGTACCTGGAGTTCAGGGACACTCCACCAGTGACGATGACAGTTGACGAGTTGGTTTTTTTTGTGAATGGCAAAAAGGTAAGCAGAAAGTTTACCTTTGGTTTGGAGTCCATGGTCTCTGGGAGGAGATGCATTTACTCTGGAAGAGGAAGTTCTGGTTGTTTCTGTCTGGCCTATTTCTTCTCACTTGCTGTCCTCCTTTTCTCTGCTTTCTGAGGTGTTGCTACATTTCAGTGACACTGGGAAAGACCTCCTCAGGGCTGGGGTACAGGCAAGACGCTCAAGGGCAAAGGAATGCGAGGGAGGGAGGTGAGAAGACAAGAGAGGCTGTTCTGAGCTGGCTGCCAGCTCTGCTGTACACACAGGCAGAGTGAGACAGAAAGCTCCAGGTGAACTGGGAGCCCCTCTGCCGTACCTGCATCCTTGTGTTTCATTAAATACCTTCTGTGGCTTTCTTAGAAAAGGAATGGGAATGTGTTTTCTTGCTAATGTCAGATGTGCACAGCCACTGATACAGTATTAGAACTTGGTATTATGTACGTAAGTGTAACAACTGATCTTGATTTACCATGAGGGGACATATACTGACACCTTGTGGCAAGCCACCATCTTTTCCATCAAGGACACCCTCCCTTAGCTCTAGACATATACTGCAAATTGCTTGCCTGCTAAGATTAGCTTCGTCGATGCCCAGGGACCTAGGACCTAGGTGCTGCAGTCCTGGAGCACCATGGTGTGAGCATCTTTGCATCTTTAACACAGGTACAGGGACAAAGGGGTGAGATGATGACAATGTCTTTAGCTTCATTTGCAACCAAGATGCAACCAAGATGGTGGCATTGCTTTAGCTCCTGACTTGATACTGGACCATGTCCCCAAAGAGTAGGTATAGTTGCATGTTGCAGCTGGACACATGGACATGTGTGTGACGAATATGCCCAAGGGGTGCCCAAAGAAAAGTAATTTCATTTATTTTGTTTCATTGGGTTTTTTTTCTCCCTGAACAACAACAAAATTAAACTCTCAAGATATGTTTGAGTGAGTAAAATGAAAATTTTACAAGCTGTTACACACAAGAGCTACAAAGACTGTTCAGCTTGGGTGGAGTTATTAATGGGGCTGTGGGCTTGGCAGCTGTCTCTCTGAGATGCTGGGCCTCTGGCACCAAATCAGGAGGTAGGAGAAAGCTTGCAAGTGGGAGATGGTAAGACTTTTGCACCAACTATTTTATGTTTTATTTTGAGACCCAGTCTCACTAAGTTGTTAAGTTGCCCAGGCTGGGTTTGAACTTGTGCTTTCTTGTCATCCTCCTGACATCTTAAACACCTTTGCATTCACACATATAGCATAGAGATGTAAGAAAAGCTGTTGAATTTTCTTCCTAGAGGCTGTTTTTCACACAAAGGCACCATCTCTGGAATTTTTTGAATGAGGTTTACAGTGAGTTAACAATTGGGTCCATGGACTTCCAAAGCCATATCATGCTGATTTTATTATTTATTATTAAGCCATTAATTTGTGTGTGAAGTATAAGGTCTTCTTTAAGGGTGGCTTGTTATATTCTAGATCTAGAAAAGATCATTTCAAAGTAAACTGGCTTGGTAAGAAATTTTTTGCCTTGAACTTTATTTTCACTTCAGGAAAGTAATTTAAAAATTTTAAAGGATATTAACACATCAAACCCTACTATCTCTGGAAGGTCCTACTTCTGCCTGTTTGTACAGATAAATACTCAAGTTTATAATTTATAAAAATAGAATTTCTTGAGACACTGCGGAAAGGTGGACAAGCAATGTCAAGAGGAATAATGTGAAAGCAGTGTTGTCAAAACAGAACCAAGTGAGGGAATTCTGAGCAAATAAAGGCAGCTGTAAATGTGTTCTCGTTTTTATCAAGATGGCTTCAACATTTTATTACAGGATATTGTGCAAAGAAGTTACCAAAGAAGTTGTAGAAACTAGGTGACTCATTCTTAATGACAGCCTCTTTCTCTCCTTGTTTTGTAGCACTATTAGGACTCTGTCTCACTAGCTCAGCTCTAGAAAGTGTTAGAACACACAAAACCTTGGGCAGCCTTCTAAGAGGGATGGGCCTTGCTGTCTATTGCTTCCACATCTTCTATTCTGGAGTTGAACTAAAGGGAAAAAGTTGCCCAGGATTCTAATGGTAGTATTGTGGGGGTACAAGATTCTAGCTTTGCTGAGCAGTCACTCTCTTTTTTAATGGATCTTGTAGCTTCTGGAATAATCTGGGAGGACTGGGCATGTAGTACGCATCTGAAGGTATCCAGGAATAATCTTCACAAGAATTGTATATTAGTCCAGGAATGGTAGTGTACACCTATAATCCCAGCACTCAGGGAGGCCAAGACAGGAGGATTGCAAGTTTGAACCTAGCCTGGGTAATTTAAGAACTTGGCAAGACCCTATCTAAAAGTAGAAAACAAAAAAGGTGCTGGAGAGGTAGCGCAGGGTGAAGGACCTTCTGAAAAACATCACACATACCCATACTCACACCCACACATCCGTCAGAAAGAGCCTCATGGTGGCTTCTACTTACCGATTTATATGGGTTGATATTTACTAGGCTCTTTCTGATACCTAAAACTGTAAGATGAGTACTGGAGGAATTCATCCTGAGACCAGGCATTTGTTTTCTGGAAGCCTAGGGACTAGGTGGACAGGTGAATTATGATCAGGCAAAGTAATGTCCAATTGTGTTCATAGAAAACTAGTCCCATAAGATACTAATCTTGAACCTTTGGCACAGTTTGGTTACATAGTAAGTGCATGATTAATATGGAGAGTGTGAATAAATGAATATTAAAAGCCCTGAGAATCCTACATGAAAGAAATATATCTTTTAAAACTTTTGTATTTTAAAATTATTTTAAATTTATAGAAAAGTTTTGAGAAAACAAAGAAATATTAAATATTCTTTACTCATATTCACCAACTGTTAAAATTGGTCATATTTGCCGTATAGTTTTCTCCGTCTCTTTGGATATACTCACGGTACACACAAATATGCACGTATACACTCATAAGTGCACAGATGTATACCTTTTAAGTACCTAAATAAGTTTATGTATTTAACCGATATGTAAAATATAACATTTTCTTTCCAAACGATTTGAGTAAGTTTCAGACTTTATGCCCCTTCTTATCCTAAGAATAAGATCATTTTTATAGTTCATTTATAAACAGTTCATTTATAAAGTTCAAAAAATTTAGCTTTGATATAATACTATTATCTGTGGTTCTTATGCAAAATTATAATTTTCTCAATGATGTCCCCCTCCCCGGCTGTCTCTGGAATCCAAGATCATGCCTCATGGTTAGGTTTGTTAGTCTCCTTTAACATGCAACAGCTCACCGGTTTTCCTTTGTCTCTTGTGACACTGATGTTTTCAAAGAAAACAGGCCAGTTATTTTTTAGCATGTCCCTCAGTTTGAGTTTGTCTCATGCTTTCCTATAATTAGATTCCAAGACAGGAATACCACAGAAGTGATGTCTTTCTCAGTGCATCCTGTCTTGAGTCACATAATGCCAGTTTTTCCCATTATTTGTGATGTGAACTTTGATCTCTTGGCCAAGGGCTGTATCTGTTAAAATTTCTTTAGCTAACTATTTTGACTCATAACTAATAATCTATGAGCAGATACTTTGAGATTGTACAAATATATTGACCATCAAATGTTTACATACCAGTTTGAGAATTCGTTGATGATTCTTACCTGGATCAGTTATTGTGCTGATTGCAAAGGGGCAATCACATTTATTAGTTGACATTCTTTTGCTAGGAAAAGGTTTTCTTTTTCTCCTTCTTGTTTATTTATTATGTCTGGATTCATGGATCTCTCTTCTCCACCCATTGTTTTTTTCCTGGGCAAACCTATTGGCACCTTGAGCCATGGTGGAAAGGATACTATGTAGAAATTCAAGACAGGGTGATCCACATGTGGCTGCCGGAATGTGAAAAGCCTTGGCCAGGGAAGTGTTTAGTCTTCTGACAAAGCAAGAGGCATGTGGAAGAGCAGTGATACGCTCAAAGGCACAGGAACTGGGAGGCACAAGGTATATTTTCAGTGCAATAAGATAAGGTTGGTAGAAAAATGTAAGGGGCAGGAAGGTTGAAACTGAAGGTCAGGAACATACAGAAAAATGCCTTGGACGACAACCTATGGGACTGTAGGAGGAGGTCACAGAAGGCACTGAGCATGGAACTAATATGATGTGACAGAGCACAGGAGGGAGGAACAACACAGGAGGAAATAGTATGTTAGGACGCTCTGCTCTCCGTAAGGTGATAAGGGTCATTATTACTTGCATTTATGATTTCCTCTGCAGGAGAAAAGAAGTGGCCCTTTGTGTTAGCTTTGTCCCCAGGATCCTGAGAAAGCTGAGTTCGTGGGTATAATCACACAAAAGTGTTAGTTTTATCTCCCATTTTCTTTTAAACTTTATCCAAAGGGAAAATGCTGGCGTTCATAAATGTTTTCATTACATGTGGTCAATAAAAAATGCTATTACCTATTTGAGTTGTCAAACATCGCCCTCACCCAGAATGGTGTGTGAGGGGAGTAAGACCCCTTCCATGTAACTGGCACTGCACTGTCATAAAATGGCTTTTGGCCTTTTCAGGGCTTTTCAGGTGTTTGGGGCTAGCCCTTTCCTTCCTCCTGGAATGGCTTCAAGGACTCTTCAGGGACCACCACAGGGAGTATTTCCTGGACCTTGCCATGACATGAGGGAATGCACTTTCCTTGGGCTGGATGCTCTCCCTTGGCCTCCAGTTCTGGGAGGTCTATTCCACATGGACTCTATTGGAGATCTCTCTGTCCCTTTGAGGCAGTCTTTTTTGGAACTAATTTAAACACATTTTAATCAGCTCTCTCTACTTCATAGAGGGCCAACCATATCCTTGCCTTTACCAAAGTCTGGAAGAGCGCACCGATCCCCAAACTGCTACTTCTTCAGTTTAAGCATAAGTGCATCATGGCTAGTTATAAATTTTTGTGGTACTAGGAATTGAACCCAGGGGTTTCACATTAAGCTACATCCCCAGCACTTAGTGATGATGATTATTATAATGATGGAGATGATGAAGACAGGGTTTCACTAATTTTCCCAGGCTGAGGGTGAATTTGTAATCCTTCCGCCTAAGCCTCTCAGAATGCTGGGATTTCAGGTGTGTGACACTACATCCAGCTGGTTATTAATTTTATGTTACATCTACCTGGCATATCTACCAGGTATGCCAGATGACCATATCCCTGAGACTGCAAAAGTGGCATGGTGGCTGTATACACAGAACAAAGGACAGCTCTTGCTAAGTTTGAGGTGTGAGAGAGCTACCCCTTTCACTTTAGGCAGCTGTGGAACTCATAGTTCAGTTTCCTATAAAGAAGCTACTATCACAGCTTTTCTCTCTTGATCATCTTGTTAACCCAGACCTTTTTAGTTTTGACAATGTGTTTGTAGTGAAACCTGTTTTCACAGATTTCCTTTGACAATTGGCATTGGGGACTTGTGCCTCACTTTGTAGAGAACCTTTTCTACCTTACTGAACATACTGACGAATCTTTGGCTTGAAGTTTCTCCTTCATTTCTGGCATATGCTCTTGTTGCTATCTGCGATCCCCTGGCCAAGTGACTGGCTCTCAGAGCTACACGCAGGATGTAAGAGTGTGCATTCAAGGAGGGAAAGCCAACGTCGGCCTTGTGACACTCGCTGTGCCAGGTGGGATCCGACAGAAGAAATGAGATAACATGCTTGACATGGTGGCACAGGCCTGTATTCCCAGCACTTGGGAGACTGAGGCAGGAGGATCATCGTGTATTTGAGACCAGCTTGGAGTACAAAGTGAGCTCAAGGCCAGCCTGAACTGCCTGGCAAGGCGCTGTCTCAAAAAGACAAAAGAAAAAACAAAGGGCTTTGCCTTAGTCAGCCCAGCCCTGAGTGCTCTGTGCAGGTCCAAATCTGAGCATGAATGTAGAATTTTAGTATTTAAGGATGTAAGCGTGTATTCTGGATTCACTGACTAAAATACCTTGGTTTTTACCATCTATCTAGCATATTCCCATTAACTCTACAAATTATTGTGTGAGACCCTGAAGGGAGAAACCAACTGCAGAAGGATGGTTAAACACATCTATGATATATTTTCTTTCTCTTTTTGTTAGGTGGTAGAGAAAAATGCAGATCCAGAAACAACACTTTTGGCTTACCTGAGAAGAAAGTGTATCCTGACTCTGGAGTTGGTGTGAGGAGAGGTGTTACAGGGACTCGCCTTCTGGGCCTTACATCACTTCCTAGGGACTGGCAGGGCAACTGTGCCAAGTGAAGGAGGGGACACTGCACCAGCAGTCTGGACATTCACATTTTAGTGGCAGCTGTGCCCTTGGGAGCAGTCATCAGAGCTCCCTAGGTCTGAAACCCTCGAGTCTCCAATGAGACGAATGTTTGTGATACTCTTTGAGATTTCTTCCTGCTAAGAGTTGAGTAATCCCGAGGTCTGATTCCATGGCTGAGAAAGGTCCTCTCCATCTGTGGTGAACTTCACGGTCATTCTCACTGGCAGGAAAGGGCCCTTCCTTGGGTGACATTTGTTTTGCGCACAAGTAGACTTCCTGGGCCACATTTGCCCCTCTGCTCAAGCAGCAGGGACAAGGGAAAGGGGCCTGCTGGGAAGGATAGCTGAGGTAAGCATGGGGCAGGCCCTGGGGAGCATCAAGAGCAGGTGGACCCTTGGGGGCTGCTCTTCACTGGATATTCAAAAGCTTCTGTGCCAATCCCTAATTTTGGCTCCTGGGACTGTATCAGCCTGAAAAGTTCAGGGTGAAAAACCAAGACTTGATGAATCTCAGAACAGATCACTGCCTGTCCAGAATGGCTTTGCTTCATGCCCAGCACCCATGAGCTATGTCTCTGAGGTGCATGACTTCCATGTTCAGTGAGACCACACCTAGAAACCCTGACCCCAAGAGAGGCATCCAGGACTGGGGAGCCCTAGATCTCAGATCCCAAGGATGCTGCTGCTGGGTGCTGTGGGATGGGACTCATCTGTCTCACACTCAGGGAGGAGAGGTAGCCCTGTCTCTGGCTCTCTGGTGTATAGTGATGCTTCTCCAAAGGAGGACCTGGACTAGTACCTCCCAGGCTGAGGACCATGAACTGTGTGTGGGAGTGGATGAGTCTACCCTTGAGGCTCTGACCAGGCCTTTTCTTTTTCACTTTCCCTGATTCATGTTCCTTAACTCATGACCTCCCAGTGGGGCTGAGCGGAACCAAGCTTGGCTGTGGAGAAGGAGGCTGTGGAGCTTGCACAGTGATGATCTCCAGGTACGATCATCTCCAGAACAAGGTCGTGTATCCTTTGCCCATTGCCCAGTTGTCCACTCAGGGGCTAGAATGCAGAGTCAGCTTGTGAGTGAGTGTGTGAATGTGTGTTGTATGTGTGTGCACATGCATGTGAGCCTCCAAGCTTCTGAACAGGCTCTGAACATGAACCAACACATTGTAGGATGATGTCTTAACATGTGTCTTCCTGGATTATGAGTGTTGACTGCTTTCTGAACTGCTGATAAAAAGACTGCTCTCAAATTCAGGCTAATATCACATATGAAATCCTCCAGTAGCTTTGCATGGCACCCAGGATAGAATCCGACCTTCTTCACGGTGCACCCCTAATTTCTTCTCCAGTTTTCTTTCTTATTATGGCACTAGTACTTTCCAGCTTAGGTAATTGTGACCAACTGATGCTCCAGGCCTGCTCATTGCTTGATCATGGCATAAGCTGTTCCCAGATCTTGAAGATTTTCTCTTGTAGGACTTCTCCACCTAGCAAACCTTACTAGCTTTTCAGAATTGGGCCAGAACAATAATACCTTCTCCAGGAAACTTTCCTGACACCTCCACCCCACTGAGACCGGATCAGTTGCCTGCTTTCTGTGCTGGATTCATAGCCCTCAGAAACAGTTACAGAAACATTTTTAAATAACGTCTTTACACACGCCCCCTATTTTCCTGGGGTGACTGGAAGCTGCTGAAGGACAGAGGTTTCATCTTATTCACCTTATTTCCTGCTCCCTAGGCAGAGTGCTGAAGTAAGTCCAGTATTCAGAAACTGATGTAGATTATGTATGTGTGAATGAGTAATAACTGAAGAAGGGACGCAGAAGCTCAGTCTAAGAGGTTGGTGAATACTCCTGCTTTCCAGTGGTTAAGAGGGGTTTTCCCTCCCTCAACCACAGAGTGAGGGGAATGCAGGGAGGAAGGTTCTGACAGGAGGCTAAGGACTGGCCCTGTGGAGAGAGGGCATGCTTCAGTTCTAACCAGAAATACCCTCTCCACTCAGCCTGAGCAGTCCGACTGAGCAAGAAGCAACCAGTAAGTGGCTCTGGCTGCCTTATTGCAGCTTTTAGGCTGAGGATGTAGCTGCAGGACTCCGGAAGGGCCCAGCCTCAACTGGGGGAGGGGCTCCTTGTCCTTGGCCCAGGGCCTTGGATGGAGAGGCAAGGATACCAGTAGAAGAGACGACTACATAATGTAGCACGGAGGGAGATCACACAAAGCCTCACTGAGTCCAGCAGGCCTGCACTGCTATGATGACCTGTGTGAACAGTGGAATGACCTTAATGTGAGGGTCCAGCCACTACTCTGTCAATGCCTGCCTGGCCCCCATCTGCTCCTTGCACCATGTGGCGGTGACGACTGTGGAAGGAATAGGAAGCACGAAGACAAGGCTGCATCCTGTGCAGGTGAGTGGGGCAAGGACTGTGACTCTTGAGATCAGGGTACTTTGCAGTGAGGCTCATACCAAAGCTGCAGACTGGCTTTGGGTTGCTGGGTGGAGTTTCACTGCCTGACCAATGGCGACAATGTGCCCCAGCCCCTCTACCTCCATTCCCTCCAGATGCTGTGAGGTGGAAAGAGAAGGCATCTAAACCCAAAGCTTCCCTGTGGTTAAGATAAACATAGCATTGTGTAACTCCAAGGGAACACAAAAGTGAGCTAAGTCTGGTGGCCAGAGTGGTCCGGCTTCCCTAGACCTCGGAGGAGGAGGAGTAGATGGAGTGCTTCCTTCTTCACTTTGTTCCTGGTGACGCTTAAGAAACCCTCAGCCTTCCCAGATCCCAGATTCTCAGTGCCCCTTGATGAAAAGCACATAGATTCCCTGTTCTTTGGGGGTAGTAATCCCAGTTACACTCTCACGTCTCATGCCTGGGTGATACGAATGTGGTCTGCTGGCCTCTACTCTCATTGAAGTGGAGGCTTAAGGAACAAATGCTAAATAAGATGATGGAAACTTAAGAGGGCTTGGCCAAGGCTGTGACTTTGTTGGAATTAGACCACCTGAAAATGGATTGATATGGCTAATACCTTTGGAGAGAGTAGGGAGTAACCTAAGGGGTTTGATATTAAAGAATCAAGATACTCTTACAACAAGCAAAAACAAATGGGAGTAGAGGACTGTGGGAAGTGAGGACCACTATTTCGCTTGGGGAAATGGAAGCAAGGGCTGTTTGGGAGATTACAGCCACAGAACGTTCCAGAGTTAGGTCGAGGCCTTAATCCTCCCAGGTTGGAGGAGAAACCGCCTTCTGGAGGGCATGCCCTTCCCTGCGGGCCTTTTCTGACATCATGGAGCCAGGCTTCCAGCTAAGCCAGCTGGCTTTATTCCTTGTGAGAAGCACTTGGGCTTGGGCTGGTATATAAGGTCAGAGCAGGGTGTAGAGGGTATTGCTTCACCTTTATAGTTTTATTGACAAGAAGAAGAGAAATTTCTAAACTTGTCTAACCTGCATGAGATATGAGAAAGCTGACGAGGCTTTGTTATTTTTTAAACAAATGGATACAAGACGTAATCAATAGTTTAAATATAAGGATCATATGTATAGAATCAGCCTGAAGCTTTCTCTGGTGCTGGTGCAGACTCCTATTTCTCATGTACTTGTTTTGGTTCCAAATCAAGTATAGAGCTGGGTTCTACATCCTGCCCATTTACTTGATTCTTTTGGTTTCTGAGATGCTGCACTTCCCTACTTTCTTCCTACCTCCACATCAGCACTGAGTGTGGCTCCTCTCAGCTCATTCGCTAATTGCTGAGGTGCCAGGGCTCTGCCCTTGAACCTTTTCCTTTCCCATCCTCACCCTTCCCCTAGGTGGAATTAGTGCCTTCCTCCTGTAAATGGCAGGCACATTGATATCTTCAGCTTTAACTTTTTCTCAGAAGCTCGACTCACGTTCCCAACTGCCTCCTTGGCATTAGCATGTGGCTGTCTAATCTGAAGCTCATCAAAACGTTCTCTTCCTCCAACTTCTTCTTTTCCTAGTCTCGGCCCTCTGAGCCAATGGCGCTGAAGATAAAAATCTAGGAATCACCTTAGATTCTTTCTCTCATGTACTACACCCAATCCATCTAGAAGTAGGGTCTACTCTACCCTCAAGCCTATAATGACCTCCTCATCACCCCTATCTGTTTTCATTATTGCTCTCTGGCCTAAGCCACAATCCTCTTTTGTCTGACCTGCTACAACATCTTGATGTCCTACTTCCATCCTTGTTCCTGCAACCCATTTTCCAACCAGCAGCCAAAATGACTTTTTAAAAACATAAACTAAATCACATCACTTCCTGATAAACACCTGATGTCTCTCTGTCATACACATACAATTCCAGAGCCCTGTCCTGACTCTTAAAGAACTGCTTCCCAGCGAGCTTCTTTGGTCCCAGTGGGTCCCACTCATACTGGCCTTTCAGCAACTCTTGCACATCAAGCTTGTTTTATGTTTAGAGCTCCTGAACTTTCTGTTCTCTCTCCCTGGAATGTGCTCTTTTCTGGTCTAAATCATGTTATTAAATTCAGCTTGCAGGGCCCATTTTCACAGTGGCCTTTCCCAACCTCTCTGAGCCACTGCATCCTGTTGCCTTGTATAAACTCTCTAATTGGTGCTGGTTTCTGCTGGAATTTCTTGGTTTGTTTACTTGTCTTGTTTCTGATAGTACTTCCCCTGCTGGAATGTGAACTTCATGAGATCTCTCCTGTCTCTCCTCTTTGCTGCTCTGTTCTCAGTGCCTTTACATTGACTGGTTTACTTTACACGAATTGGTTCTCAGTTAATATTCGTAGAATCAGTGAATATAATACAGGGCCCTGGGATTACAATATTTTGAAAATTTACTTAACATACGTACCCAAGACACAGGAATAAGGGGAGAGAGAGAGAGTCATGTAGATGAAGACAATTTCTTCAGAGTAAAAAATCTTCCAGCTTGGAATGAGAATTCAATATCATCCAAAGCACAGAACAAATTCACTTGGACACATTTCCCAATTCTCATATCTGTCCCAGGCTTATGAGTGTTGCCTTCACTTACAAATGCAGAAGTGTGGGACTCTTGCTTTGCCTCAGATGTGCTCTGCTGGTCTCCTAGGAATAGTGGTTGAGTTGGACTGCAGGTAGTGTGGTGAAAGGAGAACAATACAGCTCTTCCATTTACTTCTGAGACCTTGGGTAAATCCTCAAATTCCCCGAGCCTGCTTCCCAGAGTAGTCACTATTTCTTGAAAGGTCTTTCCTGTTAATAGCTAACATTGATTAATTGCCTATTAATGTGCCAGTACAGTATTTTGTATGAATTATCTCACTAAGTCTTTAGAAGAAAGTAGTAAGATGGTCTTTGTTATGCAGAAGTGGATCCTAAAGCTCCAAGAGGTTGGAGAACCACGGGTTCTTCCACTGCCTGTCAATGTGGGTGACTGCCAGTAGGTTCTACAGGGAAGCAGGGAAGCAGGGAAGGCTTCAATCAACATAGATGCCTTTGTTCCTTGACTCTTTTAGGAAAGAATCGCCAAAAGCCATGGCTCCCAGTGTGGGTTCTGCACCCCTGGCATTGTCATGAGCATGTACACTCTGCTCCGGAACCAGCCTGAGCCCACCATTGAGGAGATTGAGGATGCCTTCCAAGGTATGGGCCTTCAGACACAGCTAAGAATGTGGATGTAGAGGTGGGGCCCTGAGAAAGTCAGAACAGTGTCAGGGTGATCCTCTAGAAAGAGGACAGAGAAATGAGGAACGGCTCTTTGGAGGACAGGCTTGGGAGGGCTAAGACCTGCTAGAAAGTGTCTCTCTTAGTTTGAAGAACACTTGGTTGGCTTTGAGAGCTCCTGGGGTCACCTGCTTCCTGTGGTGTCTTCCTGTCCTCCCTTAGCATTGGCGTAGCCTTGGCACTGGTAGTTGGCATTTGAAAAACTGTATAGAGCCTGGTGATATGGCTTCCCTCCAAAACAGGTGTCTCCAGGGCCCAGCTGGCACATGAGGAAGGCTCCAGGACACTGAGCCTTTGACAGGGGTTGGCTTCCTGATGTGTCTCCTGGGCCATGTGTCTGTCCCTCTGAACTGAGTACAAATGACTACCAACCCATTCACTATTTCAATCTATCGTTTGTCCAATCTATTATTTCAACTCCTCCCCTATGCCAGCCATTAAATGAGGTACAGGGACACAGAATGAAAAACTCAGTCTTTCAAGGGGTTCACACTCTGAACAAGAAGTGAGTTTGCAGTATAGTTTGATAAATTCACTGATAAATCTAACCAGGTACCCTGGGAGCATGTGGAGGGGCCTCCCTCTAAGGAGGCTTCCTGGAGGAAGCTGTGACGAGCATTCGGAAGCAAGAAATATGAGAGGAAGCGAGACTTTCAGGCAAAGGAAATAGTGCCTAGGGCAGAGCAGTAAAGGCAAAGCCAAACTGGGCCGAGCAGAGCCAAGACCCTCCCCGCCAGCGCCAACACTGACATTGCTGCTTTTCCTTTGGCTCGCAGGAAACCTGTGTCGCTGCACAGGCTACAGACCCATCCTCCAGGGCTTCCGGACCTTTGCCAAGGTGAGTGGGGACACAGGGTAGCAGCGGCCCTGCTCCTAAAGCAGCCACAATCAAGAAGCACAGGTGGGAAGGGTGCCCAGGGCCTCTGGTCTGCAGAGAAGGAAGATGACATGGCCAGTTAATGGGTACTCCCACCTGGACCGTGTGCTAAGGGGTGCGGGTTCTGCTGTTCCTACCATGGATGCGCTTTCTTGCTGGCGAAAGCCTAGAGCCCTGCTTCCCAGACCAGGTGAGCTGTTTTCAGTGCCAGCTTCCTCCAGTGGCGGCTTTCCTTAGACTGGAGGGCTTAGTGCCCTGCAGGTGCTGAACATGCCACAGCCGGGCTCCGCACTCTCACCCCCTCCTCCTGTCTCCCCCGTCTGCCTTCTGCAGTCAGCACTCTGCAGGGCTTACAAAGCTGATAATTAGATCTCCAGACGGCTTGTGAACCCCTGCTGTTTTCATATAACTCCATGTGAGAAACCACAGCTGGGCATGTGGGCACTGATTATATAAACACAGTTACACACCTGCCATCTGAAAGAGAGGACAGAGGGCTGGTTTCTCTTTTCATGATATAATTTCTCAGCTTTTATCTGATTCCTCAACTAGGTCGGGGGAGTCCTGACTCCAGCCAAACTTTCTTGTCTCAATTTGATTTGGGGGTCCAGGAGACCCAGACACTTGGGTAATGTAACTCTGCAGACACATGCTTTTCACTCAGTTTTGGGGTTGGCACATCACAAAAGGAGGGTTGTACTTATATACCCCAAGAAAGTGTGGGTGGAGGAGGAGACAGGGCCTTATATGGATAGAAATCATCATACCCTGAAGAATGCTGTTGGTGATGAAGTAGAAAAAATGATCAAAACCACAGATTTGGAGTCTGATGACCTGAGCTCAAATCCTCTCTGTCACTTAATTGATGCATGACCCTGGGCAAATTTCCTTGTTCCTAAAATGAAAACTACAATAATATGTACCTTATAATGCTTGTAAAGATTAATACCTCTTGCAAAGCCTTTAGGACAATGCCAGCACATCTGAAGTTTTCATAAGTGGAGCTATAAATTATGACACTGACACATTTCTCCTTTGTCCACTGTATGATGTTCATTAATTGTGAAGGCCTCCCCTAAGAACTAGGGGTTATTAATCTCACCTATCTATTTATATCACAGGAGCCTGTTCAAAGGCATGTGATCTAACCAATTCTTGTAACGTCTCAAAAGAGAAGGGCATTTGAGTATAGCAGGCAATTACAGCACTTCCCAAAGTCTAAGTTCTATCAACGTTGAAATGTGTCCTGATTCCGCTGTGCAGCAGCACCCCCTCTTAGCCCATCTTTCCAGGAGGGCAGAGAAGAGCTAAACTAAGACCTCCACATGACCAAGATGTCTGACACTACAAGGATGTGCAGAATCTCCTTCATGTTACTCCCCAGAGGACCCCAAGACCTCTAGTCAGAGCCTATCTGCTCCTCTTTTATATACAGTTCTGACAAACTGGGTCATCCAGTTTTCCTGTATACAGCACACACTAGGAAAGGGTGAGAAAGGTCTGCTAGAGGCAAGCATGTCACTCACAGCAAGCACGGGAACGTTCAATTGGCATCAAGGAAGAAAATAGAAGAATCATAAAAACACACAATCAAGACTTCTGGTTTCTGAATGGTATGTGAGAAGCTTAGAAGTTTTCATTCCATTCTCAAAACAAGTAAAAATCTGAATAAATTTTTTACATCCATCAGACAAGTGAGGTCATAGGACCAACTGTTGATCCACCAACAGGAGGAAGACAGGCAGAGAATCACAACACACTGGAGCAGAAATATATGGGCTCTGTGGGAACACTTACTAGAACAGGAAAACCTGAACAGTAGTTGAGTACTTGCTGAAGGGTTAACGTGGACAAGCATGAGAGACAGACTCCAGGGGACCCAGTTGTAGGAGGCCTGTGTTCCGAGTTTTAAACCATTTGAAATATGCCTGCAGACATTTTGAAATATGCTAGAATATTCAGTTCTTCTTATCAAGCCCTGTCTTCAGAAGAAATTATCTTAGAAGAGCTTAAACTTCTGAGGTCACTTCAGAGCCCAACCTGCCTGGATGAAGAGAAATTTACAACCCTATCTCCCTCCAGCTACTCCGACCCACCTAAGAAAGGAGAAAAAAATCCTGAGAGACAACTGTGAAGCTCATGATTCAGGCTCACATAAAAAAAGGTTGCGACCTAATTTTAGGACTGTAGGATACTTCTCCTTCACATCTTATCAGTACACTACTAAAGCCCTACTCATGGTGAGTCCTTTCACCCAGCATGACGTGTGTGCCTCCCAACAAAATTACAAGGTACACTGAAAGTCAAACACCGAAGAGACTGAACAAATAACAGAACTTGAGTCAATATGGTGGAGGTCTTGGAATTATCAGATCAGGAGCTTTCTTTAAAAAGACAATGATTACTGTGCTGAAGATTTTAATTGAAAAAGTAGGCAACATTCAAGAACAGGTAAATAAAGTAGGCGGAGAGATAGAATTCTAGTACAGAATGATAAAGAAATGCTAGAGATAAAAACATTGTAACAATGAAAATAGCCTTTGATAGGGCCATTAGCAAACTGCACATGGATGAAGAAAGCCTCTCTGAGCGAGAGGGTATGACAAGGCAAACTCCCAAAAGCAACAGCAAAAAGAGTGAACCCTCCCCAATCTAAAAATAGTGGTATAAGTACAACAGGTGTAGCATACATGTAATGAAATACCAGAAACAGATAGAAGAAAGGAACAGAAGGAATATCCAAAGCAATAATGAATGAAAATGTCTCAAAAGGAAGGTCAAGCTCCAACTCACCTAAGAATGAAGTTCAGAGAGCACCAACCACCATAAATGCCAAAACAAAAATCTCCAAATCAAACCAGAGCATCATAATAACAAAGCCTGAAAGTAACCCCAAACATGACCCCCCCAAAAACCTACTTCACTTCTTCAAGGAATATTATATTGAAACTTAAGAGAGTTAAAGGCAAATAAAAGACTTCTGAAAAAATCCAGAAGAGGTGCCTCATTTCTCTGAGCACCTGCTCTTGAGTGTGTCCTATATCTCTATCTGTAATAAAACTTCTCATGTCCTTTAAAAAAAAAGACTTACCTATAAAAGGATAAAGATAAGAGTTACATATGATTTCTCAAAAACCATGCAAGCAAGAGAGAGAGAGAGAAGAGAGAGAGAGACAGAGAGACAGACAGAGACAGAGACAGAGAGATATAGGGAGACAGAGAGAAATTTGGAACTCTGTACTCTATAAAATTGATCTTCAAAATGAAGGGGAGCTAAGGATTTCTCCAGGTAAACAAAAATTGAAGGAATTTTTGCCCATGGATTGCCTGGCAAGAAATATTAAAAGAAATCCTCCAGAGAAATGGCAAGTGGTGTCAGTCAGAAGTTCAGATCTACATGAACAAAGGAAAAGTATTGAGCAATGAGTAAGTAAAGGTAAATAAAAACATTTAGTTTTTTTATTCTTAATTGATCTACAGGTAACAGTGTGTTCAGAATAATAGCAACAATGCATTTGGCTAAGTGCATATGTGAAATCCATGACAGCAATGCTAAAAGGAAAAAGAAGATTCTTGTACAGTTTGTGAAGTGGTATATTGCTCTATTTGAAACTTGGACTAGTTTTAATTTATACTGAAAACTTTAGGGAAATATTAAATCTGTAAAAAAAAACTGATACGCTAGAAATTTTAACACTTATCAAAAATTCACTCAAATTGAATCATAAAATCTAAATGTAAAACAAAATTATAAGACTCTTTGAAGATCACATAAGTGTAAAACCTACATTATCTGGGATATGGCAATGAGTTCTTTGAGAGAATGCCAAAGGCGTGATCCATTAAAGAAATAATAATGATAAGCTTGGCTTCATTAAAATTAAACACTTGTTCTGCAAAAGACAGTGTCCAGAGAATGAAAAGAAAAGTGAATCTTGGGTTAAATACTTGCAAAGGACATATCTCACATCTCATCTAAAATATACACAAATTAAAAAGCACTACTAAAAAAGCTCAACTAAAAATGGGCACATGCTGGCTTGTACAACACATGTACTAAAAATCAGCAAACAACCTGAACAACATCTCACCAAAGAAGATATATATGGATGGAAAGTAAACACATGAAGTGTCCAACATCACCCTGTCATCCGGAAATGCAAGCAACAAGGTACCACTGCACTCCAACTGGAATGGCCACATCCAAAATTCTAACACCACTAAATGCTGGTGAGGACATGGGGTCACAAGAACTCTCATTCCTTGCTGGAAAAATAGTCAACAGTTTCTTATAAAATAAACATGCTCTTTCTATATGATCCAGCAATTGTCTTCCATATCCACCCAAACAAGTTGAAAACTTACATCTACAAAAAATCTGCACAGGAGTGCCTCCAGCAGCTTTATTCCCATCAACATTTAGAAGTTACCGAGGCCAAGGTACTCTTCAGGAGGTGAATGGATAAAGAAGCTGTGACACATTCAGACAATGGGACTTTTTTCAGCACTAAAAAAAGTGATTAGGCCCTGGAAAGGTATTAAGGTATTTAGAACCTTAAATTCTAAAATAGTACTAAGTGAAAAGAGCCAATCTGTAAAGGTTCAATGTATTATGATATCAACTATATGACATTCTAGAAAAGGCAAAACTGTGGAAGAAGTAAAAAGATCAGTGGTTACCAGGGTGGAGGTGGGGAGGGATGGATGGGGAGAGCACAGAGGAGTTTTAGAGCAGGGTAAGGTTATTCTGCGTGATGCTACAATGGTGGACACATGGCATCATACATGTGTCAAACCCCATAGAGTGCATCCCAATGTAAAGTATGGGCTTTAGCTGATAGTAACCAGCTGCACAAATGTGTCACTCTGGTGCAGAGGTTGAAAATGCAGGTGGAGGAGGTGGTATGTGTTGGGGGGTGACAAAAATTATTTTGGAATTCTTTGTACCTGCCACTCAATTTGGAGTGAACCAAAAGTGATTCTGAAAAGAAGTTTATTGAAAAGGTTTATTGAAAAAAAACAAGACGGAAAAGCACAAGCCCAGCAGTCTGAACCTGCATTATAAAGTGAAAATCATGAGAAAGGAGAGCCAGGAAAAGTCAACAGAATGTAACCTCAGGGGACCTGGAGGACAGTGATGTATAATTGTACATCATAATAATTTATGTCATAAATATACCAATGAATTATCAAGGAAAAAGGTCAAGGGGTAGTGTGTTGACACTTCATCTGGAAAAGGCATTTGTGTGAAATACTGAAATACGTCCTTCTTCAAGAAGGCCAAGCGACAGAGGCTGAAGCTCACTATGTATAGGTTCCTCGCACTTCTATAGGCCTGAGGGATTTCCACTGAGCTGCTCCTCCTCCAAGAAGAAAGATGAAAAGAGGCACTAAAGAACACTCCCTTCCTTCCTCCCTTCCTGTCTAAATGTAGAGGGCAAGGAGGCAAGGCTGTGGCCTGGAGTACACAAAGCAGGTTTGGCATCCAGTGGTCAAGCTGTGAATTCAAGAGGCTCTGTAAACAGACATGTGTACAGGCAGTGAGGTGTGTGTGTGTGTGTGTGTAGTGTGTATGTGTTTCTCCAATGTCACTGTCTGGCTGGGCTTATAAATTCTCAGGGCCCACATCTCTGCCCTCCATGGCCCTCCGAGAGCTTTCTTGGGAAAGATAGTGGGTTGTGATACATCTTTTGTGAAATTCCAGCATAGAACTGTGCCTCCTGTGACATATGTGTTGTTTCTAGCCTGCTCCTTCGGGAAATGGTTACCCCAAAAAATGCCTCTGTATTTTCTCCACTTTGGCACCTCAGCACAACTCCATGATTCTGGAGTATCTCTTGAAACCTGAACTGTGGCTTTTGACTTCTTGGGGCAGATCAGCCAGGGGAACATCCCTTCCTTTCCCTGCAAGGCTTCAGTTCTGGGAGGCAATGATTCATACTCTATTTGTGCACTGCCACTGGCAGCACTCAAGAGGGAAAATGAACATAAAGATATACATTGATAAAATAGGACCTAGCTTTCATGGAGAAATGTTTTCAAAAATAAGTTTCCCCATTACTCCTTTGTTTATCCATGAAATACTTAAATTTCATTGGCCAACCAAAAGCAACTATAGCAGAGGCCACAACTCTATGCAGGGAGGCACGTGAGATGGGGTGGAGTCTCATCCCCTTCTGTTGATGTTGGGCTGGGTATCAGAGCTGGAGCCCACTAGATACTAGTCATCGAGGTGCCTTAGATTCTGTGAAAACTCTGCACATATCCTTGTATGAATGCTTATCATCTTTCCAGAATGGTGGATGCTGTGGAGGAAATGGGGACAACCCTAATTGCTGCATGAACCAGAAGAAAGACCAAACAGTAAGTGGGTCCTTCACCCTCTGGCAGGCTTGGGGAAAATCTTAAAGTCAGAGGAGGTACTACACATCTATAACAGTGGTGGCTGGAAGAGGGAACCATTATGGTAAAGGATGGTGATGGGTAAATGATGAGGTAGCAAAGGTACATAGTTAGCCCTGGGTCCTCCAGCAAGACCTCCTTGTCCCAGCTACTGAGGTTAGTGCCTTCCATTAACCTGCCAAGGGCTGGTCACTGGCTCACCTAGAGAAAGGATGGATCAGTCCTCCTGGGCATATCAAGGTGGAGAAGCTGTACACTGACAGTCTTGGTTACGTTTTTCTTGTTGCTGAGACAAAATACCCAACACCCAAAATGAAGGAAGGAAAGGTTTATTTAGCTTACAGTTTTTAGAGGTTTCAGCCCATATTTGGCTGGTTCTGAGGCACAGTGGCATATGGCAGAGGGCAACAATTCATGGGGGCGGTACACAGCAAAGCAACAAGCACAAGAAGGGAGGAATGGCAGCCAGCAGCCTCTTTCTCTCCCTTACATATACAAACTATCTACCCTAGGGTGGGTATAGCTCTCACACCCATAAATCCCAGCATTGGATCATGGATCAGTCATAAACTCTAAAAGCCACCCCATAACTGCATGAGGATTTGGGGGGACATGCAGACACAAATGGTAACACTGACTGTTCTCTTTCCCTGTAGATCACTCTCTCACCATCTTTATTCAAACCGGAAGAGTTCACACCCTTGGATCCCACGCAGGAGCCCATCTTTCCTCCAGAGTTGCTGGTAGGTGACATCTCAGGAAGAGGTGAAGCCAAGTCTCTGCACTGTCAGCCCCTGAGCACCGTTGTATTTTCACGCCCATTGAGAACTTCGCACTTTCCGTACCCTTTAGTTTTCAGCCTAAATTTCCTTTCTCTTTTCCTGTGAGCCCTCTGAGATCATACTCCTAAATAACTTTATAATTCTCCCATGTCACACTTACAGTTACTAATTCCATGTCTATGTTCTTTGCTAGATTATAAGCCCCACGAGGACAAGGACTAGGTCTCCCTGGTACACTATGTATCAACAGCAAGTGTCTGTAACTTTTTGTTGACCTCTGTTGTAAGTCTACCAAGCCACCTGGTCTCCTCTACATAAGTAGTCTGTTTATTTAAAAACAAACCGAGCTATATTTGATGACATGGTTCATAGCTTTAAAGACACCTGCCCACACCCGTTTGTTATGTTTACTGCAATATTTACAGCACATGTAAATTTCAGGTGTCCATTTCTTAAGGATATAGAGCTCACGAGGGCGGCCTTGTAGGTTCAACAGGCCAGAGAGAACTGCTTTGCCGTAGGCCAACAGTGTACTTTCTTTTGGATTGTGAAACCTTAAAAACACCACAAGTCTGATTTTACAGGTTTCTTTTGCAAGCCCAGTGTCACCCCACACGTCCTGGATTGTAGCCCTCTTTCACTTTCTCTTCGGACTCGCCATCTTTCTCAGCCTTGAACCTTCTCCCGTCTCTACTGCACCCCCTGGAGGCAATGTGGGGCACTGCAGGAACCGGGACTTTCCGCAACATTGGTTTGGGGCTCCCTCAAGGCAGGTCCCACAACCTTTTTGATCTTCAGGTTTTTTTTGTTTTAATCTGTGAAAGTGAAGCTCACGTATTTCACCGATGGGTTCTCAGGACTAAGTGGGATGATTGTTTAATAGCTCGAGTAATTTCTTAGTATGTGTTAGTTCCTCCCGCTTCTCCCCAACATATTTGATCTTCCTTCTGAACTCAGTATTAAATAAGCCGAAAGAGGAGTTGATCCCATTGCAGACTTAACACAGTTTACCAGGAAAATAGCAGCAGGAGGAATGAGAGCGCAATATGTGAATGACACTTTGCAGAGGCTGAAAGACACTCCTCGGAAGCAGCTGCGCTTTCAAGGGGAGCGTGTGACCTGGATCCAGGCCTCGACCCTGGAGGAGCTGCTGGACATCAAAGCTCAGTATCCTGATGCCAAGCTGGTGGTGGGAAACACGGAGATCGGTAAGGATCAAAAGTGGCCCCAGAGATTCCATTAGGGCCAAGATGTGCTTCTGGGCCTTTCTGGGCTGTCCCTATCTTCCCCTGATAGCATCCCCTTCTGAACCCCAGCTCTACCTCACTGACTGCCCTGAGAATGCCCTGCAAACTTGGACTCACCCAACACTGGCTGTGGAGTCACTCAAACCTGCCTCATGCCCTCACTGGCTGGCTGTCCTGAAATACTTGTTTGTCTTCCCTTGCTCTCGTTTTCCCATTTCTTATATTGGGGTAATACCGCCTCAAAGGGTTGCTATGAATATCAGATGGGATCCTTGGATGCTTAGGACTTTTCCCCTAGACATCTACAGAGTGTCAGCTATGAGCCAGGGTCTCTGGGGCGGGCCTGGGACAGGAAGATCAGTGGGACATGACTCCTTCCTTTGAGGCTCTCCTAGACTAAGAGGGAAGGTGTGAATGTAGGCAAAATGTAGAGACCAGTGTCTGACAGACGCTAAGGGGGCTAGAATGACACTCTTTTGCCTCCTGCTGCCCTCTCTGTGGGTGACCATGTGATAAGGTAAGGAAGAAGAGATGTCCAAGCGTGATGTGTTTGAGCTGCCTGGGACTGTGTCTTCACCTGGGGATGGGGCCCATAATACTTGAACAAGCCAAGGGGCTCAGGATGTGCAGCTCTATTGGATAGAGAGATGGTAGAGGGCCCTAGGTGGCTACTTTCTATCCATTTATAGACCTAGTTTAGTCCATTTCCACTTTACTGGATCTCAAGTCAAGTGAGGATTCAAGGGGGAGATCATGGCATGGCTGAAGTTTACCTTAAAGGGGTATGGTTTGGCATATAGTCAAGTGCAGCCTGTGGGAGATTCCTGACTCAGCTTCTGGGAGACCTTACTTCTCAGTGGGTCCCCAGCTGCAGAAGAGCTGCCCCTGTCCTCATAAGCACAGATGGTAAAGAGTCCTAGCTGCAGTTTCACAACACACAGAGATGACAGGGTAGGTTGTGAGTCATGCCTCAGTGATAGCTGTGGTTAGCCAGACTCATGGCAGCGGGGCACTGTCTGTACCACCTGCCTTTGCCCATGTCATCATGGCCCTAAGGTCCTTTCCTCATATGGTCATGGCCCTGTGGTCCAGGGACAGCATGACATAAGGTAGCTGGAAAGATCATAAGAGATCCTCTAACCCTGGACATGTTCCTTGCCATGAATCAGACACTGCGCTGGATTCCAAGAGGAAGAAATTCACAAAGACTTTAAATAATCGTTTGAGATCACTGCTCCGCTCCTTCCTCCTTATGCCTGCACCTGCTGTACAACACGCACAGGCAATGTGGGAGGTTGGGGAAGGTGGGATCCCAAAACAGGACTTACTGCAGCACCTCAACCTGTTTCCTGTGCCCTGGGAGTGGCGACCCACATAAGCCAGACTCCTGGATGCCAGGCCTCCCTTCAGGAGTCCTTAGCGGCATCTGGGGAGGTAGAGGTGGGGATGGAGGATGGCTTGCACATTTCTCCTGCTCCTCTTCCTTCTGTTCTTCCTCTGGTACCAGGGATTGAACCCAGGGCTTTTGAATTTAACTATATACCAACCCCTCCTTATTTTTTCCTGATACAGGATCTTTCTAAGTTGCTAAGTTGTCTGGGTTGGGTTCAAATTTTTGATCCTCCTGCCTCTACCTCCCAGAGTGCCTGGGTCATAGGTGTGTGGCACTGGCTGGCATTTATTCTTTAAGCTTTCCCATCTATAGCCACAATGGCAGGACTGGGAAAGGCACAGTGCCGATTGGGTCTGAGGAACAGAGATGCATCTGTGTACAGGATTCTGCCTTGCCTTGCTGTGAGGACGAAATGACACAGAAGTGTGGTCCCGCAAAGCTGTGAACCTTTAAGAAGTCAGACAGAAACTGGTAACTGGAAGGTGGTTTTGAAGTTTCTTTTTTCATTTTCTTTTTTCTGTTTAATTTTAGACTTCCATGTTTTTATTATTATTATACCCCGACAGTAACAAGAACTCAAGTACTGAAACATTCCTATTCTTAGCTGTGTAACTTGGACACCAACTTTATCTGTCTATGCCTGTTTCTTCATTTATAAACAGAGAAATGTGTGGTACCTAACAGGGTTGTTGGAAGGATTCAGTGAGTTAAAATAGGCAAAATGCTTAGCAGAATTCTTGACATAACTAATATCCTACATTTTTTCAGTGTCATTACACATGCATAGATTAACACACACACACACACACACACACACATGTAAACACATGCCATTATAAATTCAAGTTCATTTCATTTGCATTCAGACAGGTTTTGTTTCATTTTGTTTTGTTGAGGTCCAGAGATATAGCTTTGTTGCTGACCTCATCCCTTGTCCACTGTGTTTCCGAATCTCTAGATCCCCTAGGTCAGCGATGGCGAACCTGTTAGAGCTCTCAATGATACAAACAGGCCATTGTGGTACACATGCCATAAATTTGCTGTCACTGCCCTAGGATCACGCTGTGATTATGAAAATGTTAGGTACACTGTGTGGGATGATAGGGAAACGACCGAGGTCTAACTTCCAGCTTCTCACTTCTCTTGAGGCATTGAGATGAAGTTTAAGAACATGGTGTATCCCATGATTGTCTGCCCGGCCTGGATCTCCGAGCTGACTTCAGTAACACACGGGCCTGAGGGTAAGAAGAGCTCGCCCTGAGTCCATAGGGGAACAGTGATGCTGAAGGCGGGCCTCAGTGGGGATCACGTGCCAGGGCAGCCTGCTTTGGCTGCCGCCTGCATCCTCTGGAGCCTACTTTGCACATGGGAAGCGGTGAGTGGGGAGGGGGCAGCCCTCACTGGCTTTCGCGCACCAAACATCCATGGGTGGATGCGAGCAGCAAGAGGCTGGGGATTTCAATAGTCACCCTCGGTCCTGACTACAGGTTAGAATCACTCGTTAGAAGTGAGGTGGGGGTGGATAATGCTTGGTGCTTGTTAAAATTAAAAACAATGTCAGGACCACATCGCAGAGATCCTGCTATACTGGTCTGAGGAAAGAGTATTGGTTATAGAATTCAGAGACCTCGGATTGAGTCCTGGCTCTTGTTAACTATGTGGCATTGCTTAAGTTATCTGACCTCTGTGGGTGCTAATTTCCTTATCTATCTAAACACATACGTCCTGGTTCAACTGCTTAGGCTTTGCAGGAGCTGTTTTTGAAAATGTTTTCTGAGCTGTAGAAAGGACAGCTCTTACTCTGAGCATGTGTTCCCAGGTATCACCTTTGGAGCTTCTTGTTCCCTGAGCTGTATGGAAAAGGTCCTGAATGACGCAACTGCTGACCTTCCTGCCCAAAAAACAGAGGTGTTCAAAGGGGTCCTGGAGCAGCTGCGCTGGTTTGCTGGGAAGCAGATCAAGTCTGTGGCGGTGAGGCCCCACTCAGAGTAAAGCAGGTCCCACAGGGTGGGCCCTCCTCTAGAAAGCAGGGGTCAAGCTGCAGGCTCCCACTTGCTTCAGTTCAGGGAGCTCCAAACTTTAGTGCTTAGATTTGTCTAGGGTGTTTGTTAAAATGTAAGTCTGGACCCCACCCTGAGATTTTCTGACTCAGTGAATGTGGGATGAATCCAGGGATCAGGCATTTAGCAAACACACTGGGTGCTTCTGCTGGAGGTGGCCTGAGGGCCAATCTAAGAAGCATCTCAGTCTTTAACCCTGAGATTGGGAAGATGCACCCACCTGCCTCTCTCTTCGTGAAGGAAAGGTCCACCTGTTGACTGTTCAGTCAACTTAGATGTGTTCAACCAGGCTTAGACCAAACCTGGAATTTTCAGTTTGCAAACATTGGGGTTCACATACTCTCTGCTTCATTTGGGCACCATGACTATGGTTGATGGTGTTATGATGTTGGAAGGTAACCTGTCTCTTCTGCTAGTTTTTTGATTGTTGTTTTAAAATTTAAAACAAAATAGAACAAAATGAAGCAGCCCACTCCCATCCCCCTTGCCCTGTCTGAGCACCTGTTTCTCCCGACTGCAGACAAGACACAAACCCAGAAGGTGATACTGTGTTCCCCAGTTCTGTGAAGTCTGCTTCGAGGAAAGACTTTGTTTCCACTGCACAGTGCTTTTCCTTCTCATTTCCAGTAATGAAAAACCTCTATCTGATTCTTCTTCCATTTCTTGTCAAGTTGCCAGGAAGTTCAGATCCAGAGACAGTGAACAATTCATCTTTATGTCTTCTTCCTTTTTTGTGTGATTTTTATCCTCTACTTTATTTTATTAAGTCCCTACAACCTCTGTGAGAAACCACTTAGTCTTTTCAGAAAAGGTTGGGAGAGACAAAACAATTTAAAATGTTTGCCTTAGTTTACTGACTCATGAATTTCTGAGCTAAGACCCACATTTTGCACATTTTCCCAAAGGCCCAATTTCTTGCTTTGCTTCTACCATCTGTAGCAAGTGTGGGCACTCAGGTGCTCCCTGAAGCAGCTATTACCCATCTGTCCTGTGTGCAGGTGTGACTGTTTGTGTCCTTGGGTGGTGTCTAACTCACACTCTTTGCTTGTTCTAGTCTATTGGAGGGAACATCATCACCGCCAGCCCCATCTCTGACCTCAACCCTGTGTTTATGGCCAGTGGAGCCAAGCTGACCATTGTGTCCAGAGGTAGGTTGGCTAAAGCAGAGGTCTAGAAAGAAGGACTTTGTGGAGAAACTCTTATTAGGTGGGCCATTTTCTGGAGAAATAGAATCCTACATTCAGTGACCCATGAAAGCTACAGAGAGGATACATCCAGGTTGGGGTCTAGGAAGGATGAATCTTTTCTTTATAGAGAATTCACAGCAGGATGTGCCATCTGGATGCCTTACTGTATTAGTTAAATTTCCATTTTTGGGACAAAATATCTAACGCACACAATTTAAAGGACAAGAAGTTTATTATGGCTTATGGTGTCCGAGGTTTTAGTCCATGGTAAGCTGGATTTAAAGCAGAGACTTGGTGGAGGAAAGCTTGTTACCTCATGGAAGCAGAGAGAGCAAGGAAAGGGCCAGAGACAAAATATACCTTTCAAATTCATATCTCCAGTGACCTGCTTCATCCAATTATTTCTCAACTAATAAGTTTATTCATCTGATGGACTTGTCACTGGATTAATCCACTTGATGGAGTTAGCACTCTCACAATCCAATCACAATGACAATCAATGTTAATCATTACACTTACCTTGGTGGAGTGTGGGGACTGTGGGGAGTGGTTGGAGCTGAAAACACACAGCTGATAGTTGAATTATGAAGAATCTGTGAGTCATTTGTTTTTTTTATTTTAAAAGTAAAAGAACAAAAACATATTAACAGACACAAAGTAGCACAAGAATAGTACAATCAAAACTGAGTTACAGACAAGGTGACAGGGAATCAACAATGGTTGTTGCATTACATAATGATAACTTCCAAGTGTATATTCAGGAACATAGATATAGACATGCAAAATTGATCACACAATTAATCATCAACTATTCCTTATAATAAAGTGAGCTAAGTCAGTAGTACAACTATGTTAGATATGCTGCATATACATACATACTTACTTACATTTTTTAAATATAATTTTTCTTTTTTTTAAGTGTGAAAGAAAAAGAACTACATCAACAACAGAAAAAAAAAAGAAAAAAACAGAAAGCATTAACAAAGAGACACAAAGTAGCACAATAACAGTATAATCAGAATTGAATTATAGACAAAGCAACAGAAAACCAACAATAGTTGTTGCATTGTATATTGATATCTTCAAAGTGTATGCGCAGGAGAACACATATAGACATACAAGATTCATCAAACAACCAGTCATCAACTATTCCTTACCATTAAGTGACATAATACAATAGTAGAATGATGTTAGCCATCCTGCACATATGTATATACTTACATACATACATACATTTTTGCCTCTTTCTTTTCTCCTTTCCCTCGTCCCATCTGTTCTTTGCTTTTGAACGGATTTCTTTCATGTCTCTTAGTTTATATTCCCACCCTCAGGTTCTTACACCAGTGACATAATACGTTGCCTGCACATGTACCTCTGATTTATTTCACTTATGAGTATGGTGTCCAATTGTGACCATTTGCCTACAAAGTCCCCAAAACTGTCTTTCTTTATAGCTGAATAATATTCTATTATATAAAAATGCCACAATTTTTTAATCCAGTCTTTTGTGGATGGGCACTTGGGTTGCTTCCACATTTCAGCTATTACAAATTGTGCTGCTATAAACATGGGTGCACATATATCCGAGTGATATGATGTTTTCAGATCTTCTGGGAAAATACCCAGAAGGGGAATAGCTGGTTTGAATGGAACCTCTAGACCTAGTTTGCTGAGAAATCTCCAAACTGCTCTCCACAGTGGTTGCACCAGTCTGCATTCCCACCAGCAGTGTAATAGGGTCCCTATTTCTCTGAGTCATTTGTCAAATAGGGTCATTATTAAACATTAAATTGCCCAACATACAATGAAATAATCACTTTAAAGACAAAGGTAGTAAATACTCAAAATTTATTACCTCCTAGCTGTTTTACTTTATTTCACCATATTCCATGTCCTCGAGGTGATTTATACCTGTAGTTATCTGTGTGGTGAAAGTGCTCCACAATGGTGAACTCCTATGCATCTACCTTGTTAGAGGGTCCTGAAGATGACTACAGCTTGCTGGGAGAATTCAGTCATGGCCATGGCTTGTTACAGCAGAAGGATGCAAAGCAAAACTGGCAAAAGGAAAATGTGTAGAGGATACCAGGCACAAGCTTCCAGAGTCCTCTCCTTGGGAGACACCCAGAATGTGCTTAATCCCCCCAGAAAGGAGTTGTGATGACTCATATGAAGTGTTTTCTCTTAGGAAAATTTGGTACAGACTCAGAGCACTCAGAGTTCTTGGGTTCTGGTCATGTAGGCAACATTGCTTGGCATACACCAAAATTCAGGATCCCACTGGTGCTCAGTAGAAATGGTGTTGTTTGTACCAGGGGTTTAGGCACAGTGACCCATGCTAACCACGGAATGGTGAGACCCCTTCCAAAATCCATGTTTTCAGATGCCAATCAAGGGCTTTACAGAGGACAGCAATCTGGGTTGCCTTGTTAACTCTTTGCCACCCTGTCCCCAACTCAGTTATGTCACACTGGCTTCTTGAGTTGGCTGTAGTAGTACTTACAAAACACCTCAATAAATGCTGCAAATCAGGGGTGGTTGTCAGACCTTCACCCCAACGCTCAAATACTTCAGATAGAAGACTTGGCCCTGACTGTGCCAGCTACTCCTTTTTACTGTGGGCATCAGAGAGCAGGGAGAAGAACCAGTCCCACTGGTGGGCTATCCTCTGTACCCTTGGGGCCTTTCCCTCACCTTGGCCCTCTTCACTCTGTCTTCTTGCAGGCACCAGGAGAACTGTTAAAATGGACCACACCTTCTTCCCTGGCTACAGAAGGACTCTGCTGAGTCCAGAGGAGATACTGTTTTCCATCGAGATCCCCTACAGCAGGGAGGTGAGGTGGCAGGAGCCCAAGTTACACCTACTGCTGGGCTCTAGACTGGAGACCAGAGTCTGCCTCAGGAGACACTGATGTCTTTCTTTCTGAACTTTGCCTCTGATGAGCCGTTTTCCTCTCAGACTATGAGAAGTTGCAGGGTAAAAGTGCACAGACTCATGATCTCAAGTGAGTCTTCTTACCTGAGTCCTGATGTCCTTATCTGTAAAATGCATACAATTGCACCTACTATGGAGGTTACTACAAGGACTGAAGTAAACAATTTATAAGGTTCCTGGCAGATGTTTGGAAGCTAGCGGAGATCACAAGTTCATAGCTAACGCCACAGTCCCAGGACCTCAGCCAGCTATTGGATATTCCTGTGCATATCACAGGCTTGGTTTCCCCATGGTGAAGAGTGTAGAGCTTATATGCACGGCAGAGAAGCTGTGCTAACCTTAGTCTTGACAAGGTATTGGTTCACTGATCTTGCTCTGGGCTGGTGCTGCTGGATTTCTGCCTGTTGAGCAGCTTTTCTGGCCTGTTTGGGCAGGCCTGGGGACCTCTGGCTGCCTCGCTCTTTTTTGAGGCTCGAGATGGTTTGACTGGGGCAGCTCTCACCTTTCTCAGCAGCCATCAGCTTGGGACTCATTTCTCGATAAGCCTTTTAGAAAAGTTCTCCGGGAGACCCTGGGGAATTAGCGGGCCAAGGGAAGCAAAGGGTTTGTCACTGCTAGTGCATTAATAAGAGTGCCAGGCATGTTTGCCCTTGCTAATTTTGACCTCTTTAATGAGAATGCTAATTCAATTAGAGTAATTATGCCCTGAGCTTGTTTCTTAATGAGTTTCTAGCTTGTCTTTATAGACCATTTTGAGTAATGATTCTGAGAGTTTTGAATTTCACTGATCACTCAATATTTTTGAAACTATGAATGGGAACAGGAAAAAAAAACAGTCTTACCATGACTCAGTTCTTATTTTTCTAGGTGTGGGAATTAACAACAAGAACAAAAAATGTGTTTCATAAATAGAAAGGAGATTTTAATGCCCAGAATGAGAAAACTTTCTCAAGAAAGGATGATGTCAGCCAGCCCTTGCCAGCTAGCTGGTGGCACCCCAGTGAAAATATCACAAGGTTCTGCACCCATAACACGGGGTGTGAGTATCAAGACTCAATTCAGAGCTTGACTCTCCTCCAGAGTCAAGTTCAAATGCTGGGCTGGGCTCCCCAGGGCATGACATCACCCAGGCCTCTGAGCTGGCTTAGTCATCAGGAGAGGGCTCCATGGCTACTAAAAGCAATGCCTGTACCGCTTGGAGACTCAACAGTGAGCCTCCAGTACTGTCCTCCAGGGATCTGTCTTTAACCTCCTCTCATTGGTGTTTCTTAGAGTGTATGGTGCAGGGGGGTAGGTGGTGGTGGGGGATGTGCAAATGTCAAGATCACCCTAACCCAGAAGGGCTGAAGTCAGAAGGTTTCTTCCTGTATGGGTCAGCTTTTCACCACTGGAATGCAATACCTGACACCCACAGTTTAAAGGAGGAGCTGTTTATTTTGGATCAGGTGTTAAAGACTTCTGTCTGCGGTTGGCTGAATCCAGGGCAGGAACATCATTGGGATGGGTTTGGCAGAGGAATGCTGCTCACCTATGTTGGTGGGGAAGCAGAGCAGGGGAACAGCACCCGAAAAGCAGGTGCCAGGGAACAGGGACCAGATATAGACCCCAAGGTCATGCCTCCATGACCCACCCAGACACACCTGGAAGTGCTTTTCTGATCCCCTACATGGCTCCCAAGGCAATCAGGTTGATAAGTTGAGCTGTCACATTTCCCAGGAAGTGATTCACATTGTTTTCCCCAAAAGACAGCTGGCTGGGACCTGAGGGGGGGTGGGGGGGAGTACTCACACCCAAAGGCAGCTGCAGTTTCATAGGAGGATGCTTTCTTGCCAGAAATGAGATTTTTCAAAGTATCCCAGAGATTGGTGGGAGGGACCTGTGGGACATCTGGGGAGGCCATGAGGGAGAGGTTTTAATCACCCTGCAGCATCTGCCTGTCCCTGTTGGAAAGGCACCAAGCCACTGGAGTTTCAGTGGAGGTTGGCAGCCTCTGATCCTGAGCACCAGGGCAGGTCTCCAAGGAGACCCCTGAAAGCATCTTCCTCACCCCAGCTTCTCATTCAGTGGATTGATATGATCCCGTCCCAGCCTTAGCTTTCCCAGTTAACAGAGAGATATCCTGACCCCTACAGGCTTCTGGGAATGCGGCTGGAACTTCTAAAACTATCATCAACTATGTCTTACCTGATTCATGAGACCACCTCCCTACTGATTCGCTATGGTGTAAAACCCTCACCTCACATCATCTCATCTCCTCGCGCTCACAGCCCTGTGCTTCCAGCTGGCCATTTGCATGCCTTGCCAACCGAGGTGGGGAACCTGTTCTTTTTTAGGGTGAGTTCTTCTCAGCATTCAAGCAGGCTGCCCGGAGAGAAGATGACATTGCCAAGGTGACGTGTGGCATGAGAGTGCTATTCAAGCCAACGACCACAGAAGTAATGGAGCTGTCCCTTTGCTATGGAGGAATGGCGAACAGAACCATCTCAGCCCTCAAGACCACTCGGAAGCAGCTGTCCAAGTAAGAACTAGTAGCACAGTGAAGCTGCTGCAGCCACCACAGCTGTGACTATTAAAGCACCAGGGTGCTGCCACCGCCCTTGTCTTTACTGAGACCATGGGTGCTGCTTTTGCTAATGTGTCCACTGTTGCTGCTACAACCATTACTGGTACTAGTACAACCATTAAAACAGTCACGCACAGCCTAATGTCTTGGTGAGCAGTGGACAATACATACATGATTGTGCCCGCATAAGATTATAGTGGAGCTGAAAAATTCCTATTGATATATTTTTATTGTACCTTTGCTTAGACACACAAATACATTGCCTTACAGTTGCCTACAGTATTCAATATGGTAACATGATGTACACATTTGTAGCCTAGGAGCAATGGGCTACAGCACATAAACTAGGTGTGTAGCAGGCCATACCATGTAAGTTTGGATAAGTGCCCTCCACGATGTTCCCACGATGAAGAACTCACCTAGGGATACATTCTCAAAACACACACCTGTCTCTAAGGCACACGACTGTAGTATTACTGTTGCTATACCACTATTACCTGCTACCCATTGCTGCTGCCATAACTACTTTTAACAGTATCATCACTGCTATTTCTTGTTTTGTTTTGTCTTTTGAAACAGAGTCTCCCTATGTAGTTCAGGCTGGCCTCGAACTCCCAGTGATGTTCCTGCCTCAGCCTCCTGAGTGCTGGGATTATAGGCGTGTACCGCCTAACCCGGTTTATCACTGCTCTTTCTACTATCATTGCAGCTGTAGCTATTATTGTTGCTGATCATGCCGATGCTGCTTCTATTACTACAAGTACTATTCTTGCTACTAGTATTATTACTGCTACTGCTGTTGTTACTTCCATAACTACTATGGAACATGATTTCTACTGACATCACTAATATGATAAGTGTGAATTGTGCTGCTATCATCACTGTGCTATTGCTGCTACTACCGTTGCCTCTTTTTCTACTGATACTATTATATTAACGACGCTCTTTCTCTTGGTTCTTGTAGTATTTATACTAATACCATTATTGCTGCCACTACTGTTATTTCCGCTATTGCTACTGCCACCATCCCTCTTGCTATGTTTGCCGCCGAAAGCGGTATCCTGGCTGCTGTTACTATTGCTGTCTAACGTTGTCGATATTACTACTGCTGCTGCTGTTGCCGCTGCCGTTACCACTTGTCTTGCTGTTGCTATTTTAAATTCTGCTACAAGGAGTAATGTTACTGGTGGTGTTCTTGCCAATGTGATTCCTTCTTTTATTAGTACCTGACTACTTCTGATTCTATTGCTATCTTTATTGTTGCTTCCATTACTGCCGTTATTACTGTGGCTGCCATTGCTAGAGTTACTGCCAGCAGTGATGCTGCTGCTTCTGCTACTCTTGCTGCTATTATTCCTAATGCTGCTACTGTCATTAATACTGCCGCTCCTACTGCTGTTACTGCTTCTAGTATTAATCCTGCTACTGCTATTACCATGGCTACCATGTAATAGCAATTGTATCGAGAGCCTTACTGGCATTATCTTATATAATCCTGGTAATAACTACATGGGAGAGACCAATTTAAGTTGAAATTTGGCTCCTTGGTTGCAACACCGATCAGATGAGCGACAGGAGTCCAGTTATTTAACCTCCCCGTCCCTCCCTTTTCTCTGCTAAATGGGTATGAAGTCTTTCTCTACTAGAATCTTTAATTAAATTAAAAGCAATTTTTCATCTAAAGCACTTATGACATTGTCTAGACATTGTAAGGACTCAGTAGATTTAGCTATTATTTTTATGCTTTCTAATAATTCTATCTACTATTAAAAATGAGCAAACTGAGGCCCATGGAGATTAAACAATGTGTGACCAGTCCTGTAGCTGTAAACATCTCAGGCAAATTTTGCAGCTAACTTTGACTGGTTCCAAGGTCAGGGTGTTGTGCTGTCTTACCTCTGGGGGATAGGAAGGAGCGCGCCCCCACAGTGAGAGCTCTGTTCCCCGCAGGTCCTGGAATGAGGAGCTCCTGCAGGATGTGTGCAGGGAGCTGGCAGAGGAGCTGCACCTGGAGCACGATGCCCCTGGAGGCATGGTGGACTTCCGGCGGACCCTCACCCTCAGCTTCTTCTTCAAGTTCTACTTGACTGTGCTGCAGAAGCTGGGCAAAGTCAACCCTGAAGATGTGAGTGTGGGCCAGGGAGGCCGGTCTGGTGGGAAACCTGCTCCTTCCCTCTGGCTCTCTGAGGGCAGAAGAGCAGAAACCAGGGACTCAGCCCAGGAGCTATGATGCAGGGAGCCAGCTGCTGTGGTCAGGACATGAGCACTTGTCCTGCTGATGCCATCACCTCATCCTGGAACTTGACTAGCCATGACTGTCCCTTCATCCCAGCCACCAAATCTGCAGAAGGGACCAGATGGTCCTTCTAGATGTACAGTGGATCCGACTGTGGCTTTATACGTAGACAGGGAGCACAGGGGCAAGTGAGGAGGTAGAGTGGAATTAGGATGTAGCATGGGAACACGGGATGCCTGAGGATGGGTGCTCAGGAGCCAGTGCTGGTTGGGATGGAGCCCAGCTCCTGGTGTGTTTGCCAGCAAGTATTTATTCTGTGCCTATTACTCTTGGTGTAAGGGGGCAGGCTCACTGGGAGAGAACTAGCTGGTAAAGTCCAGGCTCGGACCACAACTAAGGAGACAAGATGCAGAGGGTGGTACAGAGGAGAGGAAGCTGGGTAGATGTGGGACAACAGGACTAAATCCCCCCTCAGATCATTAATACCACCTCCTTTTTCTGATTATTAAAGTAATGAGGATTTATTGTAGGAAGCCTAAAAGATACAGAATCATCTAGAGAAAAACTACAATTACCTCCATTCCCAGATCCCAGGGAAAACCATTGCTCATGTTTTGGTTTATTCCTGATATTTCTCCCTGCACTTATCTGATGCACTATTTGCCCCCATCTCTTCTCTGTTTCTATCTGAACTTCCATCCATCCATCACTATATCTATTATCATAGTCTCTTTTGATCTGCACATTATAATTTTCTAAACAGGTTTGGGACTACACTGCTTGGAAAGTTTTTTTACCTCCCTTGCTTTAGTTGACATTACCTTGTGAACAGCTTCCATAGTATTAAATACTTCCCATGGAATTGAGGAGGGCAAGGAAGACTTCTAGGGAGGCTGGGGAGAAAGATGAGGACAAATTTGCTGGTTGGAGAAAACGTAGACCTCTCAGCTGGCAGGGCTGGAGTGGCTGGAAATGAAGATGAGGCAGTTATAAAATACAAGTCTTCAGAGCTCACGTTGGGATGTTAAGATAGGTCCAGCCCCTGCTCAGAATGGTATAGACTGAGGAGATAAGGGAAACATTTGTCAGCTTTATCATTTGGGGACAGCAAGGAAGGGATCTATGATGCAACATAGTCATAGCCACCTCTGTTGTCTCACCTCCACAGAAGTGTGGCACACTGGACCCCACCTTTGCCAGTGCCACTCTGCTCTTTCAGAAAGACCCTCCAGCCAACGTCCAGCTCTTCCAAGTGAGTACACCTGGTGTATACTAATTCAAGGGCTCCATGAGGTCTGCATCTTTTGATCAGTGGCTGACCACTGGACAAGGACCAGCTAGGGTTGTACACAGGTCACAGTGCTCCTTCTCTTGTGCATATACATATACAGCAAAGAAAGTGGGAATCATATTGATGTCAGTGTAGCTATTCCTCCCTTGCAGTTCCAGATTTCTCTCTCATGATTAGACTTATATGTATGCCAATTCTTTAAATTTTTTTTTCGTGTTTTGTATTTTCTGGCCCCTCTTTGGGGCTAACATGCAAAAGCTGGAAGTCTTCATGAGTGTCTACACACACACACACACACACACACACACACCTCCATCAACTGCAACACTTTGAGAGGTACTAGGTAAAGTGCTGCAAACTTTTCCTATAAACCTTTTAGGTTTTGTGTGCAATTCAGTCTCTATTGAAAATTCTTGACTTTGTCATTAGCACAAAAGCAGCTGTAAATAATATACAAGTGAATCGGTTTGCTATATGACAGTCAGACCTAATTTTTTAAAACCAAGCAGTGGATCAAATTTGGCCGAAGGCTGCAGTCTACTGACACCTACACTAAAGAGTAGCAGTCAGAGCATGAACCTGGGGTGTGGCTGTCTGGATTTGAATCCAAACTTTGCCGTCTCGTAACTGCGTAAGCTTGGACAAGCTACTTACCCTCTCTGCATCTCTTGGGCAAATTTATCACACCAGCCTGCACACATAGATAATAATAGTACTGTTTCATAGGACGGTTTTTGAGAATTAAATGTGTTAATAAGGTAAATGGCTTATATAGTTACCAGTGTGCAAGACAGTAAATGCTTGATCGATACCAGCCAGTGTTATTAGTCTGAAAAACAAATAGACAATGTTATTATAAAATTTATACATCTTAAAACATTTTGGAAAGTCTAGACAAGTATAAATAAGAAAACAAAAATCACCCAAAATTCCACCTCCGAGGGAAATCACTTTAGTTTTATTTACTCTCACTTTTCCTATGTATATGTGGACATGTATCTGCTATAGTTATAGCATATACTTTTTACTATTGAATTAGAATCATTACACACAAATACAGGGTTTGTATACTGCTTTTTCACTTACCATATGCTGCCTTGAGCATTCTTTTCTTCTAACTAAACTTAATGAAAAGTATGTTTGATGTTTACATACTATTTCATGGCATGTGCATTAGTCTCTGGCTAATGGATATTTAGGAGTATTTTGGGTTCCTCGATATACTGACTCTGTGACCACCCTGGTTAATGACTGATTAGGTGCCTCTCTCTTTCCTCTGCCCCATACCCCTCTGCCCTGTCCATTCCTATTTCCTCAGGCTTGCTTTGTCATTGGTGTCAAGCTCTTCCTAATGTCCTCCTTCTTCCTAATGAAACAGTGCCCTTAGCCTGACTAGTGACCATGTTGTTCCAGGAGGTGCCTCCTGGTCAGTCCGAGGAGGACATGGTAGGCCGGCCCCTGCCCCACCTATCTGCGGGCATGCAGGCTTCTGGGGAGGCTGTGTACTGTGATGACATCCCTTGCTACAAGAACGAGTTGTCTCTCCGGCTGGTCACCAGCACCCGAGCCCATGCCAAGATCCTGTAAGTGCAATGGGGGAGCCAGGGGCAAGCACCCATAACACTTCTCACACTCTGTTAGTCACTGGAGGTACAAAGATAGTGAGATTCCTCCAGGGCCTTCCAGCCTAGAGAAGAAGAAGACAAATCATATACAAACCACTGTTTGGAGAGGAGCAGGAGGACCTAGGGCTCCATGGCACCCAAAGAAGGTCTGTTTGTGGGAGGACAAGGGGAATTAACATCGGAGATGCAGGCAGGGACCAGATTCAGAAAGGCTGGGGGAACCACACAGGGAGAGTGCGCTTGGCCTCAAAAGCCGTGAAGAGCCACTGAAAAGCTTAACAGGGCCAGGGTGGATTTGCCCTCTGTATAGCAGGCTAAATTTAAATATAAAATTTCCAGAGAGGCTTCAGTTAGTGGTAAAGGAATAAATATGGCCTTAGAATTTGATAGAGCTAGCACCAAACCCCTGTTCCAGGGCTTAACATCTGAGACCTAGGCCTGTGTTCTGTAGTTTTCAGTTTCCCCATGTCTACTGTGCTTGTGAGGATTAGCACTTAGTGGCCATAGCACCCAGTATAGAACAGTCACTTGGATGTGTTTGTTGACTAATGAGAGTCTAAACAGCAAGAATTGCCAGTTCAAAAATAGGAATAATGAAACTCACATTGATACTGATGCGGCAAGTAAGTTCAACAAGAAAGGCACTCAGAAGAAAACCAAAAAGGCGGGAACAAACAAAGCTTTATTAAGCCAGCTGACAGAAGTCTATAACCAGGAACCAGAGAAAATGTCCACCCCCATCTGGGTCTCACCTTCAGTTTAAGTACATCTGAGGTTTCCAGAGTAACCATTTCTTCATTTTTGGTAACCTTATAAGAATATCACACAGTTATCACAGTTTCCTTCTCCCAGAAGGTCAGACAGCTGAATTCCAAATGACCATTGCAATTTAACTTTTAGCCCACTTCTCAATTTGTCCTGTTTTTTCTGTTCCTGTTTTATGACTCTGCTGTGCTCTGAGTTGATAACTAACCAAGGCAACTGGAGTGAACTATAGCTTAAGTGAATTTTAAGTGACTTCTCTTAATATGGAGTTAAAAACAGAAAATGGAGTCTCTCTTGCCCTATCAGTATGGTACCCAATGTTGCTACAACCCGACTTTAAACATTTTACATAATTGGCTCATTTATGTCTTGCAACCCTATAGACAGGTCCTATTATTATTCCCATGTTCCAGCAGAGGAAATTGAGGCAGAGGCAGGGGAAGTTACTTGCCCAGGACCATACAGTTGGTAAATGGCAGAGTCTGTGCTTGAAATCAGGTAGCATCTGCAACTAGGCTGTGCCACCTCTGTATGTTCAAGCCTGAGACCTTGGACTTCAACCCTAGTGGGCATTAAACACATGGCACAGCTGAGCAGAACAGCTAGGAAAAGCCTCTTTCTGAGCCCTGTGTCTCCCTGGATTAGGGATCAAGTCTCCTTGTCTCTGATTTTTTTCCTCCACTGTTGCTTTTAGAGGGGAGACAGGCTCTAGGAGGGGTGAGCCAGACACAAATAAAATTAAAAAATAAAAATAAAACTTTTCCAGTCTCATGAAAACAGAATGTTTGAGTTGATTGCAGCTTGCTTTGAGCCCAGTACCATGGCCCACACTGTCTACACTCCAATAACCTCTCTAAACAATGTTTGAGAAAATATAGGCGGGTGGGAGGTGGGCAGTGTGCTAACTGTGATGCTCGAGACTTTCATGGGTTGCTGGCACTCAGGAGGGCACGGCCTGGGCCAGAAGCTGCACTTACTTTGGCATCCTCATAGTGCAACCTCAGTTCTATTCTCAGTTATGTTGCCGTTTTGCTGAATGATTTTAGGCAAGCTTTCTAACTCCCATGAGTTTGAGTTTGCCCACATGGACAAAAGGGGTAATGACAGTTACTTTCAGGGTATCTAGTGAAAAGGATCTTCCTGGAGGACGGTTGGTACTTGTAGACAGTTTCCATACATTTCCCTGAGTTACCTCTGCCCTCCTTTCCCCATGGGAATCTGGGCCAGACGGATCACAATTTAGTCTGTTATAATTGCTAAACTGTTTATGCTTTCTACCTTTCTTGTATTGTCTAATTATGTCTAAGGCTGTCCTGTTGAGCTGGCATAGCACTATTAAGGTGGGAAGGGAAGTTCAGTTATGTGCAGATGTTCAGGGTACATCAAAGGCCGTAATGTGGTGATTGTGGGTGGGTGTCAGTTAGTGAGGTACATTTTAGCCAGAACTCTCCAGAGTAAATGCTGCTTGATAGCATGTGGTTCCCTTAGACTTGGAGACCAGCTAGGACATATCATAAGGTTCATCTTATTCATTTTATATCCTCAGCAGCATTAAATACACATGTAGGCATTTAATCAGCATTTGCAGAAAAGAATGCGTGAACTGAATTGGGATCTAATAGGAAAGATGATAGAAAAGAATCAATTTGAGTGGGGACAGTTCATTAAAATAAGGACTGGTGATTCAAGCCAGGTGACAGACCTGATGCTTCAGTTTGCCAACATGGCAATTCACACAGCTTATTCTTGCAGGTCCATAGACACCTCAGAAGCCCAGAAAGTGCCGGGGTTTGTTTGCTTTCTCTCAGCTGATGATATTCCTGGAAGTAACATAACTGGAATTTTTAATGATGAAATGGTCTTTGCGAAGGATGAGGTATGCTGGGAACTCTTTTTTATAGAAAGTGGAGTAACTGTTAAAGTTTTAATTTGTACCCATTGCTCCAAATATATAATGGTGAAAGACTGTATATTTGCATATATAGTGGGCATCATTCAGTAGGCTAGTATTTAGGACAATCCTTGAAGGACTAGAATATGTTGCTTGTTTAGTTGATGACTGCTGTTTGTAAATAGTGGAATGACTTCCATGTCAAAGTGGCAGGAAAGCAAAGTTGATGATTATATTTGAATTAACAACTGGGTTCCTAAAGTATAACACTAAGCTCCTTTTAAAAAAGAAAGTAAAAATACAGTAAACCAACTAACCAGCTATCATGTTATCACCACTTTGTGTATTGAGGACCCACTTATATAAAATTTCATCTACTGATGTTGGCTCTATGGAATTCTGCAACAAGAACAAAGGGTTTCCAAATCTCAAAGACAGTGTTATAAAACTCCTTGTATATTTTTTTTCATAGGATAGTTCTTAAATGGTCATTTTGCAGTTCCAATACAGATCAGATTTTGCAGATTAGGTCTGAGTAGGTAGGAGTTATGGGGTAAATTCACCTTATTAGTGATGTAAAGGTGAAGGAAGAAACAAAAAGCTTCAAATAGTAAACACAAAGACTCCATAACAAAAGTATTTGGTAAAAAGAATAAGTCATTCCACAAATTTCAAGAACTCCCAAGCATTTTGGCTGGTGAGAATCAGCTAGATACAACTAGCAGGGCATTAAACAACTAAGTCAATAACTTACCTGGGTCCTGAAGAGATAATTATCAGAGACTTTCATTTTAAGTATTGATTTATAGTGTTAGAAACCTGGTATCCCAAATTGATGAGCTAGAAATCAATATTTTATTGTTTATTTTGGGGGTAATATTTGATGGAAAATATCCTTGAAGGAGATCCATTAAGTTGTAGGAATTTTTTTTTAAATCACTATTCTTTCAATTCTATAAATTGAAAAATTTGTTTGTGGGTCATCAAATCGAAGGACTTGCATCTGAAAGCTACTGCTTTGGGCATATAGATGAAGTACAAGATTTGATTTGGGTTTTTGAGGAGCTTTTGATATAAACCTTGGAAACAGCACATAAAAAAGAGTAGTGTGGTGGAGTGCCAACAAAACTAAGAGTCAAGGCATAACAGTTAGTCCTGGTCTGGCAACTAGAGACAGGTGTGACTTTGCCTCTTGGGTCTCCATCTCTTCATATGAAGAACTAGGATGTTGAGGTAGATCTGAGTTGACTTACATGCTTCCTGGTACCTTGTCTGCTTTGGGCAGACATCAATAATCAATCTCTGCTTTCTATTCTGCGCAACTTCACAATAGGCTACTAGTACTTAAAAAGCAGAATTGGCCTTTGAGATGAAGTCTCTTTCTATCCTGGCACCAGTGATCTCTGTGTCCTAGTCCTGTTCAAATGATTCTAAGCACTTCTGAAGAGGCTCATAGACTCAGTTAGTAGGGTAAGAGAATGAAAAGGCCTCCGGCATTTACAAAGTGTGCCTTGATGGTCAGAGCAGGGACTTGCTTTGTCTTTTTGAAAATCTATAAAGTGCTTCCTGAGAAACTTTTAGTTCACTTCTTTGACACCCCTGCTCTGCTCCTAGGTCACTTGTATCGGGCACATCATTGGTGCTGTGGTCACTGACACCAGAGAACATGCACAGAGAGCTGCTCACGCAGTGAAAATCACTTATGAGGACCTTCCAGCTATTATCACAATTGAGGTAACTGAGAACACACTGCCTTGTGTGGCGGTGTGCACCCTCTGTCTCTGCAGGCTTGCTCATTCATTCATTCATTCATTCAACGTTGGGGATTGAGCTCAGTGTTTTATCCATGCAGGGCAAGAACTCTAGCACTGAACTGTATCCTCAAACCCCTGCAGGTGCATTAAGGATCCTGCAGAGAAGATGTGAGCATCAAGTAGGGGTTAATCACAGATAGTCCCTGACTCCCCATAGTTCTACTAACATGATTTTTGATTCCTCAACTTTTCTGTGGTGCAGAAGCATGCCAATTGACTTTCAGCACAATAGCCAATAAGTCACACTACATATTCAACACTTTATTTTAAAGCAGGGTTTATGTTTGATGATTTTCCCCTACTGCAGGCTAGGGTAAGTGTTCTGAGTATGTTTAAGGCAGGCTAGGCAAAGATATGATTGGTAAGTTAGGCATATTACATGCATTTTTAACTTACAAAATTTTCAACTTATGATAGATTTATTGGGATGATAACCCAATAGTAAGTTAAGGAGCACCTATAAATGGGTTTTAAAATCCTTCCCAGCCCTGGTGTTTTTGTCCTGTGAAATCTTTCTTTTCATAAAATTAGTTTCAGTTCACTAACATCCAAACTGAGTTCATTGTTCACCAAACTTCAGCTCCAATTGGTGCCTTATGGGATTGTTTTGTTGTGTTGTGTTGTTTTTCCTCAAGATCCAGGGCAATTCATCTACAGTTAAGGAGCTAAGGAACATGATCTCCTGGGCTACACTAAGTCTTGTGTCTGAAGCTTGTAGAGATTAATATATGAGAAAAGAGAAAGAGAGCAATTGAGAGAGTTCCTCTTTTCCTAATCATGAGCCATCTTTCTCCCCCTGAAAAACACACTACTGCACCTTCTTTCTGACCCACAGGATGCTATAAAGAACAACTCCTTTCATGGATCTGGGCAGAAGATTGAGAAAGGAGACCTCAAGAAGGGGTTTGCTGAAGCAGATAATGTTGTTTCAGGTATAGCAATGCCATTCAGCAGCAGGGATAGGACAACACTATTTTGTGAATTAAATTCAGTAGATATGCATTGAGCTCTGGAGCAGGGAAGTGATTTCTAAACATTTTCTGGTGGAAGATCCGCTCTGACATTTATAATAATACAGTAGACCATTGGATGGGCTCTACCTTCCTTGTCTCTGGGCTGGAGATACCTAAGTGATCCTAGAGAGACTGCACATGGTGTTTTCTGACCTAGAAGATTACTGGGGAGCATATGGGCCACAGATGTGGTGAGCTCTGGGTCTGACTTGAGATGAAATCTCATTCCATCCGGCTTCCAGTGATCTCTGCGTCCTCTTCCACTTCTGCCAGGTCTGTAACCATGCAGCTCCTTGTCTTCCCTATCTGCCTAAAGGTGCTCCTTATCCATGCTCTGCTAGCTATGTCCCCTCCCCTCTCCTCCCCACTCCCCTCCCCGTCTGTCTCTGACTCTGAAAAATTAGGTCCTAGTGACTGTCCTTTTTGCAATTGCTCCCTACCGTGGACCTTGGGCATTGCTAAGTCACTAGCAACCAGCTCTCCAACAGACCTGATAGCTTCAGTCCCAGAAGACGCTCTGATTTTGAGCTTTTAAATCACACCTCTTTTAAAATTTTTCTCTTTATTGGTACATGTTTGCAGTACACATTTCTTATGGGGAGTTGGTGTGGGTATACCACACACCTTGGTTCTCTTTTCATCCCTTTTTCTCTCCCCCTTCCTTCCTTCTTCCTTCTCTGGTCCCCTTCTCTTTTGCACAAGGTCCATCTCCCTAATTCCTACTATCTATCTTTTACTTTACCCTTTAATTATTTTATGCTTTGGGTTTCTTATATAAAGGAAATCATGGAATAGTTTAGCTTGTGTGCCTGATTTATTTCACTTAACATTATGGTCTCAATTATGTCTCTTAATTCTTCTTTACCTTTTCCAAAGTTTTATAATAGTTTAAGAACTCTATCTGCTCACTGCAGGAAGAAAATGATTTTGCACCTGATTTATTTCTCTGTCATTCTGATTTCTTTGTTGGGGATGGGGTGCTGAGGGAGATGTATAACCTACACATGGCTAAGACTTAGAGGCCCATTTCCACCCAAGCCAGGGAACCCAGAGGTTGCCTGTGAGTAGCTGGCTACTACCCAGGCTGCCAGGCAGAGTACATTCTCTCCCCATGCAAACATGTCCCTGTGCGGCAATTGACTTGCAATGGGACTCTCTGCTTTCCAGGAGAGTTCTACATTGGAGGCCAGGAACACTTCTACCTGGAGACTCACTGCACCATTGCTGTGCCTAAAGGAGAGTCCGGGGAGATGGAACTCTTTGTGTCTACCCAGAACACCATGAAGACCCAAGTAAGTGACCTGTGGATCAACTTGGGGCAATAGGTCAGTGACCAGGGAGCCCCTGGCAGATGTGGCAGTCATGGTAGCAAATGAGTAGGGGAAGATCTGGGTTGGTCCTGAAGGGGACTTGAGTACATTGGTCCTGAAGCTGGACCCTATCACCAGCAAGCTTGATACCATTGAGCTTGTCACATAATCTTTCTATACTTGAGTTTCTTCATTTATAAAATGGAGCCTGCTAAAGTTGTTGGAGCAATTACATGAGTTTTTAAAATGGCACTAGAGCTTGGAAAATATTTGTTTTTATCACTCTAATGCTATCTGGCATTGGTCAAGGCATATCTACCTCAGTTTCCTCATCTTTCAAATGAAATAGTTGGGCTAAGTGATAGCTGAGGGAACCACTAACTTAGCTGTGGCAGCTCAAATATCCTCTGCTGTGTGGGATGTGGCAGCAGTTGCCAGCATTTTTGTCAGCTGGTCCTACCTACCCATCAGCATCTTGCCAGATAGAATGGGTTTAGTTTAGACTCTGAAAATACGCTGTGATCTCCCCACCATGGTTAGAAACAAATGTCTGAATAGCCTGAGAGTCTGTAGTGACCCGTGAATGCTGGAGCCAATGAACACCACTAGCCCAGGCTGCACTGGAAGGGGAGGGGCATTTTCATTCCAGGAATTGCACTACTCACCATATCAGGCCTGAAATAAATCCATGGATGCATCAGTGCAAGGGTTATTTTGGGGGTTTGTTTTCTCCCATAGAGCTTTGTTGCAAAAATGTTGGGGATTCCATCCAACCGGATTACAGTCCGAGTGAAGAGATTGGGAGGAGGCTTCGGAGGGAAGGAGACCCGGAGTACTGTGCTGTCCACAGCAGTGGCCTTGGCTGCATACAAGTGAGTTCCAAGGCCTGCTTCTCCCAGCAGTCTCAGAGAAAAGGAATAAGGTTACCTCTGCCAGGAAGGCTTTCTGAATTTGTCCCTTTGGAAGTAGTTTCCCCCAGCTTTGAATTCTCCTAATTCTGTTTCTAGAACCTTGGGTAAAAGGATGAAGGTAACATCGCCTGTTGCTTTGTGCTTAGACCTGTGTGGTCATGTCTACATCTTGTCTCCCCTACCCGGCAGCCAGCTCCCTGAGGGCAATGACATACCTCACAAATTTATATTCTCATCTTGTCTGGCACAGTGCCTGCACAGGAAAGCAGCCAGTACAGGTCTGCTCAGTGTGTCTGGTAGGGAAAGAAGTCTTCCCTGCCCTTTGTACTCCTGAAATCTATGCAGGTGGGCTGTTGTCAAAGATTTGGAAGGTTTCTAACTCCTTTGCTCCCCACTCAGGACTGGCCGCCCTGTGCGCTGCATGCTGGACCGTGATGAGGACATGCTGATCACTGGTGGCAGACACCCCTTCCTGGCCAGATATAAGGTTCTAGACGGGGGTGTGTCTGGGTTGGCAATGTCTTCATGTAAGGGCCCTGGGGAAGAAGATCAAGGGACCCTGGGCTTTGCTCTTACTTTTTGCATGTTACAGTATCTAAAAAGTTCACAAAGCAGTAGCACTGAAACCCAGATCTGCCATCAGTGACATAGGAAGTGTGTTGGGGTGGGCTCACAGGTTACCGCCCAAGAGACATCACAAGGGGTCATACATGACTTCTGCGGATCTGCTGTGGTCCAAGTCTGGTCTTTGGCCAGTCAGGATCAGCAACATGGTTTTTCAGCAGACTTGGGGTAATCCCTCCCGTGTCTATTGTTAGCACGTTCACAGCTTGATGTGGAAATCCAAATGATTGCCAAGCAATTTGCAATGAGAAATAAAACTTCCCAGGGTTCCAGACAGGCATAGGTCATTAGGGTGGCACCTACTCTGCCACGACAGGCATAGGTCATTAGGGTGGCACCTACTCTGCCACAGAAGGGAACCACCCAAACTTCTCTCTGGGACAATCCCCTTGCTGGGCTCAGGGATGAGCAGCTCCCGTTCTGACTAATATGTCCTTCCCTCCCAGGCATCAGTGTAATTGACATAGGTCTCATACCCTTTTCACTCAAGGAGCTCTCTCTCTCCAGGAAACGGCCTTGACTAACTCTTTGTCCGGTTCTGATTTTACTTCATGATTTAACTCCCAGAAAGATGTTCAATTTCACTTGTCTTACATTTTTGTGAGCCTGAGGACAGCAGTTTGATCTTTGGGGTCTTAGTTTCATTGTTGGAAAATGCATGAAGAGGGTTTGGGTGACTTTTCCTTTTACTACTTGTCCCAGTTTTTCGTTTTAATTTTTATTAGGACTTATTTTCAGTACATAATGATTACATTCACCGCAAGGAGTTGATACATGTACAAATCACACCTTAATTCTTTCATCCTCTTTCCCTCACCTCCCTTGACCCTTCCTCCATCTCTTCATCCCTTTCTTACTTGAAAAAGATCTATCTATCCCTCTACTGCTAATTATCTACATTTTATTTTGCTCTTTATATTTTTGATTTCTCATATAAGAGAAATCATGCAATATTTAAGCTTGAGTGTTAGGTTTATTTCACTTAACATTATGATCTGAAAGTGATTACATTTTCCTACAAATGACTCAAATTTCTCTTTCTTTATGGCAGACCATTATGTGTAAGTGACCCATTTCCTTTATCCACTTATCTGCTGTTAGACATAGAGGCTTATTCCAAGATTTAACTATTATGAACTATGCTACTATAAAATGGGTATGCATGTGTCACTGTAATATGACAACTTTTAACTCTTTTAGGGAGATACGTAGAAAGGGAATAGCTGGGTTGAATGGAATTTATAGTTTTTTTTTTTTTTTTTCAGAAATCTCCGTACTGATTTCTAGAGTGGTTGTACTAGGTAACATTCCCCCCAACAAAAGTAGAAGAGTTCCGCTTTTCCCCATAGCCTTGCCAGCATTTGTTATTTGATTTCTTGATAATGGCCATTCTTTCAGATGGAATCTCAATGTTTTAATTTGCATTTCTCTAATGGTCATTGATGTCAAACATTTTTTTCATGTATTTATTGGCCATTTGTACTTCTTCTGAGAAGTGTCTATTCATTTCAGTAGTCCATTTTTTTGACTGGATTTTTTTTGCATTTTTCTTTTCTTTCTTTTTTTTTTTTTGGATACCAGGAATCGAAATCAGGATGTTGTGCATGCCAGGCAGGTGCTTACGCCACTGAGATATACCCCTGGCCCTTGATTGGGTGTTTTTTTAATGGTTAAAAAAAGTCAAATATGCACAAGAATATTCAGAATCTTGCTATTATCTGCTAGCCAATTTAGTGAGGGGACTTTCCTATTTTCTGTTCCTAACACTCCCCTCCGCCCATTCACGCCCAACTTTCTTTTCTGCATTTTCTCTCCTTTCTCTTGGGAGCTGTGGGCAGCCAGAAGGAATGTAGAGCAAGGGTCAGAGTGTCAGGGTCTGGAAAACAGGGCACACCACTGGAGAGGTTTAATTCCTTTCTACCTGTTCCAAGCTGGTGATGCCGCATGTCATCGTTTTTTTTTTTTTTTTATGATGTGATGTCTGTTCCTCTCTGTTTCCCTCCGGTAGCATAAGTGGCGGGGAGGATCAGAGACAGAGAGAGGTAGGCCCTGTTGAGAAATCATTCCTCTTTTATCAGGTTGGCTTCATGAAGAATGGGAAGATTGTGGCTCTGGAAGTGGATCACTTCAGCAATTCTGGGAACACCATGGATCTCTCCGAGAGTGTAAGTAGGACTTACCCCTGTACCTAGGAGCGGGTAGTGGTCCAAGGACATGCCCCACATAGCCTGTTGGCCTCCTGGATTCTTGCCTGGATTTTTGCCTGTTGCTGTTGCAATGGCCTCCCACTAGCCCCCACTTTAGTTTCTCATACTTTTTCAACTTTAATCTCTAAAAGCACAGAGATGACCATGTTACTTCTCTGACTTGAAATCCATTTTGTCAAGCAAAGTTAGCTATAAAGTTTTATGCATAGAATGGTGAGACTGTGTGTGTGTATGCACATGTGTATACATATGCATGTAATATTATTAATTTGCACATAGTTAAAGTAAAAACTGGGCAAATTAAATTTGAGAGCAGAGTTTAGCTGGACAAAGAATAATTTGTGAATCAGGCCACTCTCAGAACCAGAAGAGGTTCAGAGAGGGCTGCTTCACAGCGTGAGCAGGTGGCATTTGTGGGCAGAATCAGAAGTGAGGCGTGAAGTGACTTGTTTGCCTACAGCCTGGCATTTGCTCACATGGTCTGCTCAGTTTTCCTTTTGCGAGAGACTGGAGCTTGGCTACTGAGATCAGCTGAGGCTCAGCTCCTATGCGAAGTTCAGTTAGTTTATGAACTAACAGCTTGGAGTTATTACATAAGGGCACAAGTCCAGGGGCATTCTCAGGCTAAATGTAGTTTTAACACTATGCATAGTACAAACTTTTTTTCAGTTCTGAAGGTCGAAAATCTGAACCGAGGATGTTGGCAGGGTCATACTCTTCCTGGGAGCTCTAGGGGAGAATGCATTCTTTGGCTTCTCCAGGCTCTGGTGCCTGGTGCACTCCTTGAGTTGTGGTCAGTCACTCCAGTCTGTCCCTGTCCTCGTGCTGCATTCTCCTTAACTTACCAAGACATGTGATTGCACTTGGAGTCCACCCCAGTAATCCGGGATAAGCTACTTCTCTCAAGTTCCTCAACATTATCACATCTTTAGCATATAAGATAATACTCAGCGTTTCAGTGAATTCCGAACTGTGGGATTTGGGTATTTCAGGGGGGAGTTTTTCCTTTCTCTCCTAAGTAACTTGCTTTATAAATGTCCCTTAGATCCTGTGGGGTGATGGTGTTGTTCAGTTCTTCTACGTCTTTCCAGATTTTCTATCTATTTTTTCTATCAGTTTTCAAAGGAACGTTGAAATCTCCAGTTGTAATAGTGTGTTTGCTTTTTTAAAAAAAATATCTCCTTTGAGTTCCTCCAGTTTTGGCTTCACCTATTTGCAACTCTATCATTTTGGAGAATTGATATTTTTATTATATAGTCTCCCTGGTGATTCTTTTGGCTCTAAAGTCTGCTTTACTTGATGTTAATAAAACTGCTCCTGATTTCTTTTAATTAATGTATTCATGGTATAGTTTTCCATGCCTGCTTTCCTGCCTGATTGCTTTATTCTTTATTTTAAAATCTGTATTACCTCCTATTCTGTTATATTTGAAATGGCTTTCTTAAAGACAGTATAATTGAGTCCTGTTTTAAAATCCATGTTTTAATCTCTATTTAGACTACATACAATTGTATTTAGACTATGTACAATTAATATAAATACTCATAAATTAGGGCATAAGTCCATCACTTTACCTTTCTTCTTCTTTCTGTTTCTTCCCTCTGATTTTTATTTCTCTGTGGTTTTGTTTGCCTTTCAAAGTATTTCTTGTTTAGCTTTTTTGTTGGCTGTTCAAAATATTATATTTAATAAACACAACATACCACAGTCTATGTGTGGGTTGTCATTTCACTAGTTTTAGTGAAGATGGAATTTTACCTGTCTTTATTACTCTTTGCCCCCTATTTATATTATTTTAATTTAAAATATTTCCTTTATGTACATTTGGAACTGCATCAAGACAGCATTATGATTTTTATTTCAACTATCAGTAATAATTTTAAAAACTAAAGAGGAGAAGAAAACTCTATTGCCCCAATTTTTGCTAACGTTTTTTCTTCCTTTCAGTATTTCAAGGCTCCTTCTTGTGTCCTTTTCTTCTTATTTAGAGACTTTCTTTTAGCCATTCATTTATTACAGGTTGGCGGGGGATAAACTTTATTAGTTTGGGGTTGACAGTTCTTTGTTTATAGCACCTGAAAGACTGGGGCACTCCTTCTACCTTTCAGGGTTTCTTTTTCTCTTCTGTTTTTTAAATCTTTTTGAGACAGGGTCTCGCTATACAGTTTAGAGTGGCCTTGAACTCACTTCATAGCCCAGGCTGTCCTTGAACTTACAGCGATCCTTCTGCCTCAGCCTCCTGAGTGCTGGGATTACAGGCATGTGCCACCATGCCTGGCCTCCTTTCAGGGTTCTGATGAGAAACTTGTTTTCATTCTAATCAGTTTTCCCCTAAAGATAAGGTAGCATTTTCCCTGGCTGCTTTTAATGCTGTTCTGTTGTCTTTAGTTTTCAGAAATCAAAACATGATATATGTTGTCACGGGTTTCTTCAGGTTTATTCTGTTTGAAACTGATTTAGAATCGTGAATTTGTAGCTTTGAAATTTTGGGAAGTTCTCACTATTGTTTCTTGAGTGCTTGTTAACCCCCTCTCTCTTTCTCTCCTCCTTTTAGGACTCTAATAACGTGAATTTTAGGTCTTTGTTGTAGTCTCACAGGCTCCTGAAGCTCTGTTAATATTTTTTTCACCTTATTTTCTGTATAGTTTAGATTGGGAATTACATATTCTTTTACTCTTCAGTCCACTACTTCTTTCTTCTGTCCCCTCTCCTGTGCTACTTAATTCATTCAGTGTGATATTTATTTTGGTTTTTGAACTCTTCAGTTCTAAAATGTCAATTTGGTTCTTCTTTATACCTTTTGTTTCTTTGCTGAGACTGTTTGGCTCCTAAGGCTTTGTAGGGTTTTTGTTTGTGTCAAGTGTACATAATTGGTTATAGAAACATCCTTACTAGGTTTCTATTAAAACTTTTGTCATAATTTTAACCTCAGTGTTGGCATCTTTTATTACTCAGTTTGAGATCTTTCTGTCTCCAGGTATAAGTCATTTTTTACTGAAACCTGGAGAAAGTCAGTATCAATGTACAGATAATGGTAATGATAGTGTTCTGAGATTTGGGATAGCATTTAAAGATAGTAATTTAATTGGCTTTTTATGACACTGCTTCTGTAAGGGGAAATGGAGGTGAGTGCCACTCATCACTGTGAAATGGAAGTGGCACTGACCTTGCTGACACACAGGGGTAGGGGGCAAATCCTTCTCACTGCTGGGCAGGGGTGGGGCTCTCAGTTTCTCCTGCTCTCCTGTGATATCATGGTGGGCTCTTTATCACTGGACTATGGTGAAAGCCTTAACTCTTCAGGCTTCCTTTGGTGTCACCCAGCAGGGAAAGAACAGTGTGTCTTTACTGCTGGGTGGTATGGAAATCTATTTGTGTTCTACTTGTGTTTCTGGCCCTCTGGCTAGAGAGAGCAGGACTTGAAGGATAGAATGCACCTCTTGATCACTGGCATTTCTGGATTACCTATTTTGCTCCAAGCTTGGGATATATAAGTCAAAAAGAAAACCTCAGAGCTCATTGTCTTTCCTCATGTCTTGAGATCCTAGGAGTCTGCCTTTTTTCTTTCTTTTTTCAGAATATTCTTTTACTATGATTGGTTTGAAATTAATGCATGTAATATCCAAACTTTTAGCAGTACTTGTTAGAAGCACAGAGGAGGAAGTCCCCAGACTATACCTTAATGTTGTACTTCTTCCAGGATAGAACCTCAAGTAATGTCAAAGGTGGCTGTTGTGGGCTTTCATGCTTAGTCTCCACGGCCAGTCCTTCGATCACATCAACAATGACTGGTTTCAGAGCAGAAAGGAGAGCTGGTTCTATACTCTTTGTTCTTGTGATCACAGCTTTGGTAGATGAACTTGGATTACTGGATTTTTTAGAAAATAACTAGAGGTTTTGGGTAAAATAAAATCAGCTCTGAGCATGAACAAATTTACCTTGATAACATTGTAAAAGCTTGTTAAATCTTAATTTTAGAATCATACTACTTACACATTATGTACATACAGATTCCTTTTTCTTTTTTAATGACACATTTCACGAAAAGCAGAAGTGTCCTATTATGTCCTTCAGGTCCCACTGCTCTCTGCTAGGGGGTGTTTAACTGGCTCAACTATAGAACTTTACACTTCAGTCTACTGTTAAAATTGCTCAAAAGAGGGAAATATTTCTAGTGCTCTTACCATGTAGAACATGTAGTTTTTGGAATGAAGATCGTACAGTACTTGTCCCCAAAGATCTCACAAGAGTTTTAACTCAGTCCAGTCAATATCTCTTGAGGTCCTGAGCTAGCAGCACAAAGAATAAGACATATCTCCCTCTTCAATAAACCCATAATATGGCTTGAGAGATCTTTTTTAAAAAAAGAAATAGAAGTGTAAGTTGGCAAAGTTCTAAGGGAAAGCAAAATGGACTTAATTGAGACGTAGAAAAAGTTATCTAGGATGACTAAGGCTGAAATGATTAAAGACACATAAATCAATTTGTGGGAAGAGATTGTACCCAGGGAAGTAGACTACAACTAAAATGAAAGAAGCAAAAACAATGAAAGCTACCATTTATCTTCTCAGAGAGATTAGGTGTTACAGCTTTGAGGAAGAACAGAATGCTATACAAACAAAACAATCAAAGACTAAAAATGGCTCTTGTGAATTAAACCTATAAAGGAGATTGAAAGAACATTGAGGAATCTTCCCAAAATAACAATGTGGAAAAATAGGAAAGAAAAATCTGAGGACCAATCTGAGGACTGGTTCAGGAGGTTTGAATAATAGAAGTTTCAGAAATAAGGAATGAAAAAACAAAACCCAGAAAGAAGCTACTAACTAAATCAAGGGGCCAGGTGTGATGGTACACTCCTGTAATCCCAGCGCTCGGGAGGCTGAGGCAGGAGAATTGCCATGAGTTTGAGGACAGCCTGGACTATGTAGCAAGATCCTGTTTCAACCTACCCAATCAAAAAGTCTCCCCAAATTAATGAACACAAATTCTGAGTTTTAAAAAGCACATCCAATAACCGCCACAGTAAGGGAAATTATAATATAATAAATATACTTACTAAGTTATATCACTGCGAAATTTAGAAAACTCAAGAGTTTCTAAATGTAATCTCTTTGGAGATAAAGAGATTTTATAGTTTTCAGGAAGGTCAAAACAACTCTCTCTGAGAATTAGAAAAGCATTCATTGATTCTTCTCAGTTTTAGGGAGCTAGAATATACTAGCAAAGTGCCTTCAAAATGCAGAAGGAAATGGGAAATTACTTCCACCTAGAATTCTTTTAACAGCCAAATCATCAGTTAAGGATGAGGGTACAAAGTGGAAATGTCAGACATTCCAAGTGTCAAAAATGTCCCTTCTTGTGTCTTCTTTTTTGAGAAGATGTTGAAGAATGTACCCAAGTGAGATGTGAGAGTAAGACTAAACCAAGGAAAGATGTGGGTCAATATAGAGAGAGTGAAAGGGATCCATGGGTGGCTGTTAGGAAAACTCGGAATAGCTGAATGGCAGGCTTGGTGCGCAGCTAGTTTAATCAAAGAGGAGCTGAACAGCTCCAAGGAAGATCTCTTCTAAATGATGGAACTGATATAAAATACAGTGTGATTGAACAGAGTAAGAGTGGACTTTCACCATGAGGGAATACTTTTAAATTATTTTAGTAAAAAGTACATAGAAAATGAACAAAAGAATTAATCCAATTATAAACTTCAGAGTGAAAATTGATATCAAGAAAGAGAGAAGCAATAGTGTATCTGCATGGTTTAGCTGTCACGTTCACAGGGAAATAATATTGAACTATTGATGAGATCAAAACACAAATATGTTGGGAGAGAAAGCTGATATGTACGTGGGACAAGAGGCGTAGGTAGGAATTAGATCTCCCTTTTTCCTAGTAGGCAGACAGTATAAAGGTCTGCCCTTGAAAACGTTAGTATGTGGCACTATAAAAGCATTAGTTAGAGACGTGGAGGTTCACCTAAAAGCTATGAGAATTGTGAGTGGTTACTGCCAGGGAGAAGAAGGAAAGGAAGTAGAGGCTGCTGTTTTCAGTCACACCTTGCAGAGGAATTTGACTCTACTACCTATAGTACAACTTTAATGGAAATAGGCACACATTTACAATTAGTTAAATTAATTAAAATAAAAATTTTAAACTCAGCTATTAAAAAATCAGCTTTTTTTTTAAAGAGTCAAGAGAGCACCTAAGCAGGGTTTCCCCATAGAAGGGCTGCACAAGGATTTTATTACATAGATAAGGCAAAACAATGGGGATGGGTCAGTGCCCAGGAGGAAGTGGGGCGGCTGGGAGCTGGAGAACAGCCCCTGACAGCAGGATGGGAAAGGCAGGCAGCCCTTGGTGCACCTAATTTGAGAAGCCAATGAAATTAATGCATTGTTCTCTTACATTTTGGCTTCCTCTGATTCAGATAATGGACCGAGCTCTACTCCACATGGACAACACCTACACAATCCCTAACATCCGAGGTACTGGGCGGCTGTGCAAGACCAACCTGTCCTCTAACACAGCCTTCCGCGGCTTTGGGGGGCCCCAGGCGATGCTCATTGCTGAGCATTGGATGAGTGAAGTCGCGATGACCTGCGGGCTGCCTCCAGAGGAAGTAAGCTGGGAATTTGGTGACCTGAATCAGAGTGGGTTAATCAGCAAAGCAGGAAGAGTGACCTTGTATTTTGGGCATCTCTTATGGGATCACAGGATGAGCAGGTGCTGCCGAGGGGGCTGGAAGCTTAATTTAAGGTTGTCTGGTTTCCCCACTCCCAGTGCCTTGCTACCCACAAGGCCTCAGTGTCTCTCTTTTTGCAAAGGTGAGGAAGAGCAACATGTACAAAGAAGGGGACCTGACACACTTCAACCAGCAGCTTGAGGCATTCACCTTGCCCAGGTGTTGGGACGAATGCCTAGAAAGTGCTCACTACCATGCTCGGAGGGCAAAGATTGACAAGTTCAACAAGTAAGCACCAGGAGTGAGGAGTTCCGGGTCTGGTTTGGGTGCCCCTCAGCTGAAGCCCAAACACAAAGTTAACAATTTAGTGAGCAAGTTACAAGACTGTTGGATTTGGCAACTCAAGGTAGCCACCCCTTCACGATCTTGTGATGATCTTCACCCAGGGCTGTGGAGACTCCAGCCTGCACTCAACACTGTAGCCCCTCAGTCATGGATCACAGTTACACATTTGTGCACCTTTTGGAAACAACGTATTATTGAGAACACTGGCCTTGGTCTGAAAACACTGGAGTTATGTGCTTGCTTTTGACAATAATCTATAAATTGGTCCTTGGAAATAATTCCATCTTCCTGGAATAGGCCTCAGTTTCATTATCTGCAAAGCAGGGATAATTATATCGCCTCTTGTTATCTTCATAGAGTTACTCTGGTAAGCCAATATAAAACAGAGAAGACGTCATTACCTTTCTCCCTGGGACAAGGACAGTCCAAGATCCTTGGGCACTCTGACCCAGTGCAAATTCTCAGGTACTCTGAGTGATGGTACCTTGAATTGAAGACTCCATGAATGAGCTCTGCTACAGCTGTCCTTAAGGCACAAGAGCCCGAGTTTGTACCTCTTTAATTTTTGAGACCAGGACACAATTCAGTTGAAGCAGTGACTATATCGATGGTCCCAAGAATGTGATGTCCTAATGTGCTGATTTGGTGCCAAAATGTTGACTGAAAGCATATCTAATCTGACATAACTATAACAAGAAGAGCTTATAAGAATTTCTGTTCTTTTTTTTTTTTCCTCCAGGGAGAATTGTTGGAAGAAGAGAGGGCTGTGCATAATCCCAACCAAGTTTGGCATAAGCTTTGGTATTCCTTTTCTGAATCAGGTAATTGTTTTATGTATTTCAACCATCTCCACTGAACTGAGGCCCCTGTTTCTGGTATTACAAGGGAAATCTCACTGTCATTGATAACAGCGCTTTTTGCTGCTGAAATGTAAGTTGAACTATATTATATGCCTCTGTCCAGTATGTCACAAGACCATAACACTTGGAGATCTCAAGTAAACCTCTAGTTCTCAACCTTCCTGACTGCAGGACTGTGGACAGTTACTACCCCTTTCTCATCCCATTTCTTTACGAATATGAATGAAGGCAAAGATAAGTGACCTACTTTCTTCCAAGTACAAGGCACAGAAAGAACCATATGAGCAGTTTGCATATTGCTGAAGAGCTATGTGATGAATTAAACCATACAGTTTTGTCTAGAGTTTATATTCAAAATGTTGCTCCTGATTTTCCTTTGCCTGGGTTTCATACCTTTGGTGCCAAACATTAAGATAAATTAGGATGCACTGAACTGCACGTCTGGCATCCTTTTCTTTCCATAGGGAGGGGCCCTTATTCATGTGTACACAGATGGCTCTGTGCTGCTGACCCACGGGGGCACTGAGATGGGCCAAGGCCTGCACACCAAGATGGTCCAGGTGAGGAGGCTGGGGACTGCCGATGTCCCTCCAGCACTGGGATGCTTGTTGGGATGGGAGGGAAGATACTGTGAGAAACAGAAGTGGGATGTGCAGAAGCAGTAACAGGCTGGGGGTCTCACTCACCCATGGCCCTGTGGGCCCCTCTTTCCTTATTTATACAAAGGGATTGGCCAGGTGACCCCTGAGCACACTTTCATTGCCCACATCCCAGGCCTTGCAACCCTGCAAGTGGTATGGGCAGAGCATGTGTATATGGAGGCAGCTGGTTTTCCTCATCCCAAAAGATTTTCAAGGGGAGCTAGGATCATGAAACTGGATTAGAGATGTCACATCTGTTCAGCTCCCAAGGAGTGGAGACATTACAATTCTTTTTAGAAGCCAGTTTTATCTTTAAAGGACACTTTTAGTCACATTGGGTTTATGACTTTTTGATCCCACCAAACCACTCTATGATGTGTTCCTTCCAATTCGGCAGATGTAAGAATATCCAGAATCAATAGGATTGAAGCTTACAAAATTATTTTCTTGCCTCTAACAGGGAACCTGTCTTGGGGAGAAGGCAACTAAGCCCTGTGACAATCTCTTCCCAGAGGATAATGTCTTTTCTTCTTACAGGTGGCCAGCAGAGCGCTGAAAATTCCCATCTCCAAGATTTACATCAGTGAAACAAGCACTAGCACTGTACCCAACACATCTCCCACAGCTGCTTCTGTCAGTGCTGACATCAATGGCCAGGCCATTTATGTAAGGCGCACAAGAGTCTGTACAGCAGAGGGACAGCTTGGGGCTTGAGGACTGGAAATCCCCCTGGGTGGGGCTGGGATGGATTCTCTTAGGCTCTTTGGCTGTGGCCTTTGTTTCTGCTATGCAGAAGAATGATGCTTTCCTCCAAATGGCACCATATAAGAGAAGTAAAAAACCATAATCACTTCCATCAAAGCCAAGAGGAATGGACACAGAGCGGGTGGGGGAAAGACAGCAGGGACTAATGGGAAGGCACACTCCCTGTTATTAGAACTGGCCAGGAAGATAAAAGACTGAAATGGATACTTGATTATGGGACCAGCCAGGTCAGGCCAGCCAGGTCAGAGTCCCCCAACCCCCTATATGGGGAATGTAATCAAACAAGGAATTTGATAGAAGAAGTCACCTCCCTGGAGGTCCCTCAGAGATTCTGTCTCTGCCAACCTAGGACAGATCAGGAAGAGTTGTCCAGACAAGGTCTAGTGGTGGTCCTTGAGTAGGACCCTATGACTCTGACTATGGGTCTTCGCCATTCTGTCAGGGTAGCACAGCACAGCATTGCTTGGAGGTGGCCTTGCCCAACCCTAGGGTGTCACCTGGGCTGTAGTATGCAGGGGATTGATGTGTCTGGTGTGTTATGGGGATTTTTTAGGAAGCCTGTCAGACCATTTTGAAGAGGCTGGAACCCTTCAAGAAAAAGAATCCCAGTGGTTCCTGGGAAGACTGGGTAAGTCTGAGCCAGTTTTGCAAATAAGAGGGAGATTAACAATAGGTCCCTGCTCTGACAATCACAGGCAGCAATGCACTGACCACACAGGCAGAGAAGTTGGAGTAGCCTGTGTGGCTTCATAGGGCAAGTCTAGCATGACCTTGCTGGGCACCTTGCTCTTTGGTTTTGAATTGAGAGATGTGACCTGAGGAAAATTTTTGATCTGGGATCTTGACAGCTTTGTAGAAACTGGGATGTGGACTGCCCTGAGCCTGAGAGGGTGGGAGAGCTGCAGAACGTGCTACTCATGTCTTGATTCCCTTGGACCCTATCCCTGCTATGTGTCCAGAAGCTTCTGTGGGCGGTGCTTTCTTCAAACTTCCATCTCTCTGAGGACTACCTTGCACCTCTCCCCTCTTCCAGCTCTTGAATTTGGGTCCAGTGAGATGCTATCCATGAGAGGTGGGAGAAAAAGCTATCCCCTGAGAGCTTATATTACTCCTGTGATTTTAGGGGCGAGAGAACAAACACTCCCAGTAAGAATAAGCCAGGTTCTCTGAACCCTAGAGCAGATGCCTATGTGCAAGAAGCCCTCAGCGGAAAGATGCGACCTCCCCAGCCTCTCTCTCACTTGCCTTCCCTCCTTCCCTTTTTTCCTCATTCTTTTCCCTCCCCTTCTACCCTCTCCTCTTTTTCTCTCTCCTTCTTTCCCTCCCTCTCCCTTGTCTCCTAATCCCGCTCCCTGTTTTCTACAGCTCCTCTTACAGGCAGAAATGTCAGTGACAGCTCTGCTTCAACACCCCTTAGCACTGGAATGAGAGAAGTGGGCATAGTAGGATATAAAAAATAACTGGCCATGAACCAGGTCAGATGATACAAATCTTCAACAGACTCAAGGAAAAGAAACTATTTCCATCAGAGCTGCTCCTCTTTCCATGCTGTACATGACCTGGATTTTTCTTCCCACACTCATAGGCACCAGATGCATGAATGCTGCTTGAATATAGCTTGATTCAGGTAGATTTTCATTGACCAGGGACTTGTCAGGAAATTTTGATGTTTTCACAACAGCCTCAACAACAGCTTTCTACCATCTGACCTATTGATCTGAGTTTTATCCTCCAACAGCATTCATGCAGTTCAGTGTCCCTTGTAAGCAGATGATCCCAGTAAAAGGATACAATTACTAACACACATTACTATCATATCATATCATATCATATCATATCATATTGTATCGTGTTATATTCCTAGGGCAGATCTCAGGTCAAAATCTTTTTCTCTGAGCCTTACTTTTCTCATCTGTAAAATGAAGATAATAATTGCATAGACTTGATAGAATTGTAGGATATACAAAGTGCTAATTAGTGCCTCATGTCTAGTAAAGAGCATGGTAATTGGCAGTGGCGATGATACAAAGAATATGAAAGGTACAAAGGTTGATAAGAGGATGTCAAGCACTACTGCAGTCTCAGTGCTGTGCTAGTGCTGGGAATATCAAAACAGTGACTAGTTTAAAAAAATATGAGTGAATAGCTTATTTTTAAGAAAGTATAAGTAAAAGTTCATAGTTATCATATATAACGAGCAGCCCAAAGTTGCTTTCACTGTGGCTAGAAGAGGGAGTAATCACCAAGGGGAGGTGATTAAAGAGCTATTTCTTTGCTATACATGAAGGGGAGAAACAGATTGGGGTAGAAATAGTGGAGGAAACACATGAATGTGAGGACACTGAGGGGTTGGGAAGGGGCTGCTTAGGGGGCCATATGGGGCTGCAGCTTGCAGGCGATGAAGACCCACTACGATGGAGACAGAGTGGGAGGAGAAGTTATGGAAGTGGGAATCACTAGTGAGGTGAGTGGACAGGCTTCCAAAATGAAGAGAATGAGCTCATGAAAACTTAGTGTGAGGTCAGCACTTCTGCAAATCACACTTTCTCCTGCCTGATGACTTTTTCATCTCCTTAGGTCTCAGCTGCCTACCTGGATGCAGTGAGCTTGTCTGCTACAGGATTTTATAAGTAAGTGCAGCCCCATCCCTGCCCATCTCATGCTATACTGTATTGTCATCCTAAACTCCCAGCCCTGCCAGCCCCTGGTCAGGAGAGAGCAGTTCTACCAAAACTCTCATCGGCCTAAAGATGCCGTAAGATATGCAGGATTCCCAAACTCTATGGCAAGGAGGCAAAAGCAGGAGTTGCCGTATCAGAAGACGCAGTTTCTAGTTCTGATCTTATTTAGTTTCCTCACTTAAAATATACTGGGCCAATCACCTACCCCTCCTGTCTCAGCATTCTGCAAGATCCAGGGTGTCTTTTGCTGCAAGTGCTGTATCCCCTGTGTGCTTCTTTGCAGTAGGCATCAGATTTCTTCACACAGGCTTTCCCGCTGAGAGCTCGAGGGCGATTTAGCGCCTGTGCGCAGAGTGCAGCGGAACTTTGGTAATGAGATGTAGGCGGGAACACATAGCTTCTGCGCTTCCGAATCCAGTAGCAATGTGACCAGCTAGCAACCCTGACCGTCTGACTTGTGATGTGATCACACTTGTTGTCGGTTAATATTTTAGCTATTTCTGGGAATTTAACTAGGACCTTGTCTTTCACAGATCAGTAGATTATAACAATAGCTTAATACTTGCCATAAAATATCTAAAATATCTTTCATGAATGTATGAATATATATGAACATATATTCATTATATATTATTATATATGATAATATTTTATGCAATATTTTTCTTATTATCTCTAATTTATATAATATTTGGCCTATATAAACATAGAGTAATGCAGATTTTTGCATCAGTTTCTGTTATATTTTTGGAGCTCATAAAACTGGGTTTTACAAAAGTGGATCTAGATGAATGTGGTGGCATTAGAGGGTAAAGGAGGTGGTAATTTCTTCTGAGAGAAGTCTTTTTTCCCAGCTTTGTATTGGTTTTGTTTTTGTATGGATTCTGGTTATATCATCTGTTCCTGTTTTTTTCTGCATCATCTTATATATTGTGGGTATATTCATGGGGTATTTGTGCACAGAACACAGTATATACATACATATGGTTTATGCAAAATTGGTTCTCAGGTTCTCAGGAGTGTAAAAGAAAACATATACAAAGAAGCCTTTGTTTCTATCAAAAACATTTTCCTCACATAACTTGTTGAACTTTTGAAAGGGCTGGGAGGTCTGGCTACTTAAAGCTGCATGTAGGCTGGCATAAGTTCCTGATGTTGTTAACTCTCACCATGAAAAGGTGAGCAGGTGCGCTTGTGTGAACAGCGTAAGCAGAGCTGCAATCCTGAAGACCTTGGATTCTGTCTTGGTTGATCCTTTCTGAGTGACCTTGATGTTCTTTGTGAGCTCCAGCACAACTGAAATCTCTCTTTCTGCTATATAGAAGGCAGCACACTGATATTAAACTAAACGGAGCTGTACTGAATGATTATGATATGAAACAAAATGCTTGGAACCATCTGGGTTTCGTTAAAGTTTCAGAATATTTAAAACACATGCACCTTTTAAGAGACAGCTGAACAAAACACTAGAATCATTAGTGCTTAAAGACTGTGTGGGACAAGCTGTGGGTGTAGAGGGGAGGGGTGGGCTCATCCTAATACATGTGCCACGTCATCTCGTTTTGCTCCCAGGACACCCAACCTTGGATATGACCCTAAGACCAACTCTGGGAATCCCTTTCACTACTTCAGCTATGGTGTGGCTTGCTCTGAGGTAGAAATTGACTGCTTAACAGGGGATCATAAGGTAAGAAGTTCACAAAACATTAGTCTTAAGGGATAAAAGAGAAGAGAAACAAATGAACTGTAATCCTGAGAGCAGATAGAGACAAGCTTCCTGGTTTGGAAAATAATTTACATCTGGGATAAGCAAATACTCTACAAAGAGGCACAGAGTATATGTTTTAGGCTCTGTGGGCCTCACAATCTCTGCCTCAACCATCCACCTGTCTCGTGTAGTGTGAGAGCAGCCATGATGTATAATAATCAGAGTGACTGTGTTCTAATAAAACATTATTTACAGGCACTGAAATTTGAAATTTAGACAATTTTTCCTTGTCACAGGATATCCTTTTAATTTTTCAGCCATTTAATAATGTAATTAGTAGCCTACAAAAACAGAAATTGAACTGGATTTAGCCCATGGAATAGAGTTCGCTAATTCCTTTGCTGTATGATCTACTGAGGCTCAGGTTGAAGACCTCAATCCCTGAGAACCTGCCCTTTCTTCTAGTGTACAAATGTGTATGCAGTTGTTTTTAACTGTTGAGAAATCTTTGCTGCTTCCTGTCCCCACCTAGCTGCTAAGATCTCAAACTTCAGCAGCAACTGTGTCAGTCAACACATGGTAGAGGCTGAGACAGGAGGGCTGTTGTGAGTTCAAGACCAGCCTGGGCTACAGAGTGAGCTCAAGGCCAGCCTGAACTGCATAAACACTCTGTCTCAAAAAGACCAAAAAAAAAAAGGTATGGTAGGAACAACACTTCTCCCTAAGCCTGCTCAGAGCTCCATGCTGTTTGGGTTGACATTTCTGGTCTGAGGGTCACTGAGACCCATCTATGACATTCCAAGTGTTTCTTTCTTCTCAAACTGTTCCTATTCTGTCATCTGCTTTAGAACCTCCGCACAGACGTCGTCATGGATGTTGGCTCCAGTTTGAACCCCGCCATTGATATTGGACAGGTAAGACTCGTAGCAGATCAGAGTGATGACAGAGGGGGCTGTCAGGGTGTCCTGTCACCTCCACCCCCGGTCACCAGGCACACAGCCTGTTGTCCAGTGTTATTTTGGGGCAGCTCAGAACTAGGGTGGGATTTAGACTGATGATTGTCTCCCCACCTCTCAAGGCAGAAAACCAATAAATATGGCTTACCTTGGAAAGGGCGCTCACACTCCAGAAAGCAAGGTGACGGGTGGTGGAACACTAGGTGCATGGTGTGCATATGTGTGCGCCCCCCCCACACACCCTGGTTTGAAAATGAGCCCAACAAGGAGTGGAGATTGGGTTTGGGATTGATGCCCAGATGGCAGGGTCTGACTCAGAAGAATGGTCACTGACCTCATTACTCTTGCACTCAGGACAGCTTTTATCTCCCGGGAAGTAAATGCTGTCAAGTCAGGGATAGGGAGGCCCCCAGGGGGGAAAAAGATTTGATAAGGTAAATCAGGAGGAATTAAGGGATGTTTCAAAGAAAATCTCTTTTGGAAAATATTGGATGATTGGGCAGCAAAACAGAAGAGAGAGTGAGGAAACAAGAGTGGAAGTAGTAAGCACCTGGTAGAAAACACACATTACATTTCTCAGAAATGGACAGTTATTGAGGATGGGGAGTCTGGCAATTAGTCTTCACTGAGCAACTGTTTGGGGGCCCCTCCTGCAGGCAGGTACCACACCAGGCAGGGCGGATGCAAAGAGGATTCACAACTTGCCCCTCCTGCATGCGTGGTCAGCCCCACATACAGCCAACCCACGTACCACCTTTTTGAGCTAAGACATGGGGGTCAGACATGGAGGCCACCACAGTGCAGCAGGTACAGAGGAGAGATCGGTAAGCCACAGCAGGGCCACTCTCTCCCAGGGAACAGGCAAGAGTGAAAGCTCAACAAGGTGGGAAGTAAATCCCACAAAATCTGCTACCCAAGAAATTCCTTCCGTGAGCTCAGTTTCAGCCCCTATTTCCCCAGTGGCGACATGGAAGGAACCGTTGCCTTTGCATGGAGGCAGGTTCTAGTGGGAACTTTTGCCTTCCACTATGTGATCCTCCGAGAATGGTTCACAAGTTCTTTTTGTTTTTTGGTGCCAGGAATCAAACTCACGACCTTGTGCTTGCCAGGCAGGCACCGTGCCACTGAGCTGTACCCCTGGCCTGGTCCACAAGTTCTGAAAGTGATCTTCAGCGTCAACACTTTTGTTCTGCCTGAGCCAAAAACTGGTGTATTAGTCAGTTGTTGTTTTTTCAGTACTGGAGATAAAACCCAGGGCCTTAGTTGGGGCCAGATACCTGCTGTATATAGCTTTCAAGGGGAAAGAAAGATTTATATGATGACTCATGGCTTCAGAAGTTCCCATCCATGACTGGCTCTTTCCAAGGCATGAATATCATGGTGCGGTAGAGGAAAACTGCCCACTCCATATCCCTCTGCCCAGGAAGCAGAACACAGGGGACAAGTGCCAGGGAGAGATGTACCCTTCAAAGCACATCCCAGTGACCCACATTCAACCGAACCCCACCTTATAATACCGCATTCTGCTGTGAATGTGAGTGTGTTAACCCACTAATGAGTACGTTGCTCCATGACCCAATCACACCTTCAGTAGTCTCCTAATCCAGTCAGGCTGACAAACCTGTCAAGCTGAACATCCAGAGTAAGATCAGTTAGGTCACCTTAGGGTTGGAACACGAGCCAGATAAGTTTTGCAAGGCTGTGTAACTTCCATCCAGGCCCCACCATGGAGTGGCTGGGAGTGTGACCATTGGGGCTAGCAGTATCTGTCCTGGGGAAGGGAAGAGGCAGGTAGCCATGGTTCCCATCTATGCTGCAGGTAGAGGGCGCATTTGTCCAGGGCCTTGGCCTCTTCACCATGGAGGAGCTGCACTACTCCCCCGAGGGGAGCCTGCACACCCGTGGCCCCAGCACCTACAAGATCCCTGCATTTGGCAGCATTCCCACTGAGTTCAGGGTGTCCCTGCTCCGTGACTGCCCCAACAAGAGGGCCATCTATGCATCCAAGGTACACTTGCTCTGCGTCTGTGCTGCCTTGTGATCTGTGCTTGGGCTGCGGGTAGGTGAGAGGCACAAGTGGTGATAAAGGTCTTCAGCCTCCCACCTGGGTCTGCAAGGGATTCCTCTTGAAGAAGGAACAGGGTTGACACTGGCCTCATCAAGGGCAGCAGGGGTTTGGACAGCCCTGCCTGAGGACTACAGCAGTTAAATTGGATTGAGGACACCATCTTAATCTGGCCTGAAGCTGGCTCCTCTTGGTAGACTGAAAGGGACTTTTTAATGTGTCCTGACTGACACCCATCTCTCAGACATGCACCCCTAGGCTTGAGCCTCAGAGATTCTACAACTACCGCATCTGAGAGTGAGTGTACCTACTGCCAGTGGGAGCAGTGCCTTTGTGCTCACCTGCCGTCTCCTTCAATTGCTGAGACCCAACCTTCAGACTTGATCAGCGTACCTGGGAGATTTCCTCCTTGTCCCCAATAAGTATGGAACAATGATTTAAAAGTAATTTAGCTGATCAGTACAGTGCTAGATCTACAGAGGAAGGCAAGCGATCACCTGGAGGAAGGTCACTGATGAAATTCCTCTTTGTTTATCTCATGGTTCGAGCAGGTGGGGCCCTAGAGCACCCTGGGGCCTTCACTACTGGCTCTCACACGTCACCATGCACCAGTCTCTGGGATCATTATTAAAATGCACCTCTGTGGCGCTCACCCCAAGAAACTGATTGAGGGGTAGGGCTCTGGGGCAGTAAGTGTTTCTGGTACAGGTAGTCTCTGAACTGTGCTCCAGGGGGAAATCAATTCCTGCTAGAAGATGTTTTAATGTTTATTTGTCGTTATGCTTACAACTCTAACAAATGCTACAATTATATGCCTGTAAGCATTGGTGTCAGAGAGTGGATTATTCCCCCAGGCTAGTAACTGTGAGGAAAGGGTTAAAGCTCATATCAGAGTTTTGATCTATAAAATGTAATTACTTAGTATAACTGTGCTTGTGTGTGTCTGACTGATGCTGGAGATTGAACCCAGGGCCTTGTGCACACTAGGCAAGCACTCTACTATGGAATTACATCCCTACCCCTATTTAGTATAACTCTTAATAATGCATTATATTTACATGCTGTCATCAGACAAAATTACATAGCAAAAGCTAAATGAAATATGCCCACCAAGTCTAGTTATTTAGGACATTGGTTGTTCTCAGCCCCTTGTTAATTTTGACTGCATGTTTGGTGTTGCCCCATTAATACTGGGTAGGGTTCTGCAGTGGGCTTGTGGCCTTGCCTCCTGGGTCTGTGTGGAGACATGGAGGTTGGGACAGCTCTCTCTGACTCCCTATCTGTCCCTTCAGGCTGTAGGGGAGCCGCCCCTCTTCCTGGCTGCCTCCATCTTCTTTGCCATCAAGGATGCCATTGGTGCTGCTCGAGCCCAGCGCTCAGATTATAATAGCAAGCAGCTATTCCGGCTGGACAGCCCTGCCACCCCGGAGAAGATCCGCAATGCCTGTGGGGACCAGTTCACCACCCTGGTAGGATGCTGAGGAGGCTGGGGATTGGCTGGCAAACTGCAGGGAAAGGTTGTGCAGAAAGGAGGGGTGTCAGGCTTTCTCATGTGGGCAGCCATGGGTCAGTGTCCATCTTCAGTGTGTGCTAGGGTACACCCATGTGAAACTGCAAGAAAATAGGGAGAAACTCCTTTAAAGCTACTGCTTGCAGCAGAGCCTCCCTAAAGATAGGGGGATGTGTGGGCTATAGTCATGTCCCGCTGATTTCACCATTCCTATCTAGCTTCAGATGATAGATAAAACTCAGGAAGAGCCTAGTCTTTGGGGTCAGTCATTAGCATTTGGGGAACCTTCTTTGATAAATACATGTATGTGAGGCACTATGGAGATAGGGGTGGGGAATTAAATAATCAGATCATCCACATTTGTCTTCTGGTTACCATGTGGCAGGCTGATACTAGGGCCATGCAGGTGCCCTTGAAGAGTGTGCAGCCTTTTCAGAAACCAGATGACACTTTTAGTGGGCAATGCCTGGGAAAAGAAGAACATGCTAAGACTGACCACCTCTGAGTTGTGCTGGTGTGGGCACTGTACACGTAGAATTCCCCAACTACCTTTGCACCCACAGCCTCTGTTAGGTTGGCGGAACTGGGTTCTGCCTGTAGCTTTACCTGTGAGGCAGGAACCACACAGAACATGTGTGAGCTGCTAGGCACTGACGTCCCCACAGCTGTGCGAGCAACCTTCCCATGGCCCAGAACCCACCATGGCTCCTAGTGCTGCCAAGTACTTGAACCCCAATGTCTTGACTCAGGGCTCCCCAAAACCTTACAAAGATTGCAAGCCCAGCTCCTTGTAGGCAGTCTGCTGAGGCTTCCAACCTGAAACAAAGATTCTTTTCTATATAACAATACACCGATGATGTAACACCCTTACAATGGATTTGCAAAGTAGCTGATTCTATGAGTCAGTTATGCTTTTTTTTTTTTTAGAGATTGTGAATGCTGTGTGAGAAAGAACCACTTCTAAATTGTTTACCATCATAGTATCTCCAGAGACTAATAGAATGGCTGCCATATGGAAAGTGCTCAGTGGAAACAAATAAATGACTAGGAAATTGAGAGATCACTCCATGGGGCATTTCCAGTAGCTGAGATGTAGAATGATGTTTGATCTTGGAATGGTGGTTGGCAGTTGTGAGAGGTGGCATGTATGTGACAGGGTGGGGGGCACCATCACAAGACTCTTGCAACGAGGACTCTGTTTTTCTTTCTTAGTGTGTCACTGGTACACAGGAAAACTGTAAACCCTGGTCTCTGAGGGTCTGAAGAGAAAGTGCCCAGTGGAGTGTTCTTGGGCTTCCATGGAGCAGAAAGCATGTTCTGAAAAACCAAATATCGATATGAGAAGGGTGGCAAAGCTGTGATTCATCAGAAAGGCATTTGGCAAAGAGGAATGCATTGGAAGATTTTCATCACAAAGGATTTGCAAACCTAATGATGAGCAAGTGGAGAACCACGAAGCCTAAGTGACCGATACGCATTTCATATTTAGCCATTTCAAGTCTATTTAATCATGCACTTGTCATAGGTTAGGGAAGTGTTTGTGTTATGTTCACATGTGCTGGCTAGCTCATACAACCCCAAGTGCTAATGGTGTGCATCTGTCCTCCAAAGAGGATCCTTGCAAACCTCCAAAACCTTAAACCAAAGTTACTCTGAATCTGTGTGTCTTCGTCATTGATGAATGTTGTATTATAACCTCAGATCTATATTAACATCTTGCAAGGAAGCAGCAGAGTGAGATTAGAACTAGCACCTTTGAGTTACTAGAGATAATAAAGAATGAAACAAGTTCAAGACTAACTGGATCCAATTTTGTTAAACTACATACAGTAGGATCACCCTATAACACAGAAATCCAGCCACCTCCATTACTGACTACCTACAATGTGTTAAATTCCTTCCCATTCCCCTCTGTGCATTTCAAATATCTGATTTAAGACTTTTTCATTTAAAGCCAGAGTAATTTTCACCAAGAAATGATGCTATTGAAATCAATATCAGCCAGAGGAAAAAGAATTAAGGAGCCTGGATTCTCACCCCAGCTCTGTCTGTCACTATGACCTTGGGCTGTCGTTTTCCCTTTGTGGGCAGTTTTAGTGCCGAATGAAAGGGTTGGTAATCTCTAAGATCTTCTCCCGCTCTAAGTCTACAAATGTGTGACCTGAAGACTCAAGTTACATAAGAGATCTGCAGCCATCAGAGACTTGGCTCCCCGACTGTTATGCAATTCCTAGTCCTAATGTCCTCTGCTTAGGATCTCCCAAGTTCCTGCTATTGATAGAGAGAACTGGAACCAGACAAGCATCCCCTTTCACTGTTCCGACAGGGGCCTTCAGCACGACACAGCAGTGGACAGTGTCACGTTGCCATGAGCCTTCACTGTCTACAGCTCCCAGCCTGCCAGAAAGAGTCTGTGGTTCTGGCCACGGAAGGGCAGTGGAAAGGATGTAGAGCTGATGCTTGATGAATGAAACTGTCAGCTGATTGGGAGTAAGAATTGCTTATTGACCATCATCACCACACCAAATGCTGGTAGTATCTTTCAGATATCAGCCAGTCTCCATTTCTAAAAATCATACACCAAAAGCACACACATATGTACACACACACACAAATTTCTTTAAAAATTCCTTTCTTGAAAAAAAATATATACACATGAAATAATTGTACTACTAATTTCTATTAGTTCATTGCGAGGAACAATCAGTGCTTACATTGTTTGATCAATCTAGTGTGATAATCTAAGCAGCTATTTGGACAATAACAATATGCAATACAATCACCATTGTTAATTTCCTATCATCTTGTTTTGAAATTCTGTATCACTGTTTTTTTCTCTTTAAAATAAAAAAAAAAAAAACCTTCTTTAGAGTATTCTAGCTATGCTGTTTCTTTTATAGGAAGGTTAAGATGGAAAAGCTTTAAAAATCAAGGCGCTATTCGCAGTCAAATACCCAGGCCCATTTATCAGATGATTTTCTGGAATGTTCTGGAGCAGGGTCTATGAGTTGTTATTTGTTATTGGTGAGGCTGTCGGACTGAGCAATGACCCAGAATTCCCAACAGAGTCTGCCACTAAGCCCAACAAACAAGTACTTTGACCTATATGAAGTGCTTTGTGAACTATACACCTCTCTGCTGCTCTGAGGTGTTGTCCTCCTCAGACACCAGGCCTTGCCCTGTTGTGTGCATATGTCAAAGGGCACAAGTGTATGCAATGAGGTACTTGGGGTGTTTGGGATGTTGCGCAAGACAGTCAACACTGCCTGCAGATGCGATTGGAGCCTGTAGAGGGCAGTAAAGGATCGGGCATCCATTGGTACCTATTCTCCAGCTGGCCCTGCAGCAGCACATCTGTGGTTCCTTACTAGGATACTGACTTAGGATCCTATAGTATATCAAATATCCTCAAGGGCCTCCCCAAGAGCTGGGTTTGAACCTGACATACTGATGAAAACACCACAGAGGAGCTATTTAAAGATGTGGATTGGCTGTGGGAGTCTGAACTCCAGATGGAAGGAAGGCTAGCAGCAGGAAAGCAATTCTTAATTTCTGAGCATCTGCAGTGTGCCAGGAGCCATATTTAACACTTTATCTATAGGGTCTGCTTTAATTCTCCCAGCACCCCTTAGAGATGGCTGTAATCCTTGTGATCACATGAAAGAGAAGCACTACCCTTAGCCATGCAGAGAGGCTTTCAGGGTTGTTTGCTCCTAGATACCCACCACAACCCCTAGGCGACACCTCAACAGGTGGGGAGACCTGGCATGCGCTGAGAGTTGAGTTTATCTGCCGGTCAAAGTGGATCCATGCTAAGCAGGTTCATGGAGGTTGATGGTAGCTCTTGTGGACAGGGTTAGGACTCTCACGTTGGGATGGCCATGCTGCCAAATTGTTGTCAGAACAGCTCACGAGCTTCTTCCTACTCCAGGACCAAGGTTGCTGGGAAGCCAGGATGGGGAGTACAGGATGGAGGTCGTAGGAAGAGCCCTGTGCAAGGGATAAGAACAGAAATAGTCCTGGCTGATTGATTTATGGCTGGGAACATCCCTGTGCCCATGATATTTTTATCTTTATCTGGTGGAAGCCTGGAAATCAGCCCCTGTGCTCCCTATTTTGGGACCAGGGACAAGGCTGTTCATAACATATACCTTTCTTAACCTGGTGAAGCCCGAGATCATCCCAATGCCCCCTAGACCCAGCAGTGTACCCTTTTATTTTGTCTCTATCCTTAAGTGGGGAGGGCATGTCCCTAAGTCACGAGATAGATCCTGTGACAATCTTGTCACCTGAACCAAAACAGCTCAGTGGTGGGAGTGGAAATGCCAGGCACTGCCCAAAGGGATTCTGACATCTCTGCCCTTCAGTTGCCATGGCCTAGCCTTGGACTGTTCCCCAAACCACAGAACTGAGCAATGACCCAGAATTCCCAACAGAGGCTGCCACTAAACCCAACAAGCAAGTACTTTGAGCTATATGAAGTGCTCTGTGAATTATACACCTCTCTGCTGCTCTGAGGTGTTGTCCTCCTCAGACACCAGGCCTTGCCCTGTTGTGTGCATATGTCAAGGGTCACAATGTCAGTCATCAGCAGCCCAGACCTGGAAGAATCTCTGGAATCTTCAAGCTCAATCGCTTTATTTTAGAGATAGGAAAGTAAACACCTAAAGGGTAAATTACTTGTCTGGGTCCCACGTCCTGTAATGTCAAGCCAGCCTAACAGGACTGCCAGTTCCTGTTCCAGGATTTTTAAATGAAATCACACATCCACCTAGGGAGACAAGCTTCTTTTACACCACCTTTGGGTCACACAACTGGGGCAAGTGATAAAAATATAGTTACACAGTTAAGAAGAAGTTGTGGAGAACTTGGGGCCCAAACTGAGCACTGAGACAAGGAGAGACATTTGCTCTCTATTCCTCTGTGCCCGTATTCCTGTGACAGGATGCTAACATGGGGCTGTCCCCTAGGTCTATGGGTAAAGAAACAGTAAGCATGAAAATTCTCCTCATTCCAAAGTGAGGTGCTACAGCATCTGTGTAAAACTTGCAGAGAGGGTGGCTGGAAACCGGTATGTTACCTTTAGGTCATCACCCGCCTTAGAAGAATAAAATATTAAAGTTTGGGAGTTTGGAAAGAAAGCTTTTCTTTGGAGATAGCATGATGGGTATCTTGTCTGCCAAAGAAGAAAAAGATTGTGTGTGTGTGTGTGTGTGTGTGTGTGTGTGTGTGTGTGTGTGCTTGTGTGTTGGGGGAGATGGAGCTATCTCTCCCATGGCAGGAAGGGAAAGCTTTAAGAGGACCATGCAGAGAACCAGACCAAGAAATCTGCTTGGGAAGCTGCAGCTGGGTCAGCCTGAGGCAGCAGGGAGTGGGAGGAGGGCATGAGAGTGCACTGCAATCCTGTAGAGGCAGGACAAGGACATCGGTGAGGCCACATTGGAAGAAGCAGCTCAGACGGGCCGCCTGGAGGTGATGCTGTAACCCCCTCCCTCCAGGGGAAGGAACCTTCTGATGCTCCAGGATTGAAATAGCATACGACCAGCTTGCTCCAGTGAGGTCCAAGGGAAACACTTACACACCCTTGCCATGCATCCTTGGTTCCAGCCTGGCATCTTTCTCCTACCCTAAACCTTCCAGCTGTGAGGAGGGCTGCAGAGCTCCCTACTGTGCCTTATGACCTCCAGGGACCGAGGCCTGAGTGTTGGGAGGAAGAGGCATAAGGAAAGGGTTTGCAAGCTGTTCCCACTGTTCTCACATGCTCCTGCACCGGCCCTGGGAGCCCAGAGCACATTTCTGAGTCTCGGTAGCACAGGGTTTGCTCCCCGCTCCTCTTCTCCCCCCTCTCAGCCCGTCCTAGCAGGTCCTTCCCATGTTGAGCCAATTCTCCTAATCCATAAGCTGTCAACAAGTATTGAACCAGCCCATGCCTGTGCTCTGTGTTCCTCCTCCCACCAGGCAGTATACTTTCAGGGTCCCCTGAAAGGGAGACACCACATTGCTGACGCTACATTGTCTTGCTTCCCACACAGACTACACCGAGGCCTTGCCCCAAGACAGTAACACAACATGGGTCTGCCACTCCTAGTGGTGAGGAACTGAAGGTAACGCATGTGGATTGCTCAAGTCTTCTCCTCTTCCCTCTACTCTCTTGGGCAAATTTCTTAGCTTCTCTGAACCTCAGTCTTTCCATCTGTAAACAGGTATGGATGGTCAGCAGCCTCACCGGGCTGTTGTGGGGACTGAAAGAGTGAGTGAGGTTGTGTGTGAGGCACTTTGTAGAAGAAAGAGTGTTCTCAAGGCGTTGAGGCCTTTGGCTATGCCTTCCATGAGAAAGACTGCCAGGATATCATGGGTAAACTCTCCAAAACTCGAGCAGAAAGGAAGACACAGGAATGAATCAAACTCCGAACTCTCCATGAAGATGGGCTGATAGCTGTGTCTTCAGCCAGGTAAAATACATTTGTGTGATTATATTTTGGTGCAAATGGCACAAATGATTGATTACTTTGTCTCAGCTTCTCACAGTAATGTGATTTTTCCCGCACTTTGGGCTGGGAGGGAGGGCAAGCTCGCAGCTCCCACAGCTAACTGGCAAGATGAGATGGGGGGAAACAGCCCAGAAGCCTCACCCTGCTGTTTTCACAAGCCTCTATCCCAACTTGCAATCTTATTTATTTTATAGATTAATTTACATCTGAGGGCCAAGTGCCTGCGCACTGTCAGATTCCAAGCATCAAAAACATTTAGATAACCTACTTTTGCTCATTCTGTGTATTTTTTTATGCTGTCAGTATTCATCATCAAGCAGCTATTCCTTTTCATATTTGAAAATATTCCTATATTCCTCGGGCCCATATTTCAATTCCTAACTGCCATAGCAATTCATTTTATTAAACAGTAACTATCTATGCAGGAAGCGAGCCATCCTTCCAACAAAAATTTAGTGCCAACTACATATGAGGTGCCGTGCTATGCACTGAAAGGAAAATAAAGATGAACCAGTCTCATCTACTGCCTGGAGGAGCACATAGTCTAGTGGAAGAAATATGACACATACAGGAACAACTCTGTATTCGGGCAGACCAGGGCAGTGCCTGAGGAAGCCCAGGGGCAGAGTCCTTGGAAAATACAGAGGAAGGGGCATTCCAGCGCTCACCTAGAGGAGGGGGGATCAGAGGGGGGCGATGGAAGTGGCAATTATGTTGATGTTGAAAGATGGTGTCGATACTAGTCAGCTTCATGTTACCATGGCGAAATATGGAAATGATTAAATTTATAAAGAGAAGTGATTTATTTAACTCAAAGTTTTGGAGGCTCAATGGCATGTTCAGTGTTCTCATCCAGAGAGAGAGAGAGAAAGGGAGAGAGGGTGAGGGAGGGAGACGCTGCCTGTCATCCAGGGTCCACTTACATTCCTCACACTGCCCATGTACTCCCCTCCAGAAATAGCGGGTAGGGGAGGTCCCTCTCATGCTTCCAATATGTCTGACCACTTCTGTCATCTCTCTTCTGATTCCAGGTGGAGAAAGTTCTGTGCTGTCACAGACTCATGTGATTCGACTGGACCCACCTGGAAAATCTAGGTTCCTCTTCCTATATTAAGGTATATACCTTAACTACAGGCAAAGTCCATTTTGCTATGCAATGTAGCATACTTATTAGATCCAGGGATTAGGGCAGGGACACTCCGAGGAGCTAGTATCTTGCCTACCACAAGATTTACATCAGTTGAGCCATGGCGGAAGGCTCTTCAGTCAGAAGGCGTGAAATGAATAAAATCATGGAGACAGGAAAGCACACGTAAGAAGCAGTCCATAGGGCCAACCTTCCTCTGAATGCAAACCAGCCAGTTCCTCCAAACTATGAGATAGGTATGGAGGCTCTTGAACAGAGTAAGAACTCTTGAAGGAGACGAAGACAGCCACAGACTCCTGACCTAAGCGGTGTGGGCATTCAGTGCTGCTGAGGTTGGTTCTGCAGGTGAGATTGCTACTGTAGCATTTCTATACTTCCTGTGCATGCTCTGTTCCTCAAGCTGTAATGGTGTAACATTGGGCAATAAATAACTTTTATTTGATATTACATAGTCCTTGCACAAAGTACTAGAAAATCAGAAGAATGTAATAACCACCCATAATCCCAGCACTCAGAACTGTCAAGGCTTTGGTGTTCTGTGAGATGCCTTTAAAACTTGGCAGTGTATCCACCCGGCTTTCTGTGTCTATTAATATTCTTCCTCAGTGTTATTTTTAATGGATACGTAGCTTTCCATTGTATGGGTGGCACCATAGTTTATTTAATGAATTCTCTCAATGTTGACACTTGGCTTGTTCCCAAGTTCTTTTACTATCATCAACAAGGCTGACATGAACATAAAAAGGGTTGTTTTTACAGACATGTTAAACAGGATGCCGTCAGACCCTCAGCAGGAATGTGAGAGGAGTCCAGTGTAGCTACAGCTGGTAGGGTGACCAGCCCTTTGCCTGGTTTCTTCTTCAGGGGGTCTCTCCGCAAACCCACCATGTATTGTCTGGTCACTAACTTGATCCAGCTGTACCTAAAAGCTGCCGATGGGACACTCAGGCATAAGAAGAAAGGGTGCAGTTGCTGAGCTGGCACAATTAGGGGATGGATCGTGGGAGGAGGCGTCAGAGCACCCTCTGTTGAATGCAGTGGGGGTCAGGTGGGTGCAGCTCCCTAGTGTGGGGCTGGCAGCCTTCTGAGCCTGGTGAGGGGCTCAGGGGCCACTAGGGAGAAAGCAGCAAAAGGCATGTTACTTCAGCAGGGTGAAGGGAGGTGAAGGACAAAGTGTTGCTACTTGCTACAGCAGGGCAGAGGTGCTGCCTTCACTTTCTCCAGCTCCTGCTTCCAGCCACCTGACCAAACCGGAACACCCTAAAACTTAACTTCTCCCTTGTGGGTTTCCTCTGGATGGTGGAGATTGGCTGAGAAAGAGACGGGTTTCTTTCTGGAGCCACGGAAACATGTTGATTGGAGTATGTAACCCTATACATTTAATGAAACTCACCGAATGGTGCACTTGAGAGCTTTGCATTTCACTATACAAAAATGATCTTCAATTTTTTAAAAAGTGTGTTCTAGATGGACAAAACAGTAAAATATTGCTGTGTTAATGTTAACATAAATGAGGTACAGCAGACTGAAAACAGAAAGGATGGCCGACCCAGGCTGTCCAGGGCCAACCTCCCTCCCTGGGAGCAGATTCAGGTCAGTGAGGGGGACATATACATGGCTCTGACCTCAGCCCTCTCATTTGAACAAAGCCCCACCTTGCAGGCCTGTGCTGTGTGAGGGGTAAGGTCCCAGGTATAAAAGCCCAGGTGGCAGCGGAGAAGAGGCAGGCACTCAGTGTATGGAGGCCACTCTGGAACACATGGTTATGTGTTTCTCTTCCAGGGAGATGTGCAGCCAGCTCCTGTGCTCTGTGGTTTCCCCTGCGGGGAAGGGAGGAGCCAGTGATGCTGCTAACTGATTATTTCTGGGGGCTAGAGATACCTCAGCCCAGTACAGCTAGGCTGTGTCTTTCTTGGGTGGCTCCTGAGGGCAGAGTTATGCTGAGAACTTTGACAGGCAAGACATGGGCCTGAGGAACTGGCAATTCTGGCTGAAGGAGGTGGGCCCAGGGCACAGAGAGGATGTTATTCTTCCCAAGGAAATATACAAAGGAATCATGATAGCTACATTCAGAGCCTGGCTCAGGACTGCTGAGATATCTCTGCCTGTCCTCCTCTACCCCAAACTTTACCCCTTCACATGGAGAAGGAACTCAACCACTATTGAAGGAACTCAACCACTAATATCAATTTAAAGCAAATTTTGGAGGGCTTACAGATACACCCTTTTGCTTCAGTTTTGCAGTCATTTATATTTGAACAGCAAGCTGCATGTCTTATTGTCCACTTATTGGTGATGTGTAGGGTGCAGTTTGTGTTGATGTCAGTCTACATCCCCACCCAGTACAATCCATGGTGATGAACAGACTGTATGTTGCCATTAAAGATCCAGAAGAGCAGCACTGTAATATTGCAACCAACCCAAGATGACAGTGATGGTCCTCCTTACATTGAGCCTGCCTAACTGCGAATGAGAACCGCAGCTGCTTTTGCGAGTCTCTGCTCCTGGAGAACTTTAAGATACCCTTGCTATCACACGGCTTGCTTTCTCTTCTTGTAGCAGGCTGGTGTGCACTATAACCCTGATGAATTTGTCATGTGATATGTTAGCCAGCTTTCCATTGCTGGGACAAAATAATCTGAGATAATTGACTTAAAAAGAGGATAGGTTTGCTTTGACTGGTGGTTTCCATTTGTGAGTGCTTGGCCCTGGTGCTTTGGGCCTGTGGCGGGACAGTACAATCATGGCAGGAGTGTGTGGTGGAGGAGGTCTGTTTATCTGATGGCAGCTGCAAGGCTGGAGTTTCAACACTGCACCCCAGGGCCTAATGACCTAACGTCTCTCAACCAGGCCCCACATCCTACCTGTTCCATTCTTTCCTTACAGCAATTCAAGTCAGTGACCAAGGCTTTAACACATGGGCCTTTGGGGGGCATTTCAGATGCAAACCATAGCGCATGAGTTCATGTATGCCAAATTATCATCATCATCCTGCTAACTCATGAGACAGGTATTTGGCAAATCATCTGGATTGGTGAATGACTTATCAGAAGAAACTCTTCAGTGTTCTCTGAGACCAATATTATATCCTGAGAAGCTTTGGTAAGAGCTGAATCACCTGAGCTTGACACTGGGTACTGAATACACAGCTTTCAGCGTCCCCTCACAGAGACTCTGATTAAATAGGTCTGGAGCTGGTCCAGGAATCTACATTTTCAGCATTCACTGGAGGGGATGCCGATGTGGGTGGCTAACAGATACAAAGTGATGTGCACTACCCGGGAGGGAGACTGAGGCCTACACTATGCCAAGTGCTATGTGCACCTGCTATTCTGAAGGCATTTCCAGGACTGCCACTTCCTCCATGAGTTCTCGGCAGGGCAGTATGTCAGGCTTGTAAAGCCTCAGGTCAGGAGGACAGTGCCCAGGCAGGATGGGTTATGTATGCCAGAGACATTTTTAGTTTGATCTTTGAGTTGTGGCAATTCAAAAAGAACTAAAGATTTTTTGGGAAGGGATGAGCCCAGGAATGAGAGATTTACCAGCCCGGGACAGGGAAGCAGCGTAGAAGGGAGGGGACCATGGAGAAGGATGCAAGGACATAAGCAAGGTACAGCAGGGAAGGAATATCCGTGTAGCACTGATTATATGTCAAGGGCTGTACAGATATCCCACACACTCCTCTCAACAGCACTCTGAGAAAGGCAATAACATTTCCTATTTTCATGGCAGGAGGTGGCGGCTGCCAGAAGTTTATTAACAAAGGCTAAAAATAAGTATGGAGGTCAGGATTTCATTCCAGGAACATACAGCTCCTAAGCTCTTGTTTTTAGCCATGTGCTTTGTAAGACAAGTAGATGGTGTGTAACCACTCCATCCATCTGTGCATTTATTCATTACAGTAATACCTTGGTTCAGGAATGCTTCTGTACACAAACCAAATTGTTTACTTCAGCACGAGTTTACTTCCTCTCATGAACTCCATGTAGAGTGAGAAACACTACTGCAGCCATCTCCCTTGCACAGACACGAATGTGGCCATCTTCGGCAGAATAAAGGAGCAGAGTACATTCATGAACTGAGGTACCACTGTGCTTTACTTGTTCAGCACGTGGATGAGCTTCCACTGGGTGCTGTACAGTGAAACAGGGAATGGGGACTGGTGGCTAAACAAGGCACTGTCCTAGACCTTCACATTCTACACATAGCTTAAAAGTCACACACACAGTTATCATTTTCAAACATTTGTAAGAACTAAAAAGGAAAATTGCAAGCTCTAAGAGAAAGCTAGGAATCTTAGTTTATTTAGACTGAAGGGTCAGAAAAGTCTTCTGTGGGAATGTGATATTTAAACCAAGACTTAAGGATGGGTGGGAATAAAAGGAAGAATGTTCTGGAACTGTGCTGTCCAAAAGAGCTTTCTATGATGATGGAAATATTCTGAATTATGTTAATACAAAGACCCCAGCCACACATGATTATTGAGCACCTCACATATAGGCTGAATTTTTATTCCATTTTAATTATTATTATCATTTTTCATTTTAAAGAGAAAAAAGATAAATGTAACAGTGAAATCAAGTTTCAAAATGAGTTAATAGGACAGTTACAATCGTTGATACATTTTGCATTGTTGTCTTCATAGTAGTTATTTAGAGCACAAGATATCATTTTAATTTATGCAAATGCACCCATTTAAGAAGCCACACGTTATGATGTATGTCTGGATGTTCCCCCAAGCCTCGTGGACTCAAAGGTGGGGCTTCTGAAAAGTAACTGGACTATGGGGATGGTATAGCTGACTTGCTGTTAGGAGCTAGTGTCTGCTTAGAAGAGTTGGGTCTTTGTGAGCATGATCTGGAAGCATATATCACCCTTTCCAGCTCCACCCTTCAGCTCTCTGCCCTGAGGCGAGCAGCTTTTCCTCCTCCATACTGTCTCTTCTTAGGAGCAGCCAACCATGGACTAAACTGTGAGCCAAATCTTTAAGTTGTGGGTATTGGTTACTGTGTCCTAAAGACAGGTAAATGATTAAGATGCCATTGCATTGGACAACCAAGCTCTAGAGTTAATGGGAAGTTTAGGTACAGGGCCTGAGCAGATAAAGGGCTTGGCAACTTCCAGAAGGTTATAGTGGGATGAGTCAAGAGGAATAAGGCAAGATAAGGGCTGAAGGGAGCAGGGCTCGGCCTGCGCATGTATTAGAGGGAGTAGGCAGAGGCTCAAAGTATTAGGGCTGAGTGGGCAGGTATTGGAGAGAGCAGGGCTGGGTGTGCCGAGGGATCAGACCTGAGTATACAGGTGCTTGAGGGAGGAGGGCTGAGTCTGCAGGTGCTCAAGGGAGCAGAGTTGAATTTGCAGCCCTTGAGGGAGGAGGGGGCTCAGTTAGTGGGCACCTGTGGGTCTCATGAAGAGTCTTCAATTTTACTGCAATAAGGAAGTGCTGAAGGGTTTTAAGAAAAGCTGTAATTTTGTCAATTTTGTTTTAAAGTCATTCTGCACTGTAGCAAAAGGATCCTAGGGGGCTAAAGTTGGAGGATGGAAACCAAGGAGGAAACACTGTTATTTCCCAGGCAAGACATATTAGCAGCTCATATGAGGGTGTAGACTGGGGTAATGAAGTGTATTAATAATAACTTTCAGATAGAATCAACAAATCACGCGGTTTTAAAGAGGCAGAATCCAGCCGCTTAAATCTACATAATGTAATAGAGTAGCCTCCCCAGCCCCCAGCATTGCTTCAGCTTAATTACAACTAAGTAAAATTTTGCAACATTATCCAGACACACTGGCCACTTTTCACATGTTCAAAGATCACACACAGCTAGTGGCTGCTGTTATTGGACAGGGTGGCTTGTAGCAAACATTCCCATCATCACAGGAGATCCCACAGGATAGTAGTGCTAACGTCACTTGGGAATGTAGTTAGAAGACAATCTGGAAGAGATCAAAGAGCTCATCATCTGCACTGTAGAGCTGATGGGCCAGAAGATGCCCAGAAAATGTCACAAGAGGAGGCAGCCTCCTCCACTTGTGTGCTTTGGAGGAATCACTAAGGAAACACTAGCTTTCCAAGGACTTTGCTTCTAAAGAGAAAGGGTCACTCACACTCACCCTGAACTTTTACCCAAGAGAGGAGGATGGGAGCAAACGCAAAGCACAAGGAGCTCTTATTGGTCGGCTGGCTAATCTAAGGAGCGGCTAGCAGTGATTGAGTGAGGAAAGGCTCCTAAAAAGCTCAGGACTGATTCTGACCCAGACTATTATCTCCAGGGAAACAAAAGGGAGAAAAAGAAAAACATTGAGGTAGCAAAGCTCCCAGTGGCCTAGTCATCTGGTAATTCCTAGTGACTTAGGAACAGTCTAGCCTTGTTTTGCTCACCTCTATGGACAGACTTAACTTCAGATGAATCAATGGTAGATAGAAAGGGAGGTAGGTGGAGAAGCAGGCCTGGGGAAGAGAAGAAGGCGCATGTTGAAGGGTACCGGATACTCTAGGACCCTGGTTTACTAAACCCAAGACAAATTTCACTGGGAACCATTTGGTTTATCTCTATGTCCCCTTTGCATGCTCAGAACTCAGGTCACAGCCTGTAAGCTGATTTGGCCTCCATGGTGACAGTAGTTCCCTGACTACTTTCCAGTACTTCCTGTTGCCCTATGCCTTCTTGGAATATGGACAAATAAACTATGGCCATGACATCCTGTGTTAATCAGTTTTTCAATGCAGGGATCTGAGGACAACAACTTAAAGGAAGAAAGATTTATCTTGGTGCATAGTCTCATTCAATGGTCATCTAATTCCATTGCTGTGACGCCTGAGCGAGGCGGGACATAATGGTGCAGAGGTGTGGTGAAGTGATTCTGCTCACCTCACGGCATCTGGGAGTGGAGTTAGGGGGCAGAGAGGCAAGGACCAGGGACAATATACAGCCCTCAAGGTCATGTCTCCATGACCCACTCCCTTCAAGTAGGTCCCACCTGTGAATTTTCCTTTGTCTACCCCAAAATGCCATTGAATTGTAATCTACTAAGTGGGTTAATCCACTGATGAAGTCAGAGCTTTTATGATCCAATCACTTCCAAAAATCTCACCTTTGAACACCTAAGACTTTGGGAGATATTTTAGGTATAAACTATAACGAATCCTGCACATCATACTCCTCAGGCAATACTTGGATTTGCAGCTGTCGTGTCCATGTTATTACAGTTGAATAGATAACAAGAAAGTTACTATTAGGTTGAGTACAGCCTATGTGCTGGCTAAATGCTCCATGTAAATGATCTTGATCCAGCTTCATAACGATTATTGTCATCTCTGCTTTACCAGTGGAGAAAATAAGGGTCAGGAAAGTTACACTAAATATGATCCAGCAATTGTGTTCTTGGGTACTTAACCAAATGAGGTCCTGATATGTTCACGCAAAAACCTGGATAGGGATGTTTACAGCAGCTTAATTCATAATTACCATAACTGGAAAGAAACCCAGATGTCCTTCAGTAAGTAAATGGATAAACTGTGGTGCAGACAGACAATAAACCACATTATTCAGCCGAAAAAGAAATGAGCTATGACATGGAAAATAGAAGTTAAATGCATGCTTCTAAGTGAAAGAAGTCAATCTGAAAGGCTACAAATCGTATGGTTCCAACTATATGATGTTCTTGAAAATGCAAAAGTATGGAGACAACATAAAGGTCAGGGATTGCCAGGAGTCTGAGGCAGCAAAGGACGAACAGGTGAAACATGGAGGATGGAGGTGGGGCAGTGTAATTAAGCTGTGTGATACTGTAGTGGTAGATGAGTGTTGTTAAGCATGGGTCAAAACCCACGCAGTGTACAACACCAAGAATGAGCCTTGATATAAACTATGAGCTTTGGGTAATAAAAATGTATCACGCAGCTTCATTGTAACAAATGTACTTCTCTGGTGGGGAACGTCCATAGTGGGGAGGGTGGGGTACATGGGAATTCTCTCACTCTGTTGTGAACCTGAAACTGCTCTAAAAAATAAGAGTCCATATTGAAAATAAAAGTTCCTGTACTTGTTCAAGATCTCAGTGCCAGGGAACAGTGGAACCAGGACCCAAGTGCAGGGCTGTTCTGATAGCATGTTCTTCACCATCCCGCTCCCCCACCTCTCCCCGGAGTCTTTCATGTCTCGCAAATACTTTCGTTTCCAATCAGTAACTTTAAGTCACAATGATTCTGTGATGTGAACATTACTTCTATTCACCAGATAAGGAAATAGGGGGGCGGGGGATCCAGCTCAGCGACACAGTGCCTGCCCAGCAAGCCTGAGGTCATGAGTTCGATTCCCAGTACCAAAAAAAGAAAAAGGAAATAGGCATAGAGGTTCACTAACTCACTCAAGTACTGTGTTAAGTAGTTGAGTAGCTGACACAGCACTGGAACGTAGGCTGGCTGACTCAGACCTCTGTACTCGTATCAGATAGCACACAGGCCTTATGGTCTGGAAACTCAACTAACCTAGAACACACGGAGGGTAGTGCCAAGGCTGATTGCCTACACCTGCCAGCTGTGGCTATATCGTCTAGTTATGTGACCTTTTTCTAGACCTTGAGTCATTTCATCAGCTCCTAGTGGTGGATGGAGCCCATGTATACCGCAGGACTTGGGTCTTTTTCCACCATCGCAAGATGCAAGAAAAACAGTTTTGTCTCAGGTCCACAAAAATAGGGGGTGTGCTAAGTGGGGAAAGAAGAGATAAGGGAGGGACCGGGCTATGTAAGCCCAGTGGGGGAGGCTAAGCCGTTCTTCACGCCCTGGTAGGGAGTGAAAACTTTGCAATGACAGTGGAGAAGGCCCTTTGGAAAGAGTGGGGGGCTGCCCTAAACTGCCTCTGTGTGCCTTCTCTAAAAGTTTGGCAACGCCTCCCTTCCCCTATAAACCTAATTTAAATCCTGACCCCAGGCCGGTCTTACCTCTCCTTCTGTGCTCCTGCGCCCACGCTCCTCTCCTGCTGTCTCCCAGGGAAAGAGGAGACAAGGGCAGCTGCAGGAGTCTCTCCAGCCACGGTAAGTGTGACTCTTCCTTTACACTGTACCAACCAGCCGTGGGATACAGGTTGCCCTGGAAAGCGGCTGTGACTTTGGCGAGGCCACTCTCCTTTACCAAGGCCATTCTGAAGGCAGCTGCCAGCTGGCAGGACCTAAAGCAGCTGAGGGAATAGCGTCCATACTGGTCCCTTTTTTCTGCTGCTCAGATCCACTTCTTATAAGTTCTGGGCACAGCTCCTGCCTGTGAAGTTTTCATTTTCCGTTTACTGTCAAAATTGGGCAAAACAGTACCAAGAGACCCCCCCCAGCTGAACTACCTGGTGGCAAAGGTCATCCTTTTGGCTCCCAAGAATAGCAGTCACCCTACCTCCTCCTGCTGATCAGGGTCAATTCCTCTGGTCTCCCTGGAGACGGCCTTCCTTCTGGCTCCTCTGTGTAGGAACTGAAAGTACCCAGGTGGGAGCTGTGGCTTGAGAGGCAATGAAACCCTTTACAGGAGCCCCAGGGGACATCCCCTTTAGGGAACAAGAGCTGCTAGGCCTCAGAGCCCACCGCTGCAGGGACAGGAAGCAAGAACTTAGAGTGACGGTGAGCGAGCTTCTTCTTGCTTCCCAGTCCCTTTGAGGACACAGCTCCTTAGGAGGACCAAGGATGGACAGATAAGTTTCCACTCACACAACTCAAGACTAGAGCGGCAGTGGCCTTAACTTCATGCCGTGTTTGCTGTGACTATTTGGGAAATCCGTCTCTGGGGGTACAAAGGACTATCCCAAGTAGGATTCTGAAGTGATGTTGTAGTCAGGAAAGATGCAGGTGTCCTCTCTGCCATAGGACATTTATCTGTAAACGCCACAGCTTGCGCCTTTTCAGCCTGCCTCAGTGGCTCCCTACCTGTCTGTGTGTTCTCTGCCCTGGTCTTTCCTTTGCACTCCAGGCCCTCTCTAGGGCCTTTCTACCCTACAGAAGCCCAGGCCGTGCCACTGGGTGCTGCAAAGGCCAGGAAGGCTATTGAAGTCATAGTGGGAGCCACAGGAGAAGAAAATGCAGAAAATGTATCACTTGGTGGTAACAACATGACCTTCCCTACATTCAGATTTATTCAGTGTCTCAGTTACAAGAAAAAACACAATAGCCCCAGTAGGGTTTCATTCTAAGTAAGAACCAACAGGCCTTCTGCATGATTTTCTTCCAGGGCCTTCTTAGGAAAGGTTCAGGGGGTCTTTCCTTCCCAGGGGACATTTACCCGTAACTTCTGCTTCGTGCAAAAGCTATGAGTAGAGGCATCCCAGGCCCCTGCTGGAGCTGACCACAGCCCCAGCTTTCTCTTTGGAAGGGCGGTTCTTATCAGCCTCCAACCTAGGGTTCGGAAGAATGAGTTGCCCTTTTCAGAGGCTTCAAGTGCTTTTAATCATCGAGTGTTTATGAGACCTGAAACAGTGGGGAAGCAAGGGCTCTGTGGTTATTTTCTCTTTTCCTGGACTACGGACTGGGCAGGAATTTCAGGCTGAGTGTATTTATGGAAGGCCACAGGGGGTCCTGAGAGAGGAAAGTGACATGCTGACCTCCATTCTCACGAGCCCTGGACACACAGAGACTTCTCCTTTCCGCTCTTCCCAGCCTGTTGTCCCGCTGGGTTGCCTGCCCAGTATCAATCACTGAGTGTGCAAAAAACCTGGGGACGCAGCTCTCACAGCACAGCTGCTAGCTGGGTTGCCACCCAATTCTGAAAATGTTTCCAGAATGTCTCTAGAAGGCACATGGGTGCTTTCCTCTACCTGGGAAGCTGCTAACCTCTGGCCACCCAGGAAGAAACCGAGAGACTTGGACCTGGTCCTTGCCACACAGGAGCAGCTGACAAAGAGCTGCCGAGTGAGTGCTGGTGCTGGCTGACACACCCATCCATTCCTGGCTCTGTGCACACTTCCTTTTTTTTTTTGCTTCAGCCCTACCCATAGCCCTACAACTTCCTATTTTTACTCTCTCTTGGGCTACATAAAAATGTACCCCCAAAGAAATGCCAGTGAGTTGCCCTGTGGGATTTAGAAGCCTGCTCGCACATGACTAGCCATCTTGTCCCTCCTTGATGGCCTTAGGTCTTTACATATTTTTGTAGGGTGCTCATTGGTCTAAGAAGAGACAAAAATCTCCTTTTCCCCAGTAACCCTGCTGTTGGCACACAGGAGTGGAAGGAGCTGCAAACGGGCACCACGATGTGTTGACTTAATTACTGCTCTTCAGAGTTGCTGGTTTGGGTCTGGAGAGCTCCTGATGGCAGGCTTGTGTGCAGAACAAGAGCAGACAGTGGTGAGCTTTAAACAGGGGGCTGTGAGCAGCCATCCAGTCTGGCTCGGGCTCCCTTCCCTTTTTTGCTTCTGGGATGGGGCCTGATGCTCAGATGAGCCTTGCTGCTGGCCAGGAGGAGCCTGGACAGGATAGGACAAGGCAGGGACACTCACCCAAAGCAAGCCGATTGTGACAGTGAGCAAAAGGTATGTGTCTCTTCATTTATTCACTCAGCAAGTATTTGCTAAGGACTGGTTGTTTGCCAATCGCTGTTTGTCCTTGAAGACAGAACGGTGAATCGGTCGGGGGCCTTGACTTTGTAGAACTATTGTTTCACATTGTCCTTCAGCTGGTTCTTGTGCCTGGCCGTGAACTGATGGAGAGTATGAAGTCTTCACACCCACAGCAACTCCTTGAACATCAGACAGAATTCAGAGCTAGGCCTGAGGTGGCTCCAGGGGGTCCTGGAAGAGCCTAGCTCAGAAGCGTGATATCATGGATTAGGGAGAAGGGTACTTTCTGTAAGGACTGTCCGTTACTTTCAGATAGTCTCAGGAGTGTGGGAGAAACATCAGAGGCAACCAGGGAACAGTAAATGAACCAACAGGAATAGTGACCTCTTCATGCATATTTGAGCTGCTTAGAGACTGAGCATCAAGTCCAAGGGCTCTGTTAAGGCAGGCCCAGCCCACAGTGCTCCAGACCATGCATCTCTTCCATGCTTTTCTGTTGTGTTTCATCTCCTCCAAAATTAATGTTGGAATATGATCGTTGTTATGGTCTGTGTCTAGTCGTCCCCCCAAAACCTCATGCAGTCAGGAGGCAGCCTTCTAGAATTTGTGACTGATTCATGGTCCAATTCTGGGATTCTGAGTGTGAGCGCTACACCCGCCCTAGGACTGGTAGCCTGCGTACAGTAGAGGGGGGAAAAGAGGCTGCTCTCTGCCTCTCCTCCCTTTCAGCTCTTGATGCTTTTTGCTGTTTTCTGCTGCCGTGAACTGTTGCCTTCTGCCATGTGCCACTCTGTTTTTGAGGCAGCTGATTATGGACTGAAACCTCCATAAACTGTGAGAAAAATAAACCTTTCCCTCTTTAACTTTGGGCATCACATATTTTTGTCTCAGCAGTGAGAAAAAAAATAACTAAGACAGAATTTGGTTCCAGAGGAGTGGGGTTGTTGCTATAACTATACCTGACCATGTGGTTCAAGAGACTTGGGGAATGGTTTGTGGGAAGAGTTGGGAAAGGTTCAGAGGTGTCACCTGAAAGAGTGGTGCTGGAATACCTTTGACTGTTCTATTTGGGAGAGTCTGGTCAGAGCTCAGAAGGCCAGAAGACTGATAGACATACTGCTGGTAATGACTGGTCATGGGACGTTTCTGCTGGGAAGAAGGACTGCATTGGCTGTTGGACTCCAGATGCTCTATGTTATGGCTTGACAAAAGGTTTGTCTGCATTTTGCTCATGTGAAGAGATTTTGCCTGAGACTAGGATCAAGGGTGGTGGACTAATTAGTGTGGCAGAAGAAATTTCAAGGCAGTCAAATGTTGAGGTGCTGGCATGGCAATTGTTGGGGGTTTTTAGTTAGATTTATGGTAAGAATCAAGAGCAAGGAGCCCAGCAGAGTGATTTAAAACATTGTGAGTTTGGACAGGAAAAAAAAGCTCCAGTAAAGCTGTGGACTGCAAAGATAGAGCTGAGGAGATCTCAATTACTGAGAAGGAACAGGGAAATATAAAAGATGATCTAAGGGTATTACAAGAAGCAGCAAGTCTCCATCGTTGGCAGCTTCAAACCTGCAAAAGTGAAAGACTTTGCTTTGAGGAGAAAGCCACAGAGCACCACGTTCCAAAAGGTGTCAACCACAGCAGATTCGACAAAGGCAGTGGCATAGAGAATTTGTATCTCGGAATCAGGTTCAGAGTGCTCAGTGACCCAGGCACTTGACGCCTACAGCCAAGAGAGAGGGAATCTTGGCGCCTGCTCCAGAGGGCAGCATACATTGTTATCACCCACGTGGTGCTGATTTTAGGCACATGCAGAATGTGAGAGTTCCGAGGTTGAAGAGGCTTCTACCCAGATTTCAGAACAAAACCTGGGAGGCTGGGCATTGTGCCCCTGAGAGGGCAGTGTGTGAAGCTGTGAGGGTGAAGCCAAAGGTGCAGTGGAGACCCCAGAAATTTGGAGAAGCCAGGTGCATTGACTGCCTGAGAGAAACTGCAAGGAGGGAGCAGAGCAGGCCCAAGAGAAAAGCCATGGGAGCTACAACCACCGGAAGTGTTGTAGTAGCAGAGCCATGCAAGCCTTTCAGAGCTTGTAATTTACCACAGATTGCTTTGGCTGTTCAACATGGAACTGGAATTAATGTTTGCCCTACTGGATTTTGGACCAGGTTTGGTCCCATTCCTTTGTATTCCACCCCCCTCCCCCTTTTTCTTTTACCTTTTGGAATGATAATGCTCATCTTATGCTGTGGAATGTTGGAAGTGTTTAACTTTCATTTGTTCAGGGGCTTGCAGCTAAGAGTTCGCTTTAGATCTTGGGGCTTACAGTGCTGAAACTGTTAGGACTTTGGCAACTCTTAAGAGATGGATTTAATGCCTTTTAAATAAAGAGATGTACGTGAGTCTTTGTAGGATCAGGGCAGGATGTTATGGTCTTTGTCCAGATCTCCCTCAGTAACCTGGACGGGTGTGTTCTTGTCGCTAGCCCCTTCCAGCTGCTCTCTCAGTTTCTTGCTCTCTCACTGTCTTCCAGCTCTCTTTGCTCCTTGTCGTGAGGTAATCAGTGAGCTTTCCTCCACCAGGCCCTTCACAGTGCTGTTTCTGTCTCAGAGCCAGAAGACCTTGTACTGGAACCTGTGAAACCATGAGCCTTTAAATTATCCTTTGAGTTGTGTATCAGCTGTGTTGTCCCAGGAACAAGAAAGATGATTAATACAATTACTGAGCAAGATTAATGTCTTTCTCTTGGGAGGTTTTGGTCTCCCAAGACTTATTTAGTCACCCAGAGAGTGTGTTGTTATAAAGCAAAACAGTCTCTTGTGTTTCCTGTCTCACACAAAACTGCACTTGTCCTTTCTGCCATGAGTTGAAGTAGCATGACAAGGCTTTCATCAGAAGCCAGGCAGATGCTAATGTTATCTTCATGGACTTTCAATCCTCCAGAGCACAGGACAAAGTAAACTTTTCTTTGCAAAGCCCCATCCTCAGGTATTCTGCTATAGCAACAGAAAATGGACTGTGACACTCTCCTTCCACTCCCAGTCAGAATGAAGCATCCACGCTCTTTCACCATGACCTGGATTCCTTCACTCTTGACAGTGTGGCGCCTGCCCCCTTAACAGAAACATCCTAAAACCATCAGTCTAGTGTGGTTAAGCAGCAAAGAACTGTGAAACCAGGAGGACTTGGCCAGGGAAGGATTCAGGTCAGGCATATGAACACTGAAGGACTGGACTGTTAGTTCATTTCCTCTTTGGTTGTTTCAGTTTGCTATCCTGTTTTCTTCTGCGTCTTGCTTTTGTGAAAGCTAATATGGAGAGCTCACACCATCAGGCACTGTGTTTGTGTGAACTGTTTCAATTAATCTTCAAGACTATGTTGTGAAGAAGCATCATGAAACCTTATTTTTGCCAACAAATGGAAGCTTGGCAAGGAAAAACATTTGCCAAGCATACCCCGGTTAAATGACCTGCCCTCCATCATCTGAGCTCAGAGCACTTTCTCAGCAGGGACACTGACAGCCCCTCGAGGCCAGGTGAGCTCAGGCTTGCCACAATTATTGACTCCTAGTCAAGACTGAGGTTGGTCTTTGAACTTGTCATTTAATTAATTCGGGGGAAGTTTGTTTTTCCTTTTATTTCCTGCTTACTCAGCCCGGGACTCAGCTTCTGCATGCCAAAGAGTGAAGTCTGTCCAGTGCTACCTCCCAGATGCCTCAAGGAGGTCCTGTGGGGTCGTTTGGTCCTTCTCCGTCCACTTTTCTTTTCACACTCAGAGGGAGCTCCAGAGGTAGGGAAGGGCTCACTCTCTGTGTGATCTTGGGAAAATTCACCTCTTTAAACTTTGGTTTCCTCATCTTTGATATGGGAGTGTTTTAGTTTCTTTTCTTGTTTTTTTCTTTCCTTTTTTTGTCTTTTTGAGACAGGGTCTTGCTATGCAGTTCCTGCTGGCCTTGAGCTCACTTCGTAGCCCAGGCTGGTCTCAAACTCGCAAAGATCCTCCTGCCTCAGCCTCCTGAGTGCTGGGATTACAGGTATGCATCACCACCATTAGTTACTTTTCTTGTTGCTGAGACAAAATACCTGACACACAAAGTTAAAGAGGGAAAGGCTTATTTAGCTCACAGTTTGTAGAGGTTTCAGTCCATCAGTGGCTGGCTACAAGGAAGGGCAGGCAGAGGGGCAACAGTTCAAGACTGAGAAATAGCAAAAGCAATAAGGGAGGAGAGAAAGAAGGCAACAAGACTCTTTCTGTTCCTTGTGTTGTTTGCAGGCTCCCCGCCCTAAGGTGGGTGTAGCACTCATACCCATAAACCCAGCACTGGACCAAAAATCCATCACAAATTCTAGTTTCAGCCACCTATGAAAAATCTGATCCCCCATGACTGTATGAGGCTATGAGGAGACATCTAGACACAAGCCATAACAGGAAGTAAAGTAAGATCACACTTCACAGTGCTGTTGATAGATTATTTCAGGTACTTTATAGTGAGCATTTCACAGAGCATCTGACATATAACAACTACTCAGTAATTATTCCCTTTTACAAGCTCATAGTCCATTACCTATAATTATAAAGTGTTTTTTTAAAAGCTCTGAAAGTTGTGCATTTGGTGTTAAAAATCATTAAGCAAGATGATTGGAAGCAAGAACATGTCCTTAGGTGACACACAGCTATGTTCAGGGTTTATTTATTGCAGTTAATGCGAATGTGCACATTTTACTGCAGGATGTGAATGAAGCGCTACTGCCCTGGATGCGGCTATGGTTGTTATATGATATGTTGAATGAACACTATCTCCTTTCTAAAATGTGAAGAATTTAGAATTTCAAAGCATACCCGGTTCCCAGAGTTTAGAAAAGGGATTTCAAACCCGCTTTCCTTTTGAGAGCATAGTCAGTATAGCCCATGATTGCATTTCCATGGCCCTGCCTGTCAACTGTGGAACAAGAGCCAAAATCCTGGAAAGAATGGAATTAACCCTCTTGTCTCCTGAGAGACATTATGGGTGGTGCTTAAAGACAGAGAAAACTGGAGGTGAGCATATCAGTTTAAACAATATATCTCTTTATTCATTGATCATGTGATAGTTGAGGGATTTCTATAAGGAGTCTAGTCCTGTGTGGGAAAAGTCTTTAATGATCATTTCAATTCACAGTTTCCTGTAATATATGGTGACCCTATCACTACCTGTTTACTCAGCATTTTGTTAGGCCTGGCTGGGGTAAGAAGGGAAGAACATGGAGTTTCTGTTTTCATTAAGGGTTCAAGATAGGCGTATTTGAAACACTTAGTAATAGATTAGGTATGACTAGGATATATTTGATCATAAATTGATATTATAGCAACAGAGCTGATACATACCACCAGAGTTCAGCAAAAGGACCCCAAATGTCAAGGGGCTACTCTAAGGCCAGCTAATTCTTTCAAAGCCCCCTGAAATGGATAAGAAAGGAGAGGAGAAGGATGCAGTGTTGGGAGGAGCAATGACTTTGGAATTCAGTCCAGATTCCACGTTTACTTGCTATATAGCTAGGGCAACTGGCTAACCCTTCTGAAGTTCTTTTCCTTATTTGTATCATGGACATAGCTACATATCTCTCTAGCTATAATTATTATAATACCAAATAAAGTAGTATATGTAAGTGCTACTAGAACATTTTTTAGTAGCTATAACCCTAATAATTTGGCTCTTAGTATTTTTCTATTATGTTTTGTTCTTTTTTATTTTTTATCATTAGCATGTATGGATCATATAAAAATGCAGCAGTGTCTAAAATTTTTGGCACCAGGGACCAGTTTTATAGAAGACCGTTTTTTCCCATGGACCATGAGGAGGAAGGGTGGCTTTAAGGATGATTCAGGCACACCGATCCAAGTGCATTACATTTATTGTGCACTTTATTTTCGTTATTATTATGTTGAAATATGTAACGAAATAATTATAAACTCATCACAGTACAGAATCAGTGGGACCCCTGAGCTTGTTTACCTGCAGCTAGATAGTACCATCTGGATATGATAGGAGACAGTGACGCCCGAAGTGTGCTGCTTATGCCTGTAATCTCGTTTTGGTCACTGTCACTGTAGAAAACTCTGCTTCACAAAGATAAGATGTTGGAAATGGAAGCAAGCTTCTCAGTGCTTTTGTGGCAATCTCAGGATAGTGGGCCTTAATGTTTATCCAGCATATTTGTAATTGTCTCAAACATACCTTTAAGGCCATCATCGTTTTTGATCTAAAGCAGTTGATCCTCTTTTAGTACAAAGTCATTTCACCAAAGTCATTCACAGATATGTCACAGATCTCTTCTCATTTGGGGGCCTTCTGTGGTTGGGAAATATTGCCCAAACTCTTTTGAAAGCTGACATCGGTGACCATGTACACCTGGGAGAAAGAAGACCCTGGCTCATCTTCTTTCAAAATCCCTGCTAATGATTGAAAATTGTCAAAAATCCCATTGTTCACTTTTAGTCCCTATAATTCCACTTTAGCTTTGAATGCAGTCAGTGTGGGAGTCCACCATGCTGCTCTATCCTGGGAAATGAAGCCTTTGCCACAACCTGTCCCTGACATCTCCTTTACCCTATTCACTGAGATGTGTAGAGCTGGCTGTATTGAAACAAATGTTCCCTTAATTGGTTAAAAAATGTTATCTAGTCTGCCCTAGGCACCGGTGGGCTCACTCACAGCAAAGTGGCAACACGCAGGTGAGAATAGCCTCTGTGTTGATGGCTGGAATGGAGGCTTGAGCAGGAGCTTGTGATTTCAGGGCTAAGAGATGAGATAGCATCTCAGCCGAGGCCATGGGACTCAGAAAGAATTATACCCTCCTGGTAGCAAAGGTGCCAGCCTTGATTACACCAAAACTACCTGTGCATTGCTAATTGGAGGCCTTGAGCCTGGTACAACTACAAAGTTTCTTTTCCCTATACACTAAGCTGGGACTGCTGCCCCCCTTTCCTGACTGATACCAGTAAGTGCCACGAGCTTTTGGATACAAGACCTTTTGTTTCACAGAGGACACTGGTCATCCCAGAGCTCTTCAACTGCAGAACTTTTTCTCTTTGTCTTTCTTTTACAACCATGTGCCATATTGCCAGGTGGGTTAGACTGATACCCTTACCAGGGATTTTGGTAACTGTGAACTTTTAGGCTGACACTCTCAGCAGTGGTTATGGTAGTCACTTTATCTGCCAGCTTGTCAGGTACAACTTATTGTCTTTCTCTCCTGAAGTGACCGAGTTCATTGAACAGGTTGAATATGTCACATGAGTAAGCAAGGTTTGTGATCCATTCTGTGACCAACCTGTGCTGCCAGTGGTTTTCCTCCAAGAAATCTCTGGAGCATCTCTTATAACTCAAAAAGTCTAATTAGTGATTTACCTTTAGAAAGCCACCTCATTTCTGTGTAGAAGAAAAGATGTATATGCTCTGCATCCCTCTCACAGAGCTGCACAAAGAGCCACACCATGTAGAATGTTAAATTTAGGCAACGTTTCTTTAGCTAGCCAGCACTTCCCTATGGATGACATGGTACATGGATTCACCTTCAGAAGATACCTCTTGGGCCTGAGTAGTGAAGCCAAAGAGCCATCCCGTAATGGCAGCCACTTCATTGATGTATGCACTTACACAAGATGACCAGGTCAGTTTTCCTGGCCTGTAATCATTCAAAGTCCCCAGAACTCCTCCAGTGTAGTGTTGGTTGGCAGTAACAGTGTATTGTGCATATTCTCCTGAAAAATATATCGCACAAAAATGAGCATTGTTGGTTGCTACATCAGCCTGGATTGCCTACCATGAAGGCTCGCTAATCCTCCTTAACATTTGTGCCTGAATATCCTCTATCTCATCAATTTATCTAGTTATGGTGCTAGGCTAAGGGGCACATGTTCTACCCTTTGCTGCTTCTCCAAAACATCCATGACAAATGTCCCTGGTAGCAGGTAGGATCAACTCTCCACCAAGAGAAAAGGGTTTCTTAGCATTAGCAATGCACTTAGATGAAGACATTTGATGACAGACACATTTGATGAAGTGGTAGCCTTCAATAATTTATTCTGTTCCTTGTGTTCATATTTTTTTTTTCTTTTGAAAAACTCCAAGTGCAGGATGCTTTGTCTCTATTTGGCAAAACATTTTGGGAAGAGTTCCTGACTTTGTTGGACAGCTAGTTGTTATATATTATACAAGGAGAGCTTGGAGGATGTGAGTCACCTGTTGCAATGAACTTGTAATTACATAGGACCCTTAGTATTTTATTATAAATGAAATTTTCTTTTTTGTTGGCAGTCTTTGAGATGTCTCCTGTCTCATCATTGGGTCTTTCTATCTTCTCAAAGAAGCTCTCCATCGAGGTGCATTTTTTACTTATTTTGGCTAGGGTTAACTTGTAGGTTTACTGTAACTGTGACTTAAGACAAGTGTGCAAAGTGGTAAATAAATTAATGGGCCAGACTTATATGGTTTAAAGTAAGTCAGATTCTGCCACCAGATGGAGCTGTACAACTGAAGTTCATCAATACGCCACTATAAAGCCTGCCATCAGATACAGTTTAACTGGCACATGCCACTCACTGATAGAGTCTTGTTATGAGTTATGAATCTGCAAGCAATTGATTTATTATGGACTCTGTGCAGTAGGACTCTCTGCTAATGTTTACCCATAATTGCAGCTGCTACCCAGCACTGGCATCACCACCTCAGCTCTACCTCAGATCATAGGCATTAGATTCTTGTAAGAAGCTCACAGATTAAAAAGCAGCCTGGATCAGTGACAGTGAACCTTTTAGAGCTTTCAGTAATACAAATAACCCACTGGGACACATGTGCCATGGGTTTGCCACCACTGGCCTAGATCATTCACATGAGCAACTCACAGTAGCTTTTTTACAGTGGGATCTGTGAGAATCTAAACGCTGCAGCTGCTCTGACAAGAGGCAGAGCTCAGATGGTAATGTGAGAAGTGGGGAGTGGCTATAAATGCAGAGGAAGATTCCTCCTTCACCTGCCACTCACCAGCTGTGTGATCTGGTTCCTAACAGGCCACTGACCATCATCAGCCCATGGCCCAGGATTTGGGGACCCATGAAATAATGGGTTTCACCGTGACATTTCCACATATGCATATAGTGTGCTTTGATCATATCCATCCTGCCTACTACCCTCACTCGCCAACTACACCTCAGGCCACCTCCCCTTCTCTAATAGCCTCTCTTCTACTATCACAGTGTCTTTTTCCGCTAGATTCCGCATATGAGAAAACATGCGCTAATTGTCTTTCTGAATCTGGCTTGTTTTACTTAACATGATGGTTGTCAGACTCTTAAATCTCACTGACTCCATGATGCCTATTGACCAAGACTACAAGTTTACAGCCTAGCTCAAAAGTGTGTGTTTAAGAACAACACATAAATCAGGAAGGAAATGACCAACCCACCATTCAACAAACCAAAACCCCAAATGACACTTCACCCATGACAACATTTGATAATTTTTCCCATTCGGCCCCTCCCCTTATTCTAATTAAACCATGTCGTCTCTGCAGAAATAGAAAGGGGAAGCCAGCCTGCCATGAGACCTTTGCCCTCAAGTCAGAGATGTTTGTTCTGAAGAGATTTCACTTTATCTTTTCTGAGGACATTTTGTCTTGTACAACACACAGTACCACCCCTTGGTAGGTTCCTGATGGATGTTGATTGTCCCGGTATGTTGATTTCAATGGGCATTGTTCAGCATCAATAAGTCACACAGATACAAAACCCACATAAATCCTGCATCTCAAGTAGGGGAGAGGTGAAGCGGAAATGAAAAACAAAAGGGACTGGAGGTTATCACTGGTGGACAAGCAGGATGAGAGAAGTCACACCAGATTGAATGCAGAAAGAAAAGTAGAATAGCTAGTCACCAGGTCACAGTTAACTCTACAGCTCTCCCTGCTCAAGAAAAATGTCTCAGTTCTCATGGAAAACATCCCAACCTCAATATAAAATTCAAGTAGACCTAGGAAAGGTGAGGTTCCTGATAAATGGAGGAGCAGAAGCGCGGTCACACTGGCATTGTCAATGTCCGCCTTTACAGAGTATAGGAGCAAGGCAGGAAAGAACAGAATAAGAGCATCTTTAAGTTTTCTGGCTGAGCCTGACTAGGAGTTAAAACTTGACTCAAGGAATTTCTTCAGGAGTAATTAAAAGGAAGAAGGTAGAGAAAGAGAAGCCAGACCTCCAAAGGCACCCGGTAGTACAATTAACATGAAAACGTAGCAGAGGAAGAGCTGAGAGACAAACAGGAGGAAGCCAAGTGTGCAGCCAAGGTAGCTGACCCTCCCCAACTCCCACAAAAGGCAAAGGAGACCGGCGTAAGCTACTTAATTTAAAAGAAAAGCCTTACTTAGACCCTTTACTGCCTTGTTTATAAGGCTCCTCCTAACCATCCTACACATCCCCGAGATAAGTCGCTGAAAAGAACAAGCGGGCAGGATGAAGTCAAAGCCCACCTAAACAATGTGGATACAGGCAACAGTGCTCAGTTTAGGGTTGCTGGGGCCTGGGACTCAGAGAGCCAATCAGATTGTGACAAGTTCCAGGCAGGAAGGGTCCTTAACTCTAATAAAAGGGACAAGGGATAGAGGCCTGTGGGTGCCCATCTTTCCAGAGGGGGGACCCCTCTCTCTTCAGGGCAGCATACTGTCTCCTGCTTTTTCCTCCTTAAAAATAAATTACCTTCCCTTTTTAAAACTCCAGCCCTCTTGATTTGTTACTGGTGCTGAGTTTTTGATCCTGGCACCAATTGTGAGCATGCTCTCTCCTGTGAAGTCTGCGTCCCCTGTTCCAGCTATAGGGAGCACCTGGCTGGAGCAGAGGCTGAGCCTGGCAGTATACATGCAGAGACTGGAAGATTTCAACCCCAAAGCAGGCTCACACCTATAGTCACTTGGTAGCCCTGGGTGTTTTTGCAAGGGCAAATATACAGCTACTAATATGGGAAAGGAAACGTGTGACAGGTGATCATAAAAACTTAAATGAAGAAAAAGGAGTCAGGGTTACTAATAGGAATACAAAGGTAGGGGTGGTACTTTGTTTTACTTTGTTTCATTATTACATATTGGCTTAATTTTCTCATATAATTTGAGGTGAGATTCATGTAAGATAAACTCAACCATTTCAAAGTGAACAGTTTAGTGGTATTTATTTTGTTCATAATGTTGTACAACCAGAATTTCTATTCTATTCAAAAAAGTTCCAATTGCAGTAAAGCTACCCACTAAGGAGTTCCTCCCTAGTCACACTTCTCTCCAGACTTCAGTAGCCACCAATTGTCTTCCACCTGTATGGATTTATTCTGTATATTGCATAAAAATGGAATCATACAATGCATAACTTTTTAAGTCTGGATTTTTTTTTCACATAGCACGCATCACCACTGCATCCCTTTTGCATAACTGAACACTACTCCATTGTAAACATATGAGATAAGATACAAAAAATAAAGATAGGCAAGTAGGAGACAAGGAAAATTGTAGTTGTAAAATTCTACTTTTAAGAAAAACTGCCGTTTTGGACACAAATGTAACTCACACATTTTTTCCTTCCTAGAAACTCACTCCAAAGAAAAATCCTAAGGGTCTTAAAGACACAATAAGCCTATAAATTGGGCTGTGGGCCCGTGGTTTTTCTCTTTAAATTGCTCTTTCTCCTAAAGACCTTCATCTTCAAGAAGGAAGCAACATTAGTGATCAGCAAATCTCAATTTCAAACACATGTGAATGGTTTACATATCCTGCCATGTGGGTGACCTGATAGCAGGAATATACATCCTAGGTCACACATCCTGAAAACTATGTAAGTGTATCTAGCTTCAGACCACACGACACCTCTCTCTTGAGGTCCAGCAGTCTATTCTGTCTGGGTGTGCAGCTTTATAATTCTGCATAGTTAATCTCTCTATGACTCTCATTGACATTGTAGCAAAAGTTTGTTAGTTGCCTGGGTAATAGTTCCAGTTCCAGTTCTTGTTATTTTTCTTTCTTAGAAAAGGCTGGTCGCTGTGATGCATAGCTGGTCACTGTGATGCATAGCTGGTCACTGTGATGCATAGCTGGTCACTGTGATGCACACTGTAAGAACCAATCCACTCTGCCTCTGTACTTCCTGCTTGCTTATCCCATACAAGCCCTAGACCTCCAGAGATCAGTGCCTAATATTTTGGGAATGATCTTAATCAGTGCCCATTAATGTAAATAAATCTTCCTCTAAATCCTGGGTATTGTTTCTGTGTTTCTGCTTGCTGTCACATCTGACGCATTAGTCAGGAAGACTGACCATGCTGATCTCTGTGGTCACAGCCCTCATAGACAGAGTGAAGACCTCTCCAGGCACCAACAGAAAGGCATGCCCTTGAGATTTCTCAAGTCCTCTGAGAGGCCTGGAGGATTCTCAGATCCCTGCTAGACCATCTCATATCAGAGCCCAAAGGAAGGAGGGAAACAATCTGTCTGCCTGTCTGCCTGTCTGCCTGCCTGATTCTGGTAAGACCCCCAGGGACACCCCAGTTAGTCTGTCTGTCAGTGTTGCTCAACTGAAGAAGAGGAGGAGTCTGATCAACTCTTGTCATTCAGGACCAGGGAAGCAGGTTGGAATATTTACTCTCTGAGAGCCTGTTGAATGAATATGTGAGTGAGTGGACTGGAGAGCATAAGCCATAGGCTGCTCCATCTGTGCCCCAAGACTGGGAGGCACTGGGTCTTGGGGCTGATTGGGCCCTTACCTACGGATCTGTGGCAATCGACATATGGCATAACAGAGGCCTTCCACCTTCCTTAGCTATGTTGTGCCTAAACCCCTTTGAGGGGCATGACCAGCCAGGCATCTGATTGGTCTCTCTCTGAGGGGCACCCATCCTCTGTCTGTTGTACCATCGTTCAAGGGTATACAACATATATATATGAAGTTAGAGATGGGAATTAATTAGTCAAAACTCACAGTTCCTGACTGCGGAAAAAAGGGATTTTATGGAATTAAAAATGAAACCAAACCACTGCCTGTGTCTCAAAGAAAAAGAAAAAAGAAAGAGGCCCATTCTTCCTGAAAATTCCACCTTGGCCCTCTCATTAGCTGCCACAGTTGCTGCTAACAGTTTCACCCCTGTTCCCAACTCATCTACTTCCAGCCAATTGAACAAGTTCTAGTTCAATCAGTCATTGCTCTCATTCAGCAACAAAGGTTCCCCCCACAGAGACATGCCTGTCTTGGTGATATGGTGTCATCTAGCCCCCATCAAAGATGACTGTCACCAATTCCTTCTGAGTTCCACATTTTGACTGAGGAAAAATTGGACAGTCAGTCATGATGAATGAGTTGGGAACTCTTCCCCATGGCCTTTCCCAAAGGTCACCCTACCTAGAAGCATAGAATCAGTCAAATATTTCTCAAAGACGTCAGTGAGTGGGGGGATAAAAAGCTCATCCACCACTGTTACCCAGAGACCTGATAAAAAGAAAAGCATCTGATGCCCATAAGAAAATCCAGTCGGATAGGTGACCATATCCTCTGTCTGCGAGTTACAAGGGCTGTGGATACAAAAAATAAATGCCCCATCTGTCTTCAAGACACAAAGAAACCTGATTATCCAGGCCCACCTCAACCTGAACCTGTCCTCGACCTATTGATCCTAGATGGATAGGACAGACTGAGCTCTATCAAATTGGGCCCCCAAGAACCTGGTCATTGCAAAAATTGGGGCCAAGTCTATGACCTTCCTGGTAGACAATGGAACAGAACTTGGCCTCCAAAAGTTTCCTCTGTCAAAAGGTTACCATCACTGAGGTAATTGGTACTCTTGCTTCTCATCCCTTCTTCCAGGCACAAACTTATAGCCTGGGAGAACATCTCACCAAACATGAATTTCTGTATAAGCCAGTCCCCATACTGCTCCTGGGAAAAGACCTCCTCTTCAAGTTAGAAGTGACCATCGCCTTTGCACCAAACCAGTCATCCTCCCTCTTACTTAACCCTGCACTTTTAACTCTGACTGTTCTCCCAGAGGAAGATGATGCCTGCAACAATCTTAGACAGATAAGCAAACTCTCCTCCCAGAGGTATGAGCTAAAGACTCACCTCTGGGCCTGGCCATCAACCATGCCACCTCACCCTGATCCCTGTTGCTGTCAAATGTCATGGAAAACACAAACAGGCATCCAAACATGTATCAACTTGATAGACTGTTAATCATCTTGGGCAAGAGCTTCATGTCATCAACAATGCAGCCATCACTTTGCATTCTGTGGTTTCCAATCCATATACACTTTTTGGACTGTTATTCAATTGTCACAAAGGTTTGGGAACTCTTCCCCTATTTGGGGAGAGTTCTAGCAATGGATTTGGCTGTGGAACAGCTTGTTTCTCTGTCCCTCCCAGCTACATCATGGTTCCTTGAGAAAGAAAAAATGAGGATTCAAATCTGTAAAATGTCTATAGACTGTCAAACTGCTAAAATGCACCTCTCCTGCCTGTAAAGCCAGTTCAAGATCTCCAAGATACCAATATGATCACAATTGTCCTCTGTATACATTGCCTCAGTTTTCTGCCACCCACAGACTGCTGGTACACCTGTCTGGATCTAAAGAATGCCTTCTTTTGCCTTTGATTGGCTCCTGATAACCAGCCCTCTTCACCTTTAAATGGGAAGATGACGGTACTGGACTTAAATTCAACTGATCTGGACTGAATCTCTCAGAGGTTCAAAAACTTGTTTACCCTCTTTGGGGAAGAGGTCACAGCTGACCTTGCTGGTTTCCCAGAAACATATCTTAAAAATTCTTTTTCTGTGACAGAAGTCAGTGGCTCTGCAGTCTACCCTGTGGGTGGGGTGGACTGAAGTCCTCATCTCTTTTTTGAAGAACCTCCTCAGACCTGTTCAGTGAGAGATGTGCCGCATTTTGATTTTTTTGTTCCTGTGGGGATGGACAGTTGGTATGTTTCTGCCGTGGGCTATTGTCAATAGTATGAACATGATTGTGCTGTGCTAGTAACATCTTAAAGATGAATTTAAATGTCTTTGTGTGCTCTCTGCTTGAATTTCATAGCATGCCAGACTTTTTGAAAGATATGTAAGTAGTCAAGGTTCTAATTTTAGCCACTGGTGAGCCATAGGCATTCATAGGCAGCAGAGGTTAAAGGCTGGAACCCTCATCTCGGGAAGTAGCTCTAACTCAGGTCCAATAGCATGGAGACAGTAGGGTCTAGTGGTAAGCCTCTCAGGTTGGACTCAGAAGAGATAAGAGTTTGAGGGTTGGCTGTGTCACTTCTGGGCCGTGTAGGAACCAAGCGAGGTGCTGAGGTCTCCAAATCTTAGCTTCTTCATTTCTCTAAAGACACTGTGTTTACTGCTTGCCTCCTCCACAGAGCTGTGAAAAGAGCAAAGGAGCTGGTGCATGTGGGAGAGCTTAGTCAATGGATCACACTTTTGTGTTATGACTGTTACTTCATTAGACATGCAAGGTGACACTTCTGAGTCACCACTAGTAGACCTGTTAGTCACTTTTTGTCACATTCTTTGCAAAGTGCCAGAAAGTAGAGATCTACTCTATCTCTTACCCTGCTCAAAAATCAATTCAAAGTGAATCAAGGACCTAAATATAAGACCTGAAAACTTTAAAACTTTTAGAAGAAAATATAGGGGAAACATTTCAAGACAGGGACAATGAATTCCGGAAAAGGAGTCTAATAGGTTAAGAAATAATAACAAAAAATCTATAAATGGGACAACATTAGATTAAAAAGTTTCTGCACAGGAAACAATTAACAGAATGAAGTGATAGCCTATAAAATGGGAGAAAATCTTTGCCAGCTACTCTTCCAGCAGAGGATTAATATCCAGAATATATAAAGAACTAAGAAAAAGAATACAGAAGAACCTTCACAAAAATTTAGTCAATAAATAGGAAAGTAAACTGAACTTCTTCTCAAAAGAAGTACAAATGCCTATAAGGGAAATGCAAATAAAAACTAGATTGAAGCTCGACATGATGGTGCATTCCTGTCATCCCAGTACTCAGGAAGGTTGATGCAGGAGGATCATGAAGTTTGATCCCAACCTGGGCAGCTTAGTAACTTAGTAAGAACTCGTTTCAAAATGAAAAGTAAAAAGGACTGGAGATGCAACTGAGGGCAACCTCCAGTATTTCAAAAACAAACTACAATGAGATTTAATCTCATTCTGGTCAGAACAGCTACCACCAAGAGGACCAAAAACAGTAAATGCTGGTGAGGATGTGGAGGGAAAGGAACGCTTTTATACTGCTGGTGCAAATGTCAATTAATACAGACAATACTAAAATTGGTGTGTTAAAAGAATCAAAGTCAGCATTCTTTGCAGATACTTGCATATTCTTACATATTGGCAATTTACCAAAGCTAAGCTGTGGAACCAGCCTAGATACCTCTTAGTTACTTTTCTCATTGCTGAGAGAAGATGACACACAAAATTTAAAGAGGAAAGGTTTATTTACCTCACAGTTTGTAGAGGCTTTCATTTGTATTCAGCTGGCTCCAAAGCACGATGGCGCAGAAGAAGGGCATCACAGAGGAGAAAGAGTTCATGGCAGGAAGAAGGCAGCCAAGTAGTGAAGAAGCAGTAAGCAACCACAACATCCCCCTTTCTGCCCTTTATATTCCTATCCAGGCTACACACTCTTAGGGCAGGCAGCACTCACATCCAGGGTGGACCTTCCTGTTTTGCACATCAGAACTATGCCAAACCAACCTGTGGACTAATTCAGTAATCACACACCCTTGATCCTAACATCACACACTTAAACACAGCATCACACACTCTAGATCCAACCACCCTTAAAAAATCCTCGTATGACTACATGAGGCTTTGGGAAACATCTAGACACAAGCCATAACAGTGCCCATCAGTGAATGGTTGGTTAAAGGAACCATGATGTGTATATATGAAGGAGTAGTATTCAGCTATAAAGAATAAAATTATATCATTTTAGGAAAATGGATAGAACTGGGAATCCTCATGTTACCATTTTACTTAGGTAAAATAAACCAGGGTCAGAAACACAAATATCACATGTTATCTCTCATGTATAATCTAATAAAGAGAGAGAAAGATGATATGCCTACCAGGAAAAGAAAGGCACTGGAGAAGAGGGGAGGGAAGAACAACGGAGGTGTTGGGGGCTGGAAATGATTGAAGTTTTATACATATATAAATATATCAGGTTGAAATCCATTATTCTATAACTAATCCAGAATACATATTAACTAATACGAACTAAAGAAGAAAATGGAGAGCTACCATAAAGCTATGGGGAGCTCACAGAATTGAAAGGAAAATGAATAATTGGCCAAGGGCAGAGGCCAGACAGTCTCAGGTGAAGGACAGGCGCTGACTACTAGGGTGAAGAAGTGGTGGTCCTTCTTCTGTCTTTGCTCTGTTCCATTCAAGGTTCAAAATCCTAGGAGAAGGGCCAGGGATGTAGTGCGAAGCCCCGAGTTTGATTCCCAGTACCAAAAACAAACAACAACAACAAAAAACAAACAGGAGAGGGGTCTGGTTGATTGGCCACCTCGACTAAGACAGAGCAAGAATCCTTGGTGAACAATTCACCTGGCTGCGTACTGGGGGAAGAGATGATTCCCCAAATTGCAACCAGGGAGCTGTTAACAGAAGGAAGGGGAAGTGGATGCTGGGGGCAGCAAGTGGAAATATATCCTTAAACTGCTGGAGATGTGATCTCTGAAGCCCTTCTGCAGAAATAAGCATGTGCTAGTAGTGTTGAGCCTTAGGCCTTGAGATTCCCCTTGGGGCAGAATAGAGGCTGGAGAAATTGGGACTCTGGTGCAAAGTTTGAAGGCTGGTACCTGCTCTCCCCTGTAAGATGCTGCCCTTCTGTACCATGCATGATGCTTTCAGCCCAATAGCTCAGGCCTGAGACATCTGAACCAAACAGTATCCAGCAACTAAAAATATCCAGGCTCCAGGGAATCAGCAGAGAGCACTTTTCCAAAGCCAGAAAACATCTTCAGTGCATGTAGGAAATTATTCATCACACCCTGTGTAGGAGCTGTCTCTACACTTTAAAAATAAGTAAATGTAGACCAAAGCCCACCCAGCCCTCCTTTCCTTAACTCTTCATTGCGGAAATAGTTGGTAACCCCCACTGCTTATGCCCCCCAATAGAGGTTGCCCTGCTCCCTGGAAAAACAGGAATTTCTTATCATATCAACAGGAAATTCTATTTTTACTGGATGTTCAAATTAAAAATATCACATGGAGAGAAGGAGGCTCTTCTATATTCAAATTGTGCACTAAATTTATCCCTGAGGGAAGAGTTCTGTTCCCAAACTGTTGCTCCCAGAGTTCTCCTCTCTGAGGCTGGCCCCAGAGTGCAGGAGAGTCAAAGAGCTTGAAGTTGTATACATCAAAGTTGTATACATATATAAATACAACCCCAAGCAGCAGTGTTGCTGTGAAGATCACTATGGAAATTATAGGAGGGGAACTGATACCCCATGCAGGTCCTGATTGTGCTTAGAAAGTTGCTCCAGAGAAGCAACCCAAGCTAGCAGTACTGCAATACTCATAAAAGATCTTTGCTCAAAGTGACTGTCAAACCAGGTGATCCCTTCTCCTAAAGCAATCAGGAGAAGGCCAAGGTTTATTGAAGTCTGACTGTGTGTGGAGTAATCACTAATGTAGGCCAGGCCACTGTGTCTTTTCAGCAGTTGCCAATGGAAAGTATCTTCCAGCATCTCCCCCAGTTTGCAGGAAAGAGGGCAGAGGTTAAGAGAGAGGTTGGGAATCAGGTGAATCTGATTCTAGAATCATGATGTTTTTCTCTTGATCACCAGGATTTTGTTTAACATTTTGTTACAGGTCAGAATCAAAGCTGATGTGTCCAATGGCTGCGAGTGTTGACACTACCAGCTGAATGGCTGATGGCTTTCCAAGAATTCTTTTTCCTGGGAAGAGCATTTGTGTGTTTAAGAGGGCAGCTGCTTTGGTGGGACTTTAACCTTGGCACACATAACTACCTCACTGAGACAGCAATAGAAATTCTCTCAGTGCCCACCTTGCTTGATCTTGCAAGTCACACAAAACTATCTTATAACTCTGCTACTGTATCCTTAACTTTGGTCTGGGATTTGTGTAAACCAGCATTTGATGAGTGCTCTTTGCTTTTGGTTTGTTTGTTTGTTTGTTTTAGTGGTGCAAATGAAAGGCTCTTGGCAGGACACCTGGGCTTTCACCTGGGCTCTGAAGCTGGGATTTTTATGAAATTCACTTATCTCAGGGCCCCACTTTCCTCACCTGTACTAAAACAGGCTGTGTACTCACATGGTAGACAGAGGGCCAAAGAGCAGTCTTGTCCTTTTTTTGGTCCCTCTTTTACCAAGACAGTGATATCATTCATGAGGATCCACCCTCAGGACTGAACTACCCCCCCAAAACCTCACCTTCTAAGACCATTATCTTGGGCATTAGGGGCTAACATATGAATTGTGCAGGGAACTGAACGTTCAGTTCATAAAGCTCCCATCTCTGAATGTGTCTTTAACCTGCTCTTATGTTTCAGATCAAGAATGACCTAGAAAACTCTCATGTGCTCAGAGATATGGCTTTGGGAAAGTGATGTGATCACTGGGGCATGATAACGGACTTGCTCTAAGGAGGGAGGGCTTAGATGGAGGTCAGTCACTGGGGGCATGACCTGGACGGGTGTATCTCCCTCTCTTGTTCCTAGTTTCTCTCTCTGTATCCTGGCCACCATGGCGTGGGCAGCTTTTCCTCCAGTGTTCCCTCTGACACGCAGTTTCTGCCTTGGAATCAGCTGACCATGAGCTATATAGGAGCCAAAATAAACCTCTGCCCCTCTAAGACGCAGGCGTCAGGTATTGTGTCTCAGCAACAAGGAAAGTGACTAAGACACCTGTCCTGTCTGTCCCCAGTGTGAGGAAAGGAGCACACACACTCTGAGATCCTTTCTGCCTCAGGGTTGATCACTGCTTATTGGAAGCTGGGCATTTGGCGAATGGCTGAGGGGTAGCTCAGCTTTTGGCACTGTGTCCATGATGGAGAGATGGTCAGTCACATTCCAAACCGTTCATAAGTTTCTTAACTTCCTCAGCATTGGTTCTATTAATGCAGGATCAGTTTAAAGCAAGGAGATCAAAAGGTAAAGAAAGGAATTACAGTGGAATGTGTCCTGAATGGGAGTCAGGTAACAAGTTAAAAGGCTGGCAGCCCTTAGCACACTCAGGAATCCACGAGTGACACAAAGAACAAGCTCACATCTCTCATTGTAAGTGTACACTTTACTGCCAAAGGCCAGGCACTTGTGGAGTCAAAGAAGGACTTTGAATGTTACTTGAATTGGTAACAGTTAAAGCCAGGACCAGAATGGGTGATAGTCAAACAGAAACTCAGGTGTCTGTGAGCAACAGAAGAGGAACATGGCTGTGTCACAGCTCAAGAGTGGTCAGTGTATTTAGTGTGGGCTTTGCCTCACCTTGAGAAGGTGACTTTGGTCATTGCCATGGAAAGGTGAGAAGCCTTTGAGACTGCTAGAGGACTTCAGAATGTCAAGAGTTCCTGCTCTGTGCATGGTGAACACAATGGAAAGGACAATGCATGGAGGTGGCGTACATAGCAAGACTCAGCCTAGAAGGGACTTTTGTCCCACAGCCATAATTTAGAAGTGGAAACTGAGGCTGACAGCAGGAATGACTTACACAGTATCACGAAGTTAAGTAGCAGAAAGCAGGTAAAGTGGATAGAATATGCAGGTGCTGGCTCCAGAAGCTTGGGGGTCTAGTATTGTTTCTATGGGGAAGGGAGGAAGACAAAATGGGCCAGAGGGATAAAGTGAGCCTGGAGCTGTCTATTGTCTCATTGTATTTCCTCTCCTCTCTGTTCCTTGTTATAAAGGCCTTTTGTATACATGGACACAGGGAGATGGTGATTTCTGGCAACTTATGGCCCCTTCATCTTCTCATAGCTGACTATGACTAAAGCTCTTACTTTACATCATGCCTTCCATGTTTTTTTTTTTTTTATGGTGGGGGAGAGTGAGGAGTGTATAGGACCTGAGGGACTAGGAATACAGCCCTCTCATGGTGCCTACAGTGTGACAGAAACAGTGAAGAGAGCTGAATGGGCCAGTGGGGGTGAGAACATAGGTGGGTATCATGGGAAGGCTTCACGAGAGACCACTTCCTGAGAGGCAGAGATTAGGAAGCATCAAATCTGGAAGGCACGGCAGGGGCATGAGCAGGCAGTGGCCGAGGTCAAGATGTGCTGACTTGCTGGGGATCTCCTGATTATGTGTTCTGGGCAGGACTAATAAGAAAGAAACCTGAAACCAGATGAAGTAGGGCCTTAACAATAATCACTACCAGGGCCTTGGAGAGATGTGCGCCTTATTTGTTAGGGCCTGAAATTTCTGAGCAGGTTTCTGAGCTTACCAAGCAGTGTGTTTTCCAGGAGTTCTGAAGAGGTGATAAAATACAAAGGAGGTAAGAGGTCACTGCTGCCCTTTTGGCTGCAGGAAATAAGGCTCCAGAGCTTCATTCTAGTGTGGGAACAGCAGTGGAAATAGGACAAGTGGAAGGGAGAGTTCATGTGAAAGAACCTAGCATAGGTCTTGGCATGTTACACAAATGGCTTCAATCTGGTGACAGTTGATGATGTATAAGGAGGAAGAGGGATTGAGCAACAAGATGGTGGAATGGTAAGCAGCAGAGAAAGAGCCTCTCTGAGAGTCACCATCCAGACACTCCCATATAGCAATATGAGGAAGACAGCAAGGAGGGAAGTGGGTCCCCTGAACCCAGGAAGGATCTGAAGTGCAAATTGAAGCCAACAGAGTAAAGAGAGAAATATCAATAAAGAAGACGGAGGTAGCTGGCAGCACCTTCTCCCTGAGACAGAGCTCACTACGTGACAGAAGCAGTTCTAATCTGCAGACACACAGTGACTGCTAGTGACCCCAGAGGCCTCCATGGAGAGACACAGCAGTGGATAGGAGTAGTGAATGTGAAGGACTGCGCTAGCTAGGGGTGAGTGCTGAGGGCTCAGTTGTACTGTGTGAGAGAGCAATTGGCTAAGAGCCATCTTGGAGAGGGGTTAAATGAGGTCAGAACTCAGAGCAGCTGCAGGCTCCGTCTAGCAGCTCCCGGCTGGGCTCAGGCCCATGGAAGGTGTGCTGACAGCTGCAGGGCAAATGAGTCCGGTCTCACCAAGACCAGACTTACTGAGATTATCCCCAACCCCACCAAAAAGGTACTGCTGACTTTCTGGGATACATCAACATGGATTGGGACTCTGTCTCCACACACTGTCTACCAGTGACAGCAAAGACATACTTGGAAGTTCATTTTTTCTATCTCTGTTGTTGTGGTTTTTATTTTTGCTTTTTTCTTCTACATTTTTTGATCTTGTTTTTTGTATGAGTGTGAACGTGGCTTCTAACCTCTTTGTAGTTGTGGTTCTGTTCTGTCCTTTTTCTCTTCCTTCTCTCTTTCCCTCAAGGCTTCTGCACCAGTTTCCCAAAGTTAGCATGATCCCCCTTTGTCCTCCAGCCTTCTAATCTCTTCCTCTTCCTTCACTTCTCTATTTTCTCCCTAACTCATTTTAAATTTTAACCCCTGAGTGTAAAATTGACATATTAAGGACTTGTATTCTGCATATAATTTTCTTGTTTCTTTTAGACTTTGTTATATAACCACAAATCTAGTTCATACAGTAAAGGTGGCAAATTAATGATTAACTCAGTTTGTCATTTTCCAGGCTATATTTGGTGCTACTGTCCTTGCTGATAGTACCACTATAGCCAAAAGTGACATAATTTTCTAGACAGCTGTTCTTCCTGGTATTGCAAGAATGAGATCAACCAAGGGTCATGGAAAATACTATGGCATGGTGCCAAAGAAGAACAGGCTGGGCCAAACAGTCAGCAACTTTGCATTCCCCCAAAATTGAAGAGGTAGGATCTTGGAACAGATTCAAACCTTCAAAACCAACTACACCTGAAAGATATCTCAGAGTAATAGTCATCTTCTAAGCGTTCTAAATACAGGCAATAAGGCAACCCACTATAGGCAATTTGCAAGTATATCCTGAGGAATTAAAGTAAAAAAGGAAAGAAAAGGAAAGAAGAACACATTTAAACAAGATTCAGACCCAGGCATCCAGTTCACCAAAGGCAAACCCAGGGGCAGTGGGTGGAACAATCTGAAAGCCGCCCACCTGGCCTCTCTGAAGTGGTAACAACACAGCAAATGAATGAGGCTCTAGAAAAAAATCAAATCAGAAATAATTTCTCAGATAACTGCAGAGAGGGTGTCCACAGTGAAAGATATGTTTAGTGACTCTAGAGAAGATACAGACCAAAAATAGAGCAGTTTAAGAAAATTATGGAAGCCATGAATGCTCAGCATAGGAAAGAAATACAATCCATAAGGCAGACTCAAGTAGATATCCAGGAGAGTAAAAATTCCACTGAAAGTATCCACAGTAGTTTAAGCCAATGTGAGGACAGGATCTCAGATACAGAAGACGGGCTTGTGGTTAGTGATCATGAAAGGAAAGATTTCTTTAAAATAGCAAGAGACCATGAGAAGTCAATACAGCTGCTAGATGAGGCAGAGAAGAATAACTTAAGATTGACTGGCATCAGTGAAAAGGCAGGGGATGTTATGAAAACATATCATATTTTGATATAGAACAAATGATATAAAAAAACTATTCACAGACATCATGGAAGAAACTTTCCCTGCTAAAGAAAAAGAATTTGACATACAGATAAATGAGGACTCCAATTGGCCACGATCAAAAAACTGTACAGCCAGGCAGATCATAGTTAAGAGTCCAGAAATTCAGCACAAGAACAGAATCTTAAAAGCTGTTAGGAAAAGAAAAAAAATCACCTATAAAGGAAAGCCCATCAGAATTACAACTGACTTCTCAGCACAAACCCTCAAGTCAAGGAGAACTTGGAGAGAAGTATTTCAAGTTCTCAAGGAAAACAGGCCTCAACCCAGATTGATGTACCCCACAAAACTATCTTTCAAAACTGATGGAAAAATAAGATATTTCCATGATAAAGCACATCTGAGGAAATTTATGACCACCAAACCAGCACTCCAAAATGTTTTGAAGGACATTCTAGAAAGCAATAACAAGGACTACAACTCCATAAACTTAACAGAAGGAATCTACCAGGCAAGGCAAGCAATTAAACAGAGGGAGGGGAAAAGTGGAGGTGGAGTCAACAACAAGAAAATAACATGACAAGGATAAGTCCATGCATATCAGTTATAACCATCAATGTTAAAGCTCTCAATTCACCAATCAAAATACACAGACTGACAGAATGGATCGAGAAGCAAGATCTAATAATATGCTACATACAAGAAACATATTTAATTCAAAAAGAAATTCATAGACTGAAAGTCAAAGGATGGAAAACAATACTCCATGCAACAAGAACCCAGAACTATTTGTAGACAAAGTGAATTTCAAGCTAAGGCTGATTAATATAGAGAAAGAAGGTCACTGCACCCTTTTAAAGGGAACAATCCAAGAGAAAGAAATAACATTCATAAATATATACGAAACAGATACCAGTGCACCCAACCATATAAAACAAATATTAATGGTCATGAAAAATAAAATAAGCACTAATACAACATTTATATTGGGGGATCTTAATACCTCACTCTCACAAATAGACAGATCAACTAGACAAAAAATCAACAATGAAATATTAGAACTGAAACAAACTTTTGAACAAATGGACTTAGTAGATGTCTACAGAGTGTTCCACACCACAATATCAGAACATACACTCTTCTCAACTGCACAGAGGACATTTTCCAAAATAGACTATGAGGTCATAGAACATGCTTAAGTAAATGCAAAGGAATTGAAATTATGCCATGTATATCATCTGACTATAGTGCAATGAAACTGGATATCAATGGCAAAAGAAACCACAAGAACTTCATAAACACATGGGAATTAAATAGGACCCTCACGAACAACCAGTGAGTCACAGATGAAAATAAAGAGGAAATTAGACATTTTCTACAATTAAATAATCACAATGTAATATACTGGGACTTATAATGCACAGTGAAAGCAGTCCTAAGCAGGAAATTTATAGCAGTGTATACCCACATCAGGAAAACAGAGTAAGTATAAGTAAACAATTTAAACTTCTAGAAACTTCGAGAAACCTCAAAACTTTTGAACCTCAAACTTCTAGAAAAAGAAGAGCAAGCTAAGCCAAAAGCTTATATGGGGAGGAAATTATCTGGATCAGAGCAGAAATTAACACATTGGAGACAATACAAAGAATCAATGAATTGAAGAGTTGATTCTTTGAAAGATTAAATAAAATCAACAAACCCTTCTCCAACCTTATCAAAAATAGAAAAGACTCAAATGCATGCAGTTAGGAATGAAAAGGGTGAAATCACAACAGACTGTGCAGAAATCCAGAAGATCATATATCCCTACTTTGAAAATTTGTATTCTAATTAGATGGGAAATGCAGAAGAAATGGACAGATTCCTAGCTACATATGAATTACCAAAGCTGAATCCAGAAGATATAAGAAACCTAAATAAGCTAATGTCAATCAATGAAATTGAAGATGTAATTAACAACCTACCAACAAAGAAAAGCCCAGGCCCTGATGGATTTATTGCTTAATTCTGCAAGAAATTTAGAGAAGACCTAACACCACTACTTCTCAAACTCTTTAATGAAATTGAAAACGAAGCAATACTCCCAAATACCTTCCTGGAAGCAAGCATTACCCTGATATGAAAACCGGAGAAGGACCCAACTAAGAAGGAGAATTACAAGCCAATCTCCCTAATGAACATAGATGCAAAAATCCTCAATAAGATACTGGCAAGTATCTTATTATTTGAAAGAATGCAGCTAATCATCAAGAAGATTATACACCATGAACAAGTGGGAGTCATCCTAGGGGATACAGGGATGGTTCAACATATGTAAATCAACAAATATAATATACCATATTAACAGAGCCAAGGACCAAAATCACATGATCATCTTAATCGATACAGAAAAAACTTTTGACAAAGTTTAGCATGCATTCATTAAAAAAACTCAGAAAGTTGGAATAGATGGTCTTTATCTCAATCTGATAAAAGCCATTTACGACAAACTAACAGCTAACATCTCAGTAATTGGACAAAAACTGAAAGCTTTATCCCTAAAATCAGGAACAAGACAAGAATGCCCACTGTCTCCACTCTTATTCAACACAGTCCTGAAAACTTTAACCAGAGAAATTAAACAAGCAAAAGAAATATAAGGAATAATGATAGGAAAGGAAGAAGTTAAATTATCATTATTTACAGATGACATGGTACTCTACGTAGAAGATCCTAAAAACTCCACTAAAAAACTGCTCGATTTAATGAGTAAATTCTGTAGCACAGCTGGATACAAAGTCAACACTCAAAACTCAATGCCTTCCCAAACATGAATAACAAATTCACTGAGAGAAATTAGGGAAACACTTTCACAATAGCACCCCAAAAAATAAAATACCTAGGAATAAATCTAACCAAGGATATAAAAGACCTCTACATTGAAAACTATACTTTGAAAAAGGAGATTGAAGTGTATATCAGAAAATAGAAAGATATCCCTTGCTCCTGGGTAGGAAGAACCAATATAGTGAAAGTGGCCATACTTCCAAAACTGTTATACAGATTTAGTGTAATTCAGATCAAAATTCCAATAGCATATCTCACAGAATTACAGAAAACAATCCTAACATCTATTTGGAACCAGAAGAGACCTAAAATAGCAAAGGCAATTCTGGGCAACAAAGACAAGGCAGGGGGCATCACAATCTCTGTCTTGAAATAATACTATAAAGCTACTATGATAAAAACAGTGTCGTAGTGGCAGAAAGGCAGACCTGAAGATCAGTGGGACAGATTAGAGGGTGGAGAAACAACTCCAGACATACTCAGCCACCTTATCTTTGACAAAGTTGACAAACACATTCATTGGAAGAAAGATAGCCTCTTTAATAAACAGTGCTCAGAAAACTGGCTCTGCACATGCCAATGACTAAAATTGGACCCATGTCTTTCACCATGCACTAAACTAAATTTGAAATGGATCAAATATCTAAATATTAAAACAGAAACATTAAATCTGCTGGAAGATTAGATAAAACTCTTGAAGACAATGGTGTAGGCTAAGACTTTATGAATAAAACCCTAATCACTCAGGAGCTATCACAAAGAATCAACGTATGGATCTCATTTTACGAAAAAGCTTTTGCACAGTAAAAGAAACCACCAAAAGAGTGAAGAGATAGTCCACAATGTAGGGAAAAAATGATTGCCAGTTGTTCCTCAGACAAAGGATTACTATCAAGAACATATAAAGAACTCAAAACATAAGACCTAAATTTAAAGACCCAATCAAAAAATGAGCATCTCAGATGAATATATACTTCTCAGATGAAGAAACACAAACCACAAATGAATGTATGAAAAAATGTTCAATATCACTTGAAGAGATGCAAATTAAAACAACACTGAGATTCCATCTCATCCCAGAAAGAATGACTGTTGTCAAGAAATCAACCAATAACAAATGCTAGAGGGGCTGTGGGGAAAAGGAACCCTTCTGCATTGCTAGTGGAAGTATAGGTTGTTGAAATCACTGTGAAAATCAGTATGCAGATCCCTCACAAAACTAGAATTAGAGTTCCCACTTCACCCAGGTATTCCCCTTCTGGGTATCTTCCCAGAAGAATTAAAAACACCATACTACAGCAACATATGTGCACTCCTGTTTATAGCAGCACAATTTGTAATAGCTAGATCTTGGAAACAACCCAAATGCCCATCAAAGGAGAAATGCATAAAAAGGTGTGGTCTTTTTATACAATGGAGTACTACTCAGCCATAAAGAAGGATAAACTGGAAAGTTTTATAGATAAATGGATGCAACTCGAGACCATACTCATATGTGAAATAAATCAGACACATGTGTAATCATGTTGTCTTCCTAGTATGAGAAGGTGAAAGAGTAAATAAGATCCAAAATATACAATGAATATTGTAAAATGGGAAGAAACTAACTGTTCAAAAGGAAAGAGAAACTGGTATGAGGGAGAAAAGAAGGAAAGGGAAAAGCAAATTATATATATATATATATATATATATATATATATTAAGATAGTTATGTGACTAATTTCTCTTAATTGATTGAAAAGAAAGGTTTGTGCTAATATTGTTTGGAAAATGTAATGCTTATGTCTTGTACTCTGAGTAAGTAATTTAAAGATAACAGTACACAATACATTAACCAGGGGCTAGGGATATAGCTCAGTGGCACAGGGCCTACCTGGCAAGCATGAGGTTGGGAGTTCAATTCCTGGTACTAAAAAAAACACCAAACAATGCATTAACCATTATTGTTACCCTCCTATTACCTTATTTTGAAAGTTTGGGTTTTGTCTCTTTAAAATAAAAAAAGAGATGGAGGAATGAAGATAAGCAATAAATGTTGAGTCCCAGTGACTGGAAGAAAGGGCTGCTGTGTACTGAGTGAAGGGTCAGAACGGGGAGCTGGGTTAGGGCGAGGGAGGCAACAGAGGAAAGGAGAAGTGCTGGCTAATAACGCTTCTGCATGTTAAATTTCACAGCAGTGTCTCCTAGTTCCCTAGGATGGTATGAGGAGTGTTGTCCAGCCTGTGCAACCTGTTAGCTGAGCATGTGCAGATGTGTACAAAAGCTTTGGTATCCCAAAGGGGCAAGGCAATTTGTTTGGGAGGTGCCTAGAGCTCCTTGCACAGGTGTGTGCTTCTCAGGGGCAAGAGGGTACCCTCTCATGTGCCTCCTGAACTCTACAGTGAGAGCCGGGCCAAGGGATGGGGGGTCAAAAGCCCAGGCAAAATCCTGTACCAATCCAAGTGATGAGCATCAGTCATCCGCCTTTCTAAGGGTTATTTGTGGGCCTCCTGCTCTCCATGCAGAGACTGAGGAACAGGAGAAATGGCTCAAGTATATGATGAACTATAAACTAAGTCACCATCATGAGTGGCTGAAGGAATCTCTGTCTCCAGTAGGGAAAAAAAAAAAATAGAAATCCCCAGCCCCATTGGCCTCTAGGTGCCTGGAGCTTGTAGGGCAGCTCCACTGGTACCCACACATCCTTCTGACTAGGACTCAAGTTCCAAATGGTCATTTTGTGCTGCTGATCATTTGTAAAGCTGCTATCATTCTAAATTTGCCCTCGCAGCCCCCGCTGCTTACAATTCTCCTTCAAGTCCCTAAATATGATTGTTTAAAGTAATAATGAAAAGCAAAACAGGAAATTCTTGTCTGTTTTGGAAGGAAATTCTTGAGCTGTGTAGAAGGTTCTGCCTTGGGGGTTTGTGCCCTCCAGGAACTGTTTGGAAGTGATTTATGGTCTAAGATGGTGCCTGTCCTTCCTCAACCTGGTGTGGAAGAGGGAGGGATAAGTTGGATCCTGGGAAGCAGGATCTGTACTATCTTGGAATGTACATTTCTGTTGACAACATATTTATTGTGACCACTAATAAGTTATGGGCCTATTTTTGTCTTGCCCTGGCATAAGAAGTACCAATTTCAGGTGAAATATAGATGTCCCCTTTCAGGTTTGACAAGGGCCATTCTGTAGTATGTATTATGTGAAATGTTAGGTAGTGGGACTGAGGGGAAAAGATTTACATTTATTGAGGATATGAGTTCCACAGGCTCTGACCTTTTACTTGTGTTGTGTTCACTCATTACAGGGATTATTTTCTTCACCTCGCAGATATGGAAACTGAGGCTCACTGAGGTTAAGCAAACTTCTCAAAATCACTGAGTAAGAAAGGGTGGAATCAGAAGAAATGAGTTTTCAATAGACCATGCAATCTGAGGGTCCCAGCTAAGTGGCCTTTGTTTATTACTATATGCTCAGGCCCTGACAGAGGACCTGGATTATCATAGGGAACCTGATAATAATGTTTTTTGACTGAAAGATTTCAGTTGAGGTGGACGTGGGGAGGCTGATTATTTGCTGTGCGCCGCAGCACACTATGACCAGGTCACCTTTGTTCTTGTTCCCACAGGACTTTCAGTTACTTCAAGCACACATGGAGATGACAAATCTCATGAAAACGTTGAGCGAAGGCTGCAAGTCACCAAGAGCTAGTCTCTTTCTCTGTGTGTCTGCCCCCCACCCCTGTTTCCTATTGGAGATTATGTCCTTGTGTTCGTTCCATAGCTATGCTCTTGCAGTCCTTATCGGAAGACTCCTTCTCTCAGAATCTGCATGAAGCCAAGTCCAAGGCTTGAGGTGGTCAGAAGTCCCTGTCAAGCTGAGGCTCCGTCTTAGAGGCTTCCTCTCCTCGCGCCTTCTTTTCTCCCCCATGTTGTTGATCAGGTGTTGCTTAGGAGTTGGAGGATCTGCATTCTGGTAAAAGGACTTTCAGTAACTGGCAGGTGCTTCCACTTTCTGAGCCAGTTTCTCCATCTGTAGTTTGTTTTGCTGGCAAAAGATTTTGCTCTGAATGGATTTTTCAATGCCTTTATCTAAAAGGGCACGGGACCTGCAGTTCACTGTGAGAGCCCTCTTGATCGATTCACCCATTTGCTCTGCTTGCTTACATTCGAGTTTGAATCTTCAGACAAGCTGGCTGGGTCTGTGGTTCTGTGACCATGTCCACTCACCTTGCACCAGGCCCCTTGGGTAAGAGGCTCTCACTGGAAGCAGAGATTCCCTGCAGCATAATTTCTGCCTCTGTGATGGTGCTCGGTACCTCCTGTCCTGACACATTGCCTGTCTTCATGCAGACTGAACCAGTTCTACCTCCAGTGTATCCTCAACTTGCACCCGGTGGTCTCAGTTTGTATACCATCACTGGTTAGCATTGACTGGTTTTTAGGGTCTCCAGATGTCTGATTGACCAGAAAAATCTTGTATTAATTTATCCAATTTTTATTTATATAATATTTATTGCTGGTTTTCAAATATGTCTTTTTTCTTCAGTACAGGGATTGAACCCAGAGTTTGCACTGAGCTATATCTCCAGCTTTCTTTCATTTTTTTGTTCTTTTGGTTTTCTTTAGACTGTTGCACTAAGTCCCTAAATTGCCTAGGCTGGGCTCAAACTCATGACACTCCTGCCTGAGCCCACCATAGTGCTAGGATTTCAGACATGAGCAATCTCACCTGGTTCTATTATGTCATTTTCTACTCATTGTTTTCCCTTGATACTGCTGGCTTACTTGTAGTCTGCCTAAAAATTCACAGGCTCTCTTTTTTATCCCTTGTAAATTAATCCTTAGGCTAGCATTTGAAGGTAGGCATTCAATGTCTGCCTTAGGCTTCTTAGGTTGCTATAACAAAATGCTATGGACTAGGTGGCATATAGACAACAAACATTTGTTTTTCACAGTTCTGGAGCCTAGAAAATCCAAGATCAAGTCATTGACACACTGAGCGGCTGGTGAAGACCCATTTCCTGGTTCACAGTCATTCTAAATGGAAAAGACAGCTGGTGGAGGTGGGGGCCTTTTATAAGGTCACTAATGCCATTTATGAAGGCTCTGCCCCCACAACTTAATCATCTGCATCTCCTGACATCAACACATTGGGATTAGATTTTATATACAACATTTGGGAGGGTACAAACATTTACAACACAGAAATGCCCATTTTATAAATGAGAGAATGGAGTCTGTCAGGGTTCTGGTTACCTACCCAGAGTCACAAGGCAAATAGCAATAGAACCAACAGCTATTCCCTGGCCCTTTGGTTCTATCTGTTCTAGATACCCTGTTTACTTTCTGAGTGACAGAAAAGAGAGAGCTTTTGCAGTTTTGGAAAATACATAAACTTGGAGGAAAGACGCACTCAAAGAGATCCTTTGTCTTGAACTTCTTACTGAGAGTCACTGTTAGAGTAAGCAGGTACAGGGTGGAGATGGGTAGGTGATGAAGCGCTGAAGGGGTCTGAGAATGTGGCTCTGCAGGGACAGGGCTGGATGGAGCAGGGGAAGGATGGGGACACTCTGGCACCCCATGAACATGTTGCCTGCCTGAGCACTTCCTCCCTGAGGGCTTGTAGACCCTTGGTGGGGACTTGAGATTTTCAGAAAAGGGCCATGCAAGGATGTACTGGAACTTTTGGCCATGGTTGTATAAAAGGCATTACCTGCTAAAAGGGCAAGAAACAGAAGACTGTGTGTGTGTGTGTGTGTGTGTGTGTGTGTGTATGTGTGTGTGTGTGTGTGTGTGTGTGTGTATGAGAGAGAGAGAGAGGGAGGGAGGGAGGGAGAGAATTACATCACCTACCTGACTCTTGAAGGATTTTGTGGAAACCAGTGAACACATAGGACCAACATCTGGGCCTTGCAGCATGAGGAAGAATGTTCTGATGTGGAGCTGAGGAACAGTCGCTGGCTTTGGCTTTAGGAAATTTTTTTATCAGGTCTGAAGACTAGTAGATGAATCATTTAACCTTGAGTTGGAAGTCAGAGAACTGAAAATTATTGGCCTGAAGGCTCTAGACAGCAAGGGAGCTGATTGTGAGCATGAAATGAGGAGTAGCAGAGAGAGACTAAGACTTCAGTCCTCAGCCAATAATTTATAAAGCCATCTGTCCTTTGTGTGCCAAGACACTTCTCAGTGTAATAAAAATTGATGTATAAAAAAACCTGTCTTTCCCAGGTTAACCTTCTACCTCCTCCAGGATCCAGTGATTACCTTGTTCTATGCCCCCTTGTGCCCTTTGTTGGTTGATCCATTCACTCCAGTTTGCCTTGGACTTTATTGGTTTTAGCACCAGGAACCTCTACGTTATGAACAAATAGAGACAGTAGGTCATCCGAAAGGTCTTTTCCTCCTTAACCTGCAGGCGTGCCCATGTCTCCTCTGTTACGAAGTTCTACTTCCCTTGGGCTCCTATCCCATTCTTTGTTATCTATGGATTGCTAAAATTCTTCTGGATGTAGGCCATACTCTCATTTTGTGTCCTCTCACCTTCCGGATGACTTCTTAGCTGGTCACACTTCCCCAGCCCTCCCTTAGTCATTGTTCCATTACATTTAGCACTGCTGGGGTCTGGGCTCACATTTGCTCCTCCCAGCTCCGAAGCTGCTGCTACTCTGTCTCTGGTTTGGGGAGTGAGCCTCTCCTCTGCTTGTGTTGCCCATCTGGGACACCCCTCAAGGCTCAGGTCTTGGTCCTATGATCCCTTCTTCTGAAGAAGCCTCAAGAGTCAGGCAAGCAATGTACTCTGTTAGACAGTAAACGCACTCTCTGGCTTTCACAAGGGTTGGACCTCACTGGTTTGAGCATACAACTTTTGAAGTTCAACTGCAATGTTAAGTAAATTGAAGGAGGCTGTATTGTCCTTCCTGAGAATGGTGTGTTTTTACTCACAGGCACAGAAGTAATCTGGATGTAACTTAAACAAGAATTTACTCCTCAGACATTTTGAAAATATCTTATTTTTTACTTACGAGTAGAGTTCTTGACTCATATTGGGTTGAAAAGTTTCTTCTCCTCGCTTGACTACACTACACTCATCCCTAGGAGGTGACTGAGAAGTTCCAAACCATACAGGTTATCCCAGGGCAGCCATGACCTTGATGGGAATAGAGGAGGACTAGCTGGCCAAGTACTGAGAGCCTTGTTAATGTGGGGAAAAAGACTCCTAGGTGACAGGAGTCATCTCACTCATCACAGTTTCATTCGTTTTTCCATTGTAATTAAAGGGCAGTGTGGCAATGTGGTGAGCTCCTGATGATAAGTAACTAAAGAATAGATAGATAACAATTTCAGACACGAATAAGGTCAGCCACTTAAATGTATAAGCTCTTTTAAGTAGTCAGTGTTGTAAGTCTAGAAAGGACTTTGGAGAATAATCATTTTTCTGATCTTCAGTGGGGCTGTAGAAAAATAAACTTGTAGCTTCTGTACAGTATTCTAACTTTTATTGTTTCCCTAGAGGGTTTGTGCTCTTTGCTCCTTTTCCGAAGAAAGAAATTCTTTCATTCTTTTCTTAAGCATTTTGTGTCTTATGTGTTTTGAAACATATAAGATGTGTTTGGAGGTAAGGCAGTAGAGGGTAAATTTCTATCCTTGAAAAGTCTTCACTGAGATGGGAAGATGAGATAAACACAACCACCATAGGGCTTGAAAAGACTTCTGCTTCCATCTCATCTAAACCTTTTAATTAAAGTTTTTCACCTGTAAAATAACACCAGTGCTTGCCTGAGGGTTGTTCTGGGAGGAAAAGCATATAAGGAACCTTGCCTGTTATTTGTTATATAGTTAACAAATGCTAGACATTATTAATAACTTTTATGCTCACAAAAGTTGACCTTGACTTTACAGATGAACAAAACTGATACCAAATCACTCAAGACACCTTTTTGGCAGATCTGGGCTTCCAGCTTGGGCCTGGAGACTCTTTAGAGCAAGCATTTTCTTCTGGGTGACTGTGCTTCCCTCAAACAATATAATATTGTCGCAGTAATACCAAGGGCTTCTGGAAGACAAACTAGAAGGGTTGAATCCTCAAGGAGGTCAATTGCACAATGATCTGGAAGTGACTGACAGTTACAGAAGCTGAGGTTATATGAGGTCTTGGGTGTCTCTTGGGTATAGAGAAGCCACCAATAGGGAAAAGGAACATGAAAATGAACTGTTGACATCACACACACTCTTGTTTTTGAAGGTGTGTCTTTGTCTCCACTTGTCTGATCATTTTCAGAAGGCGCAATGGGCACAAGCTTTGGGGATAGGAAGGCTGAAAGACGCTTGTCCCACTGCAAGGCTGAGTGTCAAACTCCCCGGCACTGGTGTGTGATGCACAGCAATGTGGGGCTGATGGTTTCTCTGATGCTGCCCCTAAGGAACAGCACTCCCTGGGCTGTGTTGATGTGTCTAGCACCAAACACCTGAAGATCATTTATGATTAGTCCAAGCATCCAGAAGGAGACAACAGAATAGGAAACACAAGCTTGCCCTCTGGTAGCTGAAGACTGATTTCCAGACAAAACAAGGACATTTATAACCCCTAATAAGGAGTTCAGCCCTGCACCATTAGGGGCTGAATTTGTGGGTACTATGAAGTTCCGGAAAGGGGGAGGTCAGTGTGGACTTGTGACCAGGGCTGAAAGAGGATGGAGTGGTGGCAATCAGGGTGTTCTCCTTTCCAACCTGCTTTCTGCAAGAGGTTGTTACCGGGCAACAGGAGGAAGGGACAAGGAGCCTTGCCTCTGTCCAAGTGCCACAGAGAGGAGAGGATGGCCATTGTTATTTATGGACCACATCATCTGTGCTAGGCCTATTGCAGACACTGTCTCATTTTATTGTCATGAGAACCCCATGATGGTGGATTTAATTTCCTGTATTTTACAGCTGTGGTTTAAAGAAGAGTTCAATGAATTGCCCAGGTGATATGATACAAAATAATGGCCTTGGTGGCCTTGAGAGTGGACTGTTAAGCAATATACGAATACTGGCCTGATCTCTTCAAATTTCTCATTTGGAGGCACTTTTCAGTGTCTCCTTACCAAAGTTAAAATGGTTAATAGAAGCAGGATAGGAAACTTCTGGTAAAGTGCTTTTTTTTTACATTTTTAAAAAAATTTTATTTTAAAGACAAAAGAATGGAGACATATGAACCAGAAAAGCCATAAACAATACAGAAAATACAAAGTTATACAAAATATAGTAGGGAATTAGCACTGGATGTTGTATTACATAGTTATCTTCACATTAGTTAACACAAAAACGTTAAAGGAAATACCAAATTATAGAGAAGATAGTAGGGAATTTGCACTGGATGCTGTATAATATAAAGTTATCTTCACTTCTGTTGATACAAAAATGATTGAGGAAATACAGAATTATAGAGAACATAGAAGGGAATTAGCTCTGGATGCTGTCCAACATAAATGGTAAAGTGCTTTTCAGTGTGGCACTCAGGTATTCTCCAGAACCATCACACCACTAAAGAAATAAGATGAAATAGTTACATGATACATATATACAAGCATACACACTTACAGAGATATAAATCACACACATGAATACACAGATATATAAACAGATACACATATACACAAAGTACACACAAATGCAGTTTCTCTCTCACACACAAGCAAGCACACAGATATAAAGCACACACACAAATACACATGCAAACAGTTTCACACACACAAATGTTTAAACCCTATAGACACTGCAGGGCTCCCAATACTTTGGTGAAAAAAGAGTTGGATTAAGGCCAGATATTAAAATATCTGAAATAACTCTGCCTGAAACCACTGTAGGCAGCAGGAAGTCAGAGGAAGGGCATTGGAAGGATTATTTCATTTTTTATCCTTGTTTAATTAATGCTTACAGAGAAGGGGGTGGAATGATCATCTCCCCATTACAAATATGCCTTTTTATCTGAAAAATTATTGTGCTTTGGGACATATGCATGATACACTTGTGTTTCAAGGGGGATTTTATTTTTGCATTGGAAGAAAATTAGAGTTCATTTTTAAAAAACTTATCTACAGTCGCATTTCCTGAGCTGCAAAGAAAAAAATATCTTTCCCTTCTCGTGACTTATCTCCTTTTCCTTCAAAAATACATTATCCTAGGTTATTGTTTTCCATGCGTGGATCCAGTGAGAGCAACTCCAAAAGGAGATGATAGGACGTGATGATCTCAAGGCTTCGACGTGATATAAGGCAGGTTCTCAGCAAGACCAAAGTGGGGTGCAGAGAAGGAGGTCATGGGAATGAGGAAACCAAACACTCCTCTGATAAGCTAGTTGTGAAAATGAGAAAATTGCAGATTAAATGATTAGGTTCCAAGCCCCACCCCACAACATAAACAACCATTAAAACATTAGCAGTGATTGATTTTTATCTTGTCTAAGGAGATGGAGCGGAAGGCACCAGAGAACCCAATTCCATTGACTCCAGAGCTCACACTAAACAGCATTTCCTTTATTGACACATACATATAATATTTTTAAGAGCAGTTTTCAGTTTAGAGAAAAGTTGAGTAGAAAGTAGACAGAAGTTTCTATATAATCCCATTCCCACACACCTACAGCCTGTCCCACTATCACCTTCCCTCAAGCACGCAGTTATCACAATCACTGAGTTTATCCTGCCTGACACAACCCTGCCACTTGAAGCCCATTGTTGCACCACAATTCACTCAGGACGGGAACAGTCATGGACTTTTGATAAATGTAGACTGGCCCTAATTCCATTCCAGATACAGTTCTAGGTGTGTGTTTCAAAGGCAAAGTATTATAATGCCCAGATAGTCATTGTGGAAGGTACTACCTTCAGAAGTAGCTGTTCCGGACATGCGGGAGTGGAAGTCATAGACAGAGAACACACTATGGGTGGGTGTCTGAGTCAGGGAGGATCTGGTGATTTCCAAGGTTCTGTCTAGCCTCAAGTCCCCAAGGTTCTAGAACCTCTGCCACAGTCAGTAGCGGACCTTCTAAGGTGTATGCTAGAAGGAATGCTGCCCATCCACTCTGCCACCAGGGTCCTCACTTCAGAGAGCAATCTGATTTACTGCAGTCAAGTGGGTGTTTATTTAAAAATATCCAAAGAAGATTCTTTCTCTCAAGATTTGTGAAAGATGGTAAAATGATTGAGAAGATGGGGTAAGATTTTCATAGTTTACTAAACTCTTAGACATGTATAGCATATTGTTATTTATATAATAAACTACACATAATGTATGATGTGCTGCTGGTATTAAGTGTGATTCATCCTTACTGAGAAACTGGCCAAACTTTGGGATGGACACATCATCACATTTTCCCCACTCTGGGCCGCGAAGACGATGATGGAAACTGCCCTGGCTCTTAGACTCCTACCCCAGCAGTGCTCTGGCAGTTGTGGTAAACCTGTGGTTCCTTCGATTTGGAAACCAGCTTGGGCATTCCGACTTGCATCAGACCTTCTTTCATTGCCCCATGTTTTGGTTACTTACTGATCTCTTATATTCTGTGAATCCAACCTTTAAAAAACTCTATCTCATCCTTATTACCAGATCTTTACTGGCAAATGCCAAAAAGTCTGTCTGTTTATGCAGTTGCAATAGGCTGCTGCTTAAGGACGGTACCAACATCAATGTCACTCCTAAGGAAGTTTTCTTCCTTTTGATGCTTGTTTTTTGAAAAGATGGGGATGAAGCTGCACTTCAGAAAAGGACACACTGTCCCTCACCTATCGGCCTGTCTCACACTGAGCTGGGCATGTCCAAGAACAGGAGAGAGTTACTTTTTTTTATTTTTTAAAGTATAAAAGAAAAAGAACAACAACAATAAAAAACAGGAAAACATTAACAAAGAGATACAAAGTAGCACAAGAACAGTACAATCAAAATTGAATTATAGACAAAGCAACAGGGAACCAACAATGGAATATAAATTGGGAGGTGTGAAGGAAATCTGCTCAAAGGTAAAGAACAGATGGGATGAGAGAAAGGAGAAAAGGAAGCAGCTCCTGTTTGCTGACACTCTGGGTAGGTTGGGTTACCAGGACACAGACTCTGAGGTGGAGTTTTAATAGAGGAATTTTATTACAGAGGTGCTTGGGTTTTACACACAGGGGAAGGAAAAGAAGCGGGACTGGGCAGAGGGACAACTGGGTGGCAGTGCACTCATAAGGGCTCAGCTGGCCTCATAGAGATTCCGGGCCTTCAGAAGTATTCCTTGTTGAAGCAGGGGGCTCAGGCCTTCCTATGGTCCCACTGTCACTGGACAGACACCCCTGGGAAAAGGGCACGGCATGGGACAGGGCAGCAGATCTTTGCAGCTGAAGGAAATTTGTGGAGACAGCCTGAAGTTGAGGGTGGGCAGGTGGTAGCATTCTTGGTGATGGAGATGGAGAATTAAGTCCTTCACCTCTGAAGGGGACTGGGTCACACAGGTATGCACTGCTGGGGGAGGAACATATTCTGTACCCACAGGAGCTTGTTACCTGGAATGGAGGAGTTAAGTAACTATGCAAATGACAGTGCTTACAGTGGTGTCTGGCAGGTGGAGCCCCTAAAGCTCGAGGGGTTTGGAGACGGGTCAAGGGGCTGTCACACATGGGAAGAATGTTTGCACCAGGTCTTGAAAAATCCTGACTTGAGGATTTTGTCATTATTCACCAACGTAGCCTGATTGAAATCCTTGGTGAGCAGTGTGGGGCTTCTTTTACACAAACTGTCAGACCAGAATCACCAACTAAATGTTAAGATGGAGCTGAGGGGTGACAGCTGCCCATGTGCTGCAGCTGAGTCAGTTTGTGTGTTTTCTCTTCACCTCAGGAAGTTCCAGGAAATGTCCCTAAAGAGGTCAGGGCTATCATTATCTCAGGCCTGGGTTCCTGTGGCTCTGAACACATGTGGGGCATCAGAAGGACATGCTGCAGCTGCTTTGGGGCTGGAATAGTCACTCTGCTCAAGGCAAGAAGCACCCGCTGACTTTTCTGCAGTGAGCTGTGTCTTTTCATCCCATTGCATGTTCCTTAAGGACTTTCTGGAATGAGGGGAATTGCCTCCTATGGCCAAGAAAGCTGTGAAGGTATTTATCAAGCAGATGAGGTCTAGAGGGGTGTTCTTCATATATGCAAGCGTTCCCATGGTGCATAGTCCAAATGTTTGCCTGACCCTGGTCTCTAGATTGGCAGAGAACTTCTACTGCATTGGCAGGACCCTCTCCCACAGACCTTGCAAGGCTCCTGCTAGACTCAGATCTGTGACTGGGGCCAGGCAGCAGTATCTGAACCCCTGGTGGCATGTGTATTTTCTTGGTTCTTTAGATTGGCCAATGGTATAGCAAGACCTTCCTCTGTGGGATAGTGTACATGGAAGGTGGAAATGTGTGTGTGTGTGTGTGTGTGTGTGTGTGTGTGTGTGTGTGTGTGACTAGCCTATGAGAATAGATTGCCCAGTTAATGGAGGGGTAATGCATCTTGGGATGACGTGAGCAAGAGCGGAGGAGACAGACCTGAGGGAGGGAGTGGCCTATGCTATGAGAAATGATTGAAGGTAGATTTCACCAGCATCATAATGACTCAACAATTTTGTGGTTCTCTCAAAAATGATCAAAATCCCAGTTCTTTTCTGTGATGGGGTTGGGATAAAACAAGAGTCACCTTGTTTCCATATTGATCCAGCATCTACTGCTGTTTTAGCTCCATGTTTTAAACAAGAGTTAAGAAACGCTGTGTAAAAACAAAGCCTGGTAGAAAAGAAGCCCTGATCTTACAAAAGAGTGTGCCCTGCACACATTGTTTTTTTTGAAGATAAACATCTGTCAATGAAATCCCACATTCAACATTAGGGAGGAGGGCTGGGGATATAGCTCAGTGGCATAAGTGCCTGACTGGCAAGCGCAAGGTCCTGAGTTCAATTCCCAGTACAAAAAAAAAAATTATGAAGAATCTGCCACCTCCCCTGAAGCTCTTAGGTGGTCTGCAGTGGAGCCAGGCTGTTACATTACTCCCCAACAAACCTACCCTAGTGAATACAGGGTGGGATGTTCATAGCCCTCTGTCAGCACCGGATCATGGTGGCGGGAAAGCCAGGCAGGGACTTAGAGCTGTCCATTTTCCTGGGTGGCAGTGGGCCACAGATATCCCCCAGTGTCCGGCCTCTCAGGCACATTTTAGGTATTAGCACTCCAGGCATGGTTCTGCCCGTTCTTCCCCATCTCTGACTCTTATCTTCTGTGTTTTCAAGGCATGGCTTCCTTCCTTGATGCAGACATGGTTCCTCAAACCATGCCTCTTTTAGCACATGCCAACGAAACTCACTGTGCAGAGTGTTGATGTTGGTCTCCCCTATTGTCTCTTTGTGTCCTCATTACAGCTCCAAAAGTTAAAATGACCCTGGTTTAGGGCAAGAGGCATAGAGAGGCCACACGGCCTGCCCCAGTTCTGGAGCTCAGAGGTCACTCCATTCCCCAGTGCTTACTCTTTCCATCTCTTCTCTGTGCAGTCATGTGTTTACCCAGCAGCCTGGCCCCAGATGTTTCAGAGATGCTCCCTGGGTAGGGGCGAGGGATTGGCCATTCATGAAATCCTAAGAGAAGGGGCTGCTACTTCTAATCTTTGCTTATTTTACATTATTGAGTTTCCTAAGTGTACCCACCCATCCTAGGGATTCTTGAAACTGATTATTGCTTTACAACTTCCTACGTTCTCCATTCTGTCTGGAAAGCCCTGACACACTCTCTTTTCTTCATTTATCCAGCAAGCACCACTTCAGAGTATCCTTCCAAACACACACACACACACACACACACACACACACACACACACACACAGCCTCCAGAAAGCCTTTTGTGTGCATCCAGGTCCCCTTTATATCTTTTTATGGTGCCCAGGCACCTAGGTTGTTAAGTGGGCAGTGACAAGATGGCAGATGGTCATTCCCAGTAGTTAGTGACCATTGTTTCACCTGACCACAAACAAGACCTCCAGCTAACTTCTTGAGAATGGTTACGAAGCTGCAAAACCAGGAAATTGGCGCTATGGCTTTCAGGTTCACCTCTAGCAGAATCCCCTGCAGGAGTCTCCCATGGGTACCTATGGCTGGCAGGACCTAAAGGCACACATTACACTTGGCTGCAAGGGAGTTTAGGGATTATACTCTTTCCAATCTACATTCCCCATTGTATAGTCCTAGTCAGACAAATGCCCAGGTCCCACTACCTACATTCCTGAAGAGATAGGGCAAGTCCTATCCATATTGGACAGTGTCAGTGCAGGGTACTCTAGCACAAAAAGTGCCACTGAAGAGTCTGGCTCTGAGATGTGGCAGATTATGTTTTAGGCATTAAAGGACTTCATGCAAATCACCTGTGCTTTTAGCTTCACATAACCTTGATCCTTGAAAAGACAAAAGCTCAGGCAGGAACCCAGGTTCTTAGGGATTTTCTATCCTTACCAGCTTACCAGGCTTCCTGGTCATGATGGTAAACATTATGCTGGGAAATATATAGCCCATTGGTGGCTTAAAATTAAAATGACTAGAGATCATACATGCCACCTCCAGCATGCAAGTTAGAGACTCAGGGCTCTGGATGACCAGGCCTCATCTCCACACTTACTCCCACATGCATATCTGATGAAGCAGGGAGAAATGTAGCAACTTTACAGGTGTTTCTGCAGGTCAGGAGCATGATGTTTACACTCCTATTACACGAACCTAACTTCAAAGGTTGGAATGCTCAATCCTCCCCTAGGCCAGAACAGGAGAACAAAACCTTAGTGACAAGCACTAATTAAGAGGGTGGGGTCCTTCATCCTTCCATATCACTCACTGCTCAACTGGCAAGAGCTCATGTTCCTCTATTTCTGTTTTTCTGTTGCCATTTTCAACTTTGGAGACAGTGGCACAATTTCCACTTGAACATGCCCTATGAAAAACTAGCAGTCCCCAGGAGCAAAACTCTAATCATGCTTTCCTTTAGATAAATCAGTGGCTCTGGGGCAGTTATGATTTGGTGGGTTGGGAATGTTATGCTTGGTTTTGTATGAAATTCCCATCCAGCTTCCTTGGATCAGTGAAAAAGATAGGTCCAAGAAGTTGGCCCTCGAAGTTTCCCTGTGCCTAGCACAGGCTCCCTTGCTGGCTAGGCTTCCTCTGACTATTTCCCTGCCTGATCTGAAGCCATTTCTGACTCTTGTGAATCCTCTTATTGCTTGTACCTCATTCCTACCCAGTCTTTCACAATCCCTCATTATATAATCAATGTCTATATAAATCCCTCAGCTCCGCGCTAGCCGTGAGCTCTCTCACCTGCTAGAGAGTTGATTTGCTCTATGTAGAAGTGTCCTTGCAACACAGATGGACCTTATTAAGTATTTTTGAATGGCTCAAGGAGTTAATCTGTGTATTTTTCCTCAGGGTCTTTCCTATGGGAGATGCTCAATGTCTCGAGTGAAAAACAGAGGGAAGATGGGTAGGTACATTTTAAAGGATCAAATATGTAGAGAGGCCAGTTAACGTCTCAGAATGAACAAGTCCTTTCATTCCCCCAGAATGAAAGCCTTTTCATGCTCATTCTGTCATAGATACCAGTTTTTGGAACACAGGGGACCAAAATGAAGCAGAAAGGACTCAAATCACTCTACAATCACAGGCCCATGCTCTGCTATGGCCAGCAGTGCCACCTGCATGTGCACACGACTGCTGGTTGGTCATGCTTCAACTCTGTGGTACCAGGGGCAAGTTTCACTGGGCCAGTGGTGTGGGGGCCCTGCTGCTTTTTAGTGAGTTTCATGGTTCTGCTGAGTGTAGGGGAAAGGCACTGCAGGACAAATGCAGTAGAGCTGTGAGGGCGAACCTTTTAGAGCTTTCAATGATACAAACAGCCAGCTGTGGCATGCGTGCCAAAGGTTCGCCACCACTGCACTAGAGGTTCTTGTCTTCGCAGTGGACTTGAGGAGTCTCTGCTTCCCATGAGAAATGTTTCCCAGGCTGAGATCTCCTGGCCCTCAGAGGCTCCAAGGGGTCAGTAGAATGAAGCAGCTAGAGTCAGAGAGCACTGGCGCTGAGTGACCCACACGTGTCCTTCCTGTTCTGCCAGAGGAGCCTCGTGCAACATCTCCTCTTGCCAGGAGCAGGGGAACAGAATAAAAAAATGGAATCCCATGCCTCAGATCCCTTCTCAGTGAAGCCTTGGAAGACAAAGGGAGTATGCAGGGAGATGCAGAAGGGCAGGAATGCAGTATGTGTGTTCAGGCATGAGAAGGGATTCACAGATATCTTGTATTAAAATAAAAACACACGGCCTTCTCCTCCCTCTGCTATTTCCTTCCCATTTTGCTTTTGGCTCAAATCAAGGTTCCCTCTGCTGAGCTTGGCATATTGGAGCTGTGTCTCAGCAATGAGATCTCTCTGCCTTGGCTTTCCTTTGCTATTCATTTCATGTGAAAGAGGAACATGTGTTGGCACAAGGAAGCCCAGAGGTTTGGGGACCAGCTCCACTCCGGAGGGCCGGAGTAGCGGCCCAACCAGCTCAGCTTGGGCTGGTCACCAGGCCAGGGAGATACTGTTTGTAAATCCTGGCCTTTGAGTAGCCCTAACAAAGTATTTTCTTCTGTTGATGCCAGCAGGCACCCCTAAGTAAGAACCCAGCCCCACAAATGATGCTCTGTAGCCAAACAGGTACCAAAGGATAAATGTGCTATATTAACATGAATACTAATGATGAACGCACTGCAGTAGTAAGCACATCATAGATACATAGAATATTCTCTATAGAGTCTGAACACAGATATAAAATAACTTATACTTGTTTCATTTTTCCATCTCAGGAAGAGCAAAACAGACAAAGTGACTATCAGTGGCCACTGAGCAAGCTGGGGAGAGAACATGAAGGAGGGTGGAGCACACTGAGTACGGTGGGGACATAGCAGTCACCGGGACTCTACAGGGAACAAGACTCCAGGCCTCTCATCGGCCTTCTGAGAGTCAGCACAAGGTCCTGCCTGATGAAGACTGGTGGCTGCATTTGAGCTGCGATGACTCAGGCTAATGGGTGGGAGGCCACACAGGGACTAGCACGGAGAGTATCCAGCAGCCCAGCCCACTCTCCTGCTGGGTGGTTGGACTTCTGTGATGCTAGGAATAGGGGGTGCATAGCCAGAAGGCACGGTTTGCTTCTGTTAAGTGACAGATGGCCAGACTGATGGCCCACCAAATGCTGGCTGGTCTTTCTCCCTGGCCAGCTGGTGCTGGGTGGCTGTGAGGGGGCCTGCACGCTCCTTTGTTCTCTGTGATTTGTCGGTGGGTAGCAATGCTGGGATCCTCCACACTTTACAGCACATAGACAAGTCTATAGGTCTGAGGTCCTGGCTCTGCATCTTCTCTCCATTATGTATGACTTCTGTGAGTTTAGAGAAGTCATAAGCTCTTCTGTGTCTCAGGGTCCTCCTCTGCAAAATAGGGGGCTAACAGATCCTTACCTGGGGCATTAATTAACAGGCCCCCAGAGAGTAATGCATATAAGCTGCTAACACAGCTCCTGGGACACAGGAGGGGACGAATGATCACGAGTCAGGTCTGAGCACCCAGACTTCACAGGCCAGGTGAGAACAGGAGTATGTCCAAATCCATACACCAGAATGACTTTGACGAGAACCCAGCGGAAGACCAAAAGACGGCTTCCGTCTTCCTTCCTCTCAATGTTTTCTCTTCTCTCTCCTTTTCTGTGATCCTTTGAAATGAAGTGCACACAGAGTTCAAAGCCAGGAAGGCAGAGCCTTAGGATTAGAAAGAACAGAGCACACAGCACAGGCCAACATCTCCTCAAGTCTGGGCTGCAGTGCTCAGGGGCTAACTTTCTAACTTATCTTGCCTGCCTCACTGCTCTTGATTTCTCAGCTCTCCGAACCCCTGAGTAGATTTCTTACTAGGAAGGCAGAGAGGGAGAAATAAAAGCACAGAAAAGAGTGAATTGAAAATAAAACGAATTACCTATTAAATAAAAAGCCTTTCCCATCTGCTTGGAACCCGAGTATGGAGGCACTAGGGAATAGGTTTGGGTGGCCACGTGTGCCAGCGAATAGCCTCGGGTCTCTCAGAAGTGGGAGATGGGAGGGTCACAGATGTGGAGACACAGGCTTGTACCCTACAGCCTGGGGTGTGACTGTCCTCTAACAGTGCTAGGAACTTGGATCGGTGTCCAAACAAGGATCAGCCTGGAGATGTCAGCACAGCTATACCTTCTCATCTACAGCGAAACTGTCAAGACGTGTGCATGTGTGTATGCGAGCGCGTGTGCATATGTGGTCACTGCTCCCATACCCTCCTCTAACACTGCCTTTCTGAAGCTGGGCCTGCTCCTGTTACTCTGCAATTTTCCTCTTGGAAGGGGGCAGGAGGTGCGCGGGCAGCTCATTCGGCAGCTCGTGTCCCTCTAGCTTGACCTTGATGAGGTGGTTAGCTAGCGCGAACTCCTCATCATCCAGCATGCCATCCTTGTCGATGTCCGCCAGCTTCCAGATCTTGCCCAGCACACTGTTGGGCAGCTTGGAGCGCACCATCTCCTTCTTGGCATTAGCTCCTGTGATCTTGCCGTCCACGGGGGACAGGGTGTAGAAGATCTCATCATACATGGGCTTGTCCCGGGCCACCACCCACTCCGCATCATCGATGCCCTCACCAGCCCCCTCCCCATAGCCATGGCCAAAGGGGCCGTGCAGAGTGCCCTCGAAAGCTCCACCCTTCACCATCTGCACAGGCCGCTGGCTCTCCTCCTGGCGCACCAGCACCATAAGCTGGGCGATGTCATGTGCCAACATGTCATCCACCACCTCCAGCAGCTTGCTCTTCAGTGGCTGGAATTTGCTAAAGTCTTGGGCCTGCAGCTGGTCCTGGGAAGAAAGAGACAAAGAAGGTGGGGAGAAACAGAAGGGGATCTTCCATTTGTTAGGAAGAGGCCTCCTACTGAGTTGGAATGTTCACAGTCCCACTGCTTTCCAAGGGAAGTAGTCTGGCTCACAGTCTGAGCTGATCTACCTCACAGAGTCATCACAAATATGAGAAGGGGGAGAGAAAGGGCCCTGCTGGGCTGGCTGAGGGTGGGATTTTCAGGAGGAAGTAGAACAGATGCAGGGGCTAGCAAAGAATTTAAACAAATATGGTTGGATCTATTTATTTAGATCCTTTCCTCCTTTTTTGTATTTTTGAGACAGGGATTCATTTATACAGTTCAGGATGGCCTTGAGCTCACTTTGTAGCACAGGCTGGCCTCAAACTCACAGTGATCCTCCTGCCTCAGCCTCCCGAGTGCTGGAATTACAGTTGTGTGCCACCATACTTGGCCTAGATCCCTTCCCTTTTAATGTTATCCAGGGAGTAAATTATTAAATTTCTCCTTAACTTAGTTTTGAGTGTTGAATAGAATTCTTAAATGCTGTGTCCCTCTGAGGCTGAGTCATGTGTGTCTCTAATTAGGGTTAAACTTGAAAACTACTGAAAGTGCTTTTCACTATCTGGTTCCCTGGTTCACTCTCTATAATTAAGGAAAAACAAAGACCTGAAGGCTTCCAAGCACAAATGATTGAGAAATCCAGATTAGCTTCATGCAGTCCTGAAACTGGAACCCGACTCACACTAGGGAGTTGTATGAATAAACAGATCCACGGACAAATGGAATATTTACTTTTTTTTTTTTTTTTTTTTTTTGCAGTACTGGGGATCGAACTCAGGACCCTGCGCTTGCTAGGCAAGTGCTTATTCCACTGCGCTATATCCCCAGCCCCTACTTTGTTTTTTTAAACTTTATTAGTAAGGAAACTAAAATACATAGTTGGGACTAGTGATGTCCTGAAAATCCTCATCTTAAACTTGATCCCACTCTGAAGAGCAAAACAAGAGCAGCATTAATCACTGATGCTTCTGTGACTGTGGGTTTTGAGTTTCTAATTTCCAGTTCAGAAAATTAATTCTGAAGTCCTTCTATTTATCACATGACCTTGTAAAAAACAGTACAAAGCGTAGGTCCTTTGTGCTCACCACCCAGTGTCCCGCCTTGTGACATCTCGCTAATGGCTGCCAAGTGTGGTAGTATGGGCTATATGCTCAGCGCCTTGCTTGCAGCACCTGCCCACAAAGTGCTTCTGTAGCCTCCATTTACAGATGGGGGGACGGAGGGTCAGAGAGGACCCAATATAGTATGGTGATTTTTGCTTCGATCTTGGGGACAGCTCCTGGCTTTTCTAATTGTAGCCTATGTAAATGCTACATTGGGAAAATGCAGGTATCTCAGCTTCCTTTTCTGTAAAAGGCAGATGAAAATGCCTCCCTCCAAGGATTGCCTTGGGGAAAACCACAGGAAATTATGAGTGGCTCATGACTGGGGACTGCAGCACCCCAAAGATGTGAAGCATCCTGCTCTCTGTGATGGGTGTCCCAAACTGCTCCTAAGGGGAGCACAGAGTTAAGGCTAAGCACCTAAAGGTGCAAGAACCCTGGCCTGCCCTATCACACAGGAGACAGTGGAGATGTCAATCTTTCGGTAATCGGAGAAGGTCCTAGACACAAGGTCTTAAACACCATCTGACACTGGGATCCACCTTTTCTCCCGGGCTCAGATCTGGCATCTGTTGGGGACCGGCAATCCCGTCAGAAGGACAGATCTAGGGCCACTCCCTGCCTTTTGATTCTGTGTTCGGTTTCCCCTGAGAGCTCTGAGAGCCCCCTCCTGCATTCTCTAGCTGCCAGCTGGCAGGACGGTGTCCCTGGTCCTACAGCTCTTTACTCTGCGTACCTGCATCCTCTTCAGGTTGGGAAAGTCCCCAGGTGAGATCTGGTGCTCTCGCTCGATCCGGCCATAGATCTCGGCCAGGTTGTTCACCAGCTCCTTCTTCTTGTTGTCCTTCCCGAACACTGAGGGCATCTCCTTCTTCAGAGAGCTGATGATGTAGGCGTGGACCTGAGAAATGGGACCATAGGACGTCCTTCACATCCAGACCCTTGACTCGCCCTTTCTCAGGCTCATTTAACTCACCCTTTACCACTGACCCCTCCTTCCTCCTCTCCTGCCTCTGCTTCTGCAACCATTCCTCTCTCTACCCTCAGGCAGTGCAGGGCTGGGCATGGTGAGGATATGGGCACAAGGTCAGGGTGGCGATGGGGGTGGGAATACTGCTGCTGTGGACACTGAGGACAGCAGCCCTCTGCTGAGCACTTAGGCACCAGGTGCTAGGATGAGGACCTGGACTACCCTTGTTCCCCTTCTCCCTCCAATAACCCTTTCATTTTACAGATGTGGGAAGAGGCACAGAGGGACTAACAGCCTCCCAGAGGCTGCGGATCACTCAGGTGGTAAGCAGTGGCATCTGACCCAGGGTCTGTGACCCCAAGAGGCTGAGCTAGCATGGCTGACCCCTCATGACACAATTGTTATAGGACACTCCCTCTAGGCAGGTGGCAATCCTGCTGTTGGAGGCAACTGTCACTTTTGCAGCCGAACCCCTAGACTTGTGACCCTACTTCTGCCACTGTCCCCTGGGGCAGCCTCACCTTGGCCAGCCTGGCTCTCTTGATGAGGTCATTAAGTTTGCGGAGAGCAGCATTTCGGGGTAGGCTCTGGATGTCTCTGAACAGGTCCTGCTCCTCAGCTTCAAAGAGCTTCCGGTTGTCCGGGATGAGGAGAGGGTGGGACCAGAAGGAGCCGATGTAGACCCGAATCACCTCTGGGGTGTTCACGATCTTGCCCAGGGACCACATGAGGGCTCCGTACACCCGCATCAGCTGCTGCGTCTCAATCTGGTCGGCCTTGTTCAGCACCACCCGCATCTTGTCCTCGTGGTTCTTGAGCGCCTTGATGACTTCCGAAAACTCATCAGAGATGTCCAGCTTGTGGGCGTCAAAGAGCAGAATGATGCGGTCCACCCGCTCTGCGAACCACTCCAGGACTGCTGCAAAGTCATACCCTGCCAGCAGAAGGATAGTCAGTGGGATGGGCCTTTAGGGCATGTGAGTGGGGAGGAACCATAGAAATAAATCTCATATCTGAATTCAGATCCTGGCTCTTCCATATCCTTATGGACCTTGAGCACATTATTCGATGTCCCCTAGTGTTCTTTAAATCTAAAATATGGGCGCAATATCATACCTACTAGAATGAGGAGGATTACATGTACTCAGAGCCCAGCATTAGCAGATGATCGGAAATGCTAAGTGTTATTATAGACATCACTGCTACCCTGAAGCACAGTCACCATTGAGCTCTCCTATTCTTGCTTATTTAATTTAGCAGTCAGGAGCCTTGATGGAAAGAAATGCTGGACACTTAATCTGAATAAAGACTCAGGAATGTTTTACAAGGTCTCCAAACAACAAAACAGTAAGTGCAGGCTACTGATGATGATTCTGACCATGCCCTTCACCAGGCTGGAAGAAATCTGAGCTCTTGTCATGAACACAATGACTTGATCCCACTTCTTTCCTCACTATTGCTACAGCCCAGAACTCCCAACTCTTAAATGCATGACAGGTCTCTTCTTTAGGATGTTACCGGACTTGCAGTGGCCACATCTTTGTTATGCAGTGCTGACTGATCAAGGCCAGGAACTCCAGAGCACTTGCTGTGCTCAACCCCAAGGTGCTGGGCGACTAGGAGAGGCTGGAGGGAAGGCTGACCCAGTAGTCTGCGCACTTACCACACTAGAACTAGAAGAGCCCTTCTCTCTCTGCACTCAGTATTCTCTTCCGTTAAACAGAGGCTTGATACATAAGGAGGAGGTGCAGAGAGGTTGCGAGACTTGCTCAAAGGCTCACAGTCCACGATGGGAGTGGAGACATCAGGCTTCTCCAGACCGAGTCTGAGTAGGCTCGCTCCCTGTCAGTCCCCTGTGGCACACCTCAGGCACAAGGCTTTCTTTGGGTGCAGTGTGACCAACAACCCTGCTTCCCATCATCAGCACATGGGTTACACACAGATACACTCTGGGGAGCCAAAACTCACTGCCACTGTTGAGGGGAAACCCAACCCCTTAGGGAGAAACCATGAGCTCCTGCCCTGCTCAGAGAGAGAGGCCAGAGACCAGACCAAGTCATACAGTGACTGCCTAGCAACTGAGCCAGGCTGAGGAAGCTATGTCAGCATCAGGGGTCTCCAGCTGCTGCCTGGTAAGAATCCTCTGTAGGGCTTGTTAAACCCCAGCTGGCTGGAGCCACCCCCCAAATCTCTAATCCAGTAGGTCTGGGACAGGCATTTCTAGTAAGCCCTTGAAGAGGCTACTGCTGATGCTGGTCCAAAGGCCATATTGAGAACCACTGGTCCACAATAATAAGAAATTACTAACAGTGCATCATTTACTAGGTACCCAGCACTATTCTAAGTACTTTTAATGACATGAGGTAAAAACTATCATCAGCCCCATTTGTCAGAGCCAGGAGAGGCACAGTAAATTTCTGAGGTTACTGGCTGGCAAGTGGTGGAGCTGGGATTCAATCCAGGAAGGTGGCTTCGAAATCAGTGCACCAGCCTCTACTCTGACCTGGCTTTTGAAGGATGGTGCCATTTCAGCCATGGGTTTAGATGGGGCAGGGGTTGAGGACAGATGGGGCAGGCAGGGAAGTCTGGGTTTCAGAGGCTTTCCCACTCCTCAGCATTTTCTGGACACCCAGGGAGACATTTAGGGTGTGTTAAAGCATTAGCTCCTGTGGAGGGTGTGGCCTTAGTGCAGGCAGGGTGACCTGCTGTCCACAGCTGCCCAGAGGAGCCCTTTGTGCTTTCTAGGGCTATAGGAGACCCTCACTAACACAGGAGTACAAGCCCCTCCTACACCCGCTGTCTGGACTGGGGTGCCATGCGTGAAGTGCTTCCAGGCATCGTCTCCAAGTGACTTTCTGTTGGCTACTAGTTAACACAAGGTTCCCTCTCCCTGTTCCCAAAGGACAGCCCCATAGGCTGGGAGGCACTGAGAGGGCAATGGTCCAACTCCCTGACCTAAGCAAAGGAGAACTGAGGCTCAGAGATGGGCTGCATCCAGGTATCCAAGTACCCTCCACGTCCCCCAGGAAGGCTCCTGCATGGCAGGAGCTGAGGTCTGGCATAAACCCGACTTTACCTTCTCATTCAAGGGCCAGGCCCCAACAAAGTGCTGCAAAGGATTATCAGGCCCACCTCAGAGATGGTCACACAAGCTTTACGGCATTCAGTGACTCAGCCAAGACCACCCTTCCCGTGGGAAGCAGCCCGCATGCTCTAACTCCAAGTTTAGTGCCAGCTAAAGCCGGCAGATTCCCACTGTGACCTCATCCCGCCCTTACCCACCCTCTGAGGTTGGCAGTATGAGGAGCAGACTCTCTCTTCCAGAGGAGTGAGCTGTGATTTGCAGAGCGGTGGCCGGGAGTGACCCCAGCATACGCAGCCCTGGGAGGCAGTCTTCCCACACCCACCACCCCTACCTGCCCCACTCCCTCTCCACGGCCCCATTCTGGGCTTCCCCAGAGCCCAGGAGGCTGGGCACCGCCCCCACGTGGGCCAAAGCCTGTTCTGCTCTGTGCCCTTCTCCAGCCCATGGCTCAGCCTGTTTTTAGCTTCCCTTCAGCTGCCTGCTGGCAGTGCTGCCCACATCCTGAAGGCAGGCTCTCAGAGGGCTGACTGGGGAAAGGGTCAGAGGGCTCAGGAAATCCGGGTGACCTGATCCTCCTGCACCAATCCCCACCCCAGAAAATGGTCCTGGTTTCCCTTCTCTGTTCCTTGGAACAGCCAGCTTCATCCTCCAAAGCAGGCAGGAAGGGCAGCAGGCCCCGATGGGCAAAGCACTCTGGACTCCCTCCCGTCTGTCCAGCAATTTCAGCACTCAGTGCCAGTGTGCACCCTGGCTCAGCTGCACATACTGGCTAAGGCAGCCAGGCTGGCCCTTCAGACAAGAAAACAGGTTTACACAGGGTAAGAGGCCCAGAGCCATGCGGCACCAAGGGTCAGAGCTGGACTCAAGGTCCAAGTCCACGCCCAGCACTGAGGCCACCCCTGCCCTGGACTCGGGGCAGCAGAGAAGCTGCAGAGAAAAGAGGCCCTGCCTTTCTAACTAGCTCTAGCCCCCGATGGCACTGTAAGAAGCGAGGAGGCTGTGTCTACAGGGAAGAAAGATCCCTCAACTGACCGCCCCTGCTCCGGGTAGGGAGTGGAGAACAGCAGCTCATCTGGTTGCCAGAATGGGCAGCCCCTGCACGCACCTGTCCCTGTTGGCGAGCTCAGTGCCCTTGGTGGGCTCCGGGTACACATGCGTGCGCCTGTCCTCTGCTCACCACAGGATGTTCCCCGCTGCCTAGGAGCTGGGCTGGACAGGGCTGTGCAGTCTCACCCTTCTCTGCCTCCCCTGCACCCAGTGTGGGCCTGGCGCATGGCAGGGGCTCCAGTAGTATTTGCTGAACAGAACAGAAATAGGAGCCCTCTCTGCCATTTATACCCAGGAAACAGTGAACAAGTCATCTCTGTGTTGTGGTTTTCTGGTCTCTAATTTAGAAGCCACCAGCTTCAGTCATACTGTTGTTGTGAGGACCAAATCAGAGGATGCAGGTAAAGCTGTAGTTGTGACCTTGGCCACCCTTATTCCCTCCTTTATAAAGAGCTCTTGCTATGCAGCAGTTTCCACAAGATGGGATGTATCTAACGAAGTTCACACAGAAGCGCTGGCCTGGCCCACTCCAGCTTCTGCTCCTTGACTAACTTGCTGTGTGTTGTTGGCCAAGCATTGTTCTTTCTTTGCCTGTCAAACCTTAATCCTTTACCTGTCAAACCAGGGCACCGGATGGATGATCCCTGGGCTTCCTTTCTTGGTTCACAATGCTCTGCAGGGTGAGGATTGGGCACAGGAGGATGGACAAAGATCAGACACAAGGGGGCCTTTGCAGGCACTGTGGGTGAGGAAAGAAGGCTGGAGCTGTGGTCTTAGATAACTTGGACATGCCTGTGTGATGTCTGCTCCTATCTGAGACAGGCAGGTGGGTTCCGGAACACTTCCTAGGATTTCAGAAGCACAGAAGCCTCCTATTCATTCTCCTCCTTTTGCAAATGCTGCAAGCCCCGGCAAGCTGCTATCAGATGACAAATAGTACTGCCAGGAGCTTTCTCCCAGTGTGGCTGTGAAGATGAGGAGAACAAAGCAACGACTCTGGGGGTTCCTCGGAAGCTTACCCTCCCTGCTCCTGCCTAAATCTGGAGCCCATGGGACCTGTAGGATGGGCATTTAATTGCCTCCGTGGCCTGGACTTGTGTACGTGTCCAGGAATGGAGGTGCCTGAAAGGCACAGGCTGGAGAGTGGAAGGAAAAAGACTAATCACCTTTTTATTTTCTGAGTGATCTGGACAAGTCAGAATTTCAGTTTTCTCAGCTGTGAAATGGAAATAATAATGACTGCTTGCACGAGGGGTCCACGGTGGTACGATGGACACAAGACCCCTGTTAACAAGCCGCGGGACAAAGTGGAGGAAGGCTTGGCTTCAGTCTGGAGACTACCCTAAGGTGCAAGGCATGCCTGGTGACAGGCCCCCTTCCCATCCTTGGTGCCAGGAATGGCTCTAGTGAGCAGCCACAGAAGCCCAAGGTCTGTAAAACAGAGAGACCGAGAGCAGAAGCTTTCTCCCACTCCCCGACATCTCCCTGCCAGCTCTGCAGGCTCTGGGGATCTGGTGGCCAGGCTCCATGCCAGAGACTGAGCTGCCTGCAGAGATCTGTGACTCTCCACCCTGAGCTCCAGGAGACTAGAAATAAACCATTTCCAAGGAGTACCAGGCAGGAGGAAATCAGTGAGATAAACTCAATAAGCAAGGCCACTCCTTAACCACCCAGTGGCTTCCTTAAGGCCTAAAAGGCAGAGCAGAGCAGCACTGGGTTTTCCACTTTCATCTGCACAACTTATCTCCTTATGCTCCACAAGCCAGGAGGTGGACAGAGCACATACCTCTCCAGGAGAGGAAGCAGGGATGCAGAGAGAGGGTGAGCAGCTCTCCTGGGCTCACACAGACAGTGAGGGGCAAACTCAGGCCTCGACCCACACCAACTTTCTCTTAGTTTATAGCCCTGTGTGAGTCTGAAGCGCAGAGAACTGAATCCACAAATAAGGCACTTACATACAGGGAATAGGTAACAAGTCCCATTTCTCCTCCCCAAATCACTAAAATTTAGACATATTAGCAAAAAAGACATAAACAGGCATCCATCTCCACAACGTGGGGTGGGCTAGCTGACAATGGGGAGCAAAGGTTGCTCTGGTTGCCTCCTGGAAGCGGCCTCCTGAGTCACCAAAGCAGCGTCCTCACAGGCCTCCAGATGACCACAGAGCTGTGGGCTTTCTTCAGGGCACCAGGGCTTGGCTGCTCTGCCCAGGCCTGTGAGCGCCCACACAGGCGTGTGTTTACCAGCGTGCTAAGAGCTGGCCCGGCTCCAGTGAGGGTGTCAGGGATGGGCCAGGAGTATGATCCATACACACCCTCAGTCTGCGTCCCAGAAGCCCCAGAGGAAACTTGCAGATGAGAAATTTGCCCTCTCTCCTACCCACTGTGTTTTTCCCAGGCAGATAACAATAATGTTCTAAAATTCCACTGGGAATTGGGAGGTTAGGGTTTCCACTCCAGATGTGTGTGACCTGGGCCTGCTGAGTGCACCTGTACGGGAAGGGTCCACTGGGAGGAGCATGCAGCTGTGCACGAAGTGCAAGCGTGGTGCTTCCAGTGAGGATTGCTAGCTGGGAAGCAGCCTGGAAACGTGAAGACATGTGGCTTTCCGGAGTCTTCCCACTTCTCCTGCATCCTCGAGTCTTCCCAGTAATGAGCCTAGCCAGGCACATCCTGCCACTTCCAGGAACTGCCCCACTGACTGCCTTTCCTGGCCACCCAGAGTCTCCATCCAGAGACCAGTTCAGGCCTGGGCCCTCCTCAGTCTGCCTTCCCCTGAGGCAAAGGGACACAGCCTGAACAGTGACCACATTTGCCGGGCTGTCGCTTGGGGCTCCAGGGCTCCTCCCATGGAGTCTGAAGCCATAGAGGCTCTTGGGAACAGCTCATTTTCCAGAACAGTCAGTCCAGTGTGGCTCCCCTACACCCCTGGATTGACCTGAGACTGATGTTCCCTTGGCAGTGAAACACAGCTCTGAGCCAGGCCTGAGCACAGTTGAGTGGATGTGGGCTGAATTTTAGGTTCCATGTTCCCCTTGGCCAGGTACCACCCTGTGCAGGGCATGGTCTGCAGGACTGTCCCCAGAGACTCTGGCCTGTCCTGGGCTAGTCAGAGGGGAAGGAGAAGGGCCAAGCCTGCTCTGTATTCCCCAGCTGCCTGGGAGGTCCACGCAGGAAGTCACAACAATGCCAGTTTAGTTCGCTGCACAGGACTATGTGCATGGTGTGGCTGTAAGGAGGGGTGGGGGGAGTGTGCATTTGAGTGGGTTTAAAGAGGACCCAAAGACCCTGTGGCTGATTGGGAGGAAGGCTGGGAGGGGCTCGGCACACTGGAAGTGTTCTTCATTCAGGGTGCCCTTGATAACACAGGGTGTCTGACGCCCTCCCCACCCCTCTTCAGGGCGCTGAGGTCAGCATCAGCCCAGGCTGGCAACCAATGCTGGCAGCTTAGCCTGCAGCTCTTGCTTTTATCATGGACTTCTTTTGCCAGGAGCTGCATTGGCAGTCTGGACTCCGGAGAGCAGAGAGCACACTGTCCTGCACAGCCACTCACAGTGCCATCACTTTTCCAGAGCTGAGCCTGCCTGGTGCTTAGCGTAGGGTGGTATAAGACGGGAGGAGGTGCAGGCAAGAATACCAATACCCAACTACTTGCGCAGGGCAGCCACTGAGGTCCAAAGGTGAACAAAGGAGAGAAGACAGAGGAAGGGGAAAATGATGGAATGGGACAGGATCCGAGGAAGGCAGGAATCCCTGGGAACAGGGCTGCCGCATATGGCGACACAGGCTATACACTGCACAGCACACGGACATCATGCGCACAGATTACCTCGGGGTTATATAATGGGAGGCCCTGGAGGATAATCAAGGAGGGAAGACAGGGGCTGACTGTGATCCCGACCTGGAGTGGAGGTCTGTGTATTCACATGGTCTCTGGACCCCGTCAGGAGGCCATGATCCCTACCATCACCCTTTACGAAACAGGACAACACTGAGGGTCAGGGGAAAATATGGCCTTTTAAAGGCCAGAACTTGGGACTCTCAGTATGGTTGGAAACCCCCAAAGCTTCCTTTTGGGCTGCACTGGTCTTAAAGTACCTGTACCCCAGCTCCATGCTGGCTAAAGACACCCTAGCCCTCGCTGCTTTTCTGAGACAGGAAAAGCCTCTTTGGGCCTAAACCCGGAATAAGCCATAAAAGCCACTTGCGGTGGGGTGGGACGGGGTAAGAGGGAGGACGGAGGACCATCCAGGCTGCCCCTCTGCAGTCTTACGGCAGGGATCCAGGTGCTTGCGGAGGATGGCAGGCAGGAAGGTGAGGGTTAGACACCCCGTCCTCAGGCCAGGGTCTCCAGCCAGCCCCCTCACCTCTGTCACACAGCCACGCTTAGCAGGCTAGGGGACCAGGCTACCAAGCACCTGCAGAGGCAACACGCTGACACCCCCGGCTCACAAGCCACCGACTGCAGGGATCATTAACACTGTGTCCCAAGACCCCTCCTGACTCAGCAGCTTCCTTCCCCTCTGCTTCCTGATTCTCACCTCCCAACTGTGGGTGTCGGGTGTAAGGGGACTTCCCGCTCAGGATTCGACACCCTCCCCCCATAAGGACTCTAGGATGCACATTCCCTCAAGGGTGGCCTGAGGTTATCCCGGCCCTTGCGCAGGCTGCTGCCTGGCACGCTGCACGCCATCCAGTTACTTTCCCTCTATTCCTCACACCCTGGCCCTGGTGCACCTCCGAGAGCCAGTTCTCAGACCTGTGGCCTCACACCTGCAGCCCCACACCTGCTCTGACTGCGTTCTCCAGTAAGGAAGTCAGGGCTCTCCTTGGGCTGCTGGACAGAGGCTAGTTCTGGCACCAGAGGCCTGTACCACTGGGCCTCATGGCCCACAGTCCCAGGAGCACTTGCTAGCTGCCCTCTGACTTTGCCCTTAGGAGGGTAGGGGTGAGCATGCTGGCCAGGGGGGCTATGTCCTTGCAGGGTGGGATTTCCGGGCCCCATCACAGTGGCACAGTCACAGGCAGGGCAGTGCTCTGGGGCCCCATAGCAGAGAGGGCTGAGACACATGCTGCAGAGGCAGATGTCACCAGAGGTCCATTCAAGAGAGGCCCTCAGTGGCTTCCTAAGGAAAGCTGCCAGTCCAAATCTGTCCCTTCCTGGAGGGAGGGTGACTTCCAAGTGCTGAGTTGGCTCTAGGCCTAGCTCTCATTTACAGTGGCTGGGGTGGGTGCAGCACATCTGATTTCTTTGCTAGAGATACAACGTGTGACACGGTAAGGGTGAGGGCCAACCCCAGGACACACAGCAAATTCGAGCAGAGAGGATGAGGGCGGGAAGCCAGGCTTTTAGCTGTCTATAGCATAAACCAACATCTTAGAGACCAGTGTCTTACATCTCATGCTTACTGGATGCTTGCTACATGGGAGGCATTTTAAATTGTATTATTTCTTTTGATCCTCACATAGCCCTACAGGATGGATTTCCACTGAGGCAAAGAAAGAAACCAGGGTCACTCTGCTAGGGAAGGACAGACGTGGGCATGGAACCTCAACAGAGCTGCAACCCAGAGCAGGGACTACAGGAATGCACAAAGGGTTGAGTGTGCTTTGGGTTGTTTCTGCTTCCCCTGTTCTGCTCCACTGATCCGCATTTATGGTTTTGGGCCAGTACCTGCTGTTTTTATCAGCAGAGCTTTATAAAAGAACTTCAAATCTAGGCTGTGACACCTCCTGCTTTGGTATTGTTACCCAGAATTGTTTTTGCTATTCTGGGTCTCTTCTGGTTCCATCCGAATTTTTGGATTGTTTTCTCTAGATCTGCAAGAAATGCTGTTGGTATTTTGACTGGGGCTGCATGAAATCAGTTTTGAAAGTAGAGCCATAACTTTTAACTATCACATGGTTTCTCTTATATCAGAAACCCAAGATGTAAATAAAAAGCAAAATAAAGAATAGCTAATAGGAAGTAGGGAGGGGAGGAAGTGAAAGCAACTTGCAAAGGAGCCAGGCCAGCTGCTTCCTAGATAATAAGTAACTCAGGGTAAGTAAGGCAGATACTGACATCCCATTGTAAAGATGAGAGGACTGAGGCCAGCTGAGCTCAGCTGCTCATCCCTGCCTAGGTCTGTCCCATATAAAATCGACCCACACAGCACACAAGAACCCATCCACGAAGGGACAGAAGGCTATGTGTGTGTCTCTTCCAAGACAACACAGGAATATACTGTGAGCCTGGAGCAAATGCACCCCAGGGCCTCACCTACCTCGGCTGATCCTCTGCTTCTCCCCGGACAGGATCCCTGGAGTGTCGATGACGCTGATGCTCTCCAGCACAGCATTGGGCAGCTGGGCACACACGAACCTGTGCAGGCAAGAGGAAGACCCCAGTAAGCGATGCATGTGCCTTCCCTGACCCAGCTGCACAAGTCCGGTCCCCTGTCTGACCCACGTGAGCCACAGCTCCAGATCACCCACAGGAGGCCTGCTTGGTACTGGGAACCAGTGACAGCTGACCAAGGACTGAGTTCTCCTGTGTCTCTCTGCATCCCATCTCACCGAAGAGGGCCATCTCCTTGTGTGACCAAAGCCCTGGCCTGATTCTTGTGGCTTCAGGTCCTTAGTTGGTGTTGGGTCAGTCACATCCCGCCCTGAGTGGCTTCACTTACGTCAGCTCACTCTTGGACCTTTGGCTTCTCTAGATGGCCAGAGAGAAGATCCTACCCCTCTTCCCAACAGGTCCCTGGGGACAGAGGCAGGAGGAACCTCAAGATCTGCACACAGAATCAGGGAGTGAGGCCTCCTTCTGATTCAACCCTTGGTGGCAGGCACAATGCTCCCCCTCTGGGTCCTAACTTGGATTCCTACTCTGTACAAGACAGTATGCGGGGGCCAGTAGGCAGAGCGTCATAAGCAGACAATGGGCTTGGGGATCTGTACTTCTGACGATGTCCCTGGGTGACCCCAGTGCAGCTACAGCTCATGTTTATAAACCTGTGATGCTGAGGACCCTGGGATGTCCAGATTTTCATCCCTACAGATGAGAGAAAGAAGTCCTATCCACAAGCAAGGGTGCAACGAGGCCAGCACTTCAAAGTCAGAGAAGGTCTGGAAGATCCAAAGCAGACGGGGCCCTCCCCGGAGGGCTTCCTGGTGCAGGCAGCACTGGGGCTTCCCTTGAAGGACGGGTCACACTGCATTTACTTGGGCAATTAAAAGGCCATCTGCCTATCAAACATGACCCTAGCAGAGTAGTCAAGCTTTACTTAAGGGGGGCAGGAGACCACGGGCTGATGGAGACCTAAGAAAGGACTGCGCAGCGGCATGGGGAGGGGAAACCAGGAATCCCCACCACAGAGCCTGGTGCAAGCTGCAGCTGAGCTGGTGGCAGGTGGGGAGACCCTGTTCCCTGATGCCCTCTTGTGGATGTGGGAAACCCCTCTCAGGCCAATGCCGCCACCAGTAGCGAGCACTGAACATCACAGAATCACAGTGTCTTCCGTCTCCTAGTCACAGGCCCTGCGCCAGGGCAGGGTTTTCATTCCTTGTGTTCCTTCTCTCTCATCAGTGCTCTCTGCCTAGCATGTCCACTTCTTGCCTTTTCAGTGTCATTTCACCCCTCATTTAATGTCCGTGTCAAATACCAACTTTCCCATGCTGGCTTCTCAGCACTATGGGCCCTGGCCCTGTCATCGCCGGTTCCCTCCACACCTCTGTCTGCCGCGCAGGAGTCAGGCTCACATGCCCTGCGATGGGGCCCAGGGTCTACTGAGCCGGAACGCAAACTCCATGCCTTAGCCAGGCTCTGGGAAGGGGATGGGGCCGCCCTCCACACAGCCACCTTGTATGTGTCACGCAGCCGTCCTCTTTAGGCCAGCACCACGCGGGGCCCTCGGCATTCAGGGTCTGGCCCGAGTCCACCTCCTCAGCTCCACACCTTACTCCCTGACATCACCTATTGAAATAGTACAAATCTAGACCCCATCATAGTGCTGCCTTCTGCCCACGTTATTCTTTCCATAATACCTTCATATAAAATCTGCTTGACAAAGTACTTTACTAATATTCAAATCGTATTCTTACAGTTTAAAAAAACCAGCTGAGCAAGGCACATAATGCGATATAAAGGTCTCCCTTCCAACCTTCTCCTCAATTCTATTTTCCACATGTACCTGCTCTTACTTTTTTTTTTTTCTCCCAGATACTCTTTATGTACAATCTGCAGGAGGATGTTAGGCACAAAGAATTTGTGATTTGCCTTAGACATCGAAAGAGATGAGGTATCTCAAGCTCCTCTCCACCTCCCACTCACTCCCAGGTTTCCTGTGTGTAGCCCCAGAGTCAGGGAGACCTGCGGGGCTTGATTAATGACACGAAGGCTCTCAGCTCGCAGGAATGCACCTGGCAGGTGATGGCAATGACATACATTCTTATTCTCATAATAGATTGCATGCTATTGCACACAACGCAACACACTATTACCATTCTATACTATTATCCCAAGATGGGGTTAACCACTAACTCTGTGCTCATCCCCTCCAATGATCCCAAGTGCCTCTGGCCTGTCCTGGGTTTTCTTTCTTTTCACCCAAAGTCCAGCTCCTTATCTCATGCTCTGCAAGCTCAACATGTCCGAAATCCAATTCACCACTCCCTGACTGTTCACCCCTCCGTTGACTCATTCTTGCCCTCAAGCTCCCTCCAGGTCCCACCCATCTCCACATTTTGGCGTCATGGCACAGGTCTTCTTCTGCACACTGGGCTGCAACCTCCCTAGCACCTCAGACCCAGGTATCAGCGACCCTCCTGGACTCCACAACAGCCGTCTCACTGCACCTTAGCACCACCACTTCAGTCTTCTTGTAATGACTCAGATTCCCTTCTGTATTCACCCAAGGGAACTTTGTGAGCCCATCCCTGCCAGGCCAGCTCCTTGCCAATTTCCTTTCACCTCTGCGTAGGGAGCAGCCCTCCTGGCTCACAGTCCCATGCTGTTCACCTGGTCCCCTGCCCATCCCTGTCTCAGTATTTCTCACTGTGTGTCACTATGTATAAGATAGGTGAGAAATATTCACGCCTTTCTAAAAATTACTGCTCAGGATAAAAGGTGCTGAAAAATCCTTGGGCAATGAGTATCAACTTCTACAACTGACAATGCAACAAGTGTAATGCCCACTTCCCTCAGTGAGTAGTGTGGAAATCCAATTAATAATGCACGATAAGACTGCTACCACAACTTAACACTTTCTGTTAGTTACTACGTGCCAGACCTAAGTGTTCTCTGTGCACTCACTCACTCATCTCTCCCTGAAAGAAAGTACTTCAGAGATTAGAAAAGACACACACAAAGAAGGTTAGTAATTTGTTCAAGATCTAGTCAAAATGTGAGTTTGAACTCAGGTCTACCTGAAGACAAAGCCCCTGTTCCTCACCTTTATTCTATCTCCAATTAGAAAAAGCAGCTTTAAAATTATTAAGCGTAACAGACACACAAAACTGGATTTATTGAAATAACAAGTGTGATTAAGGTTATCAGCCCACATTCTAGTTAAGAGATATGAATGCAAAGGCCCAGATTTGATTGCCAAATGCTCCATGCCAGTCCTCAAGATAAACTTGGTATCTGCCTGAACCTGCCCCAGAGGAGAGGAGGTGACCTGCTCCAGGTCACCCAGGAAGTATAGTGGGAGAAATAGCCCTCAAAGCCAAGTCTTCCCTCTTAAGTCCAGGATTCTGTCCACCAGGGATGAAAAGAACTTTCTTCTGTCCCCTTCCAGTTGGATGCAAATCCCAGCCGTGGCATGGGCAAGGAAGGGCACAGATGGTACCCTTCTCTGCTTTTATTAGTGTGGAGGAAGATCAAGGCATGGGACCGAAGTTGTGGCTGTACCCTTTCCCGCTGCTTGATCAGGAGGAATCAGCACAGTCTTTGCTGCTCACACATTCTGCTGTGTTGACTGCCTGTGCTACATTCCCGGCCAGCAAGGGACTGGAGAAGTCACCTACTGTCCCAAGGCCACGCCCCTGTCTGTTCATCTCCCATACTCTGAAGAGCGGTGTGGAGAACCCTCCAAGGCATGTGTTCCCACCACACTCACCTGTTCAGGAAGGCATTCCCAAAGGCGTTGAGTTTCCTGAAGGGTTTCTTAGGATCCACAACCAGGGCATTCCCGGGGATGATTCCCTCCACGTCCCCCTGCATCACTGCTATGAAGGAGTCGGTTGTTGGCTCGGGCCCAATCCTCATGCCTGGGAAGTCCTGTTCCAGCAGATACCTAGCAGAAAAGAGCATGGTCATACTATGGGGAGTCTGTGGATAGATCACCAGGGCATGTCTGCGACATGGCTGGCCATACGTGAGTCAAGGGACAGGGGCAGGTCTGGAGCAATGAGATTTCACAAACCCTAAGACCTTCACAGAGCAGGAGTAATTTCAGCTGGACTTTAGATCTCTGCTGTTCTTGTTACCCATTTCCCTCCCTGAAGCAGACAAGGGGACAGAAAGCAAGGTCTGGATTTATGACAAAAGCTAGACTGAAACTATTCCTGGCCAGGGTATAGCAGACTTCTCAAGTGAAGGTAACTTGCTGGACTTTGAAGAGGAAACTCTGACGTGAATCGACGTGAATCTCCATCCTATCCTACACCTTTTGTCGCTCTTGCTAACACCTGCATTTTACATTCTGTACCCTTCTAAAAATGCTCCATATATGCATATATTATATATTACATGTTCAGATACATATATTATATATTACATGTCCCAATATTTATATCACACAATTGATTGAATTTTTAAGCAAAGAGGCAAGTCATACCTTTCTTTCTTGTCACTATCCATTTAAATCAAAATTTCAAAGATAAATGTACAATCAAAATGTCTTGTACAGTGCCTGGCAGACGGCAGGCATTCAATAAGTTACTTCTTTCCCTTCTGTCCTTGAGTTTTAGGCTGTTTCCTTACCAGTATTATAGTATATGATGCATCTCTTTACTGAAGATTATAACTACACTGTTTTTTACTTGCTTTACACAGAGAGGCCTCAAACTGTTTTATCTACAGATGCTTTCCTATCACACCCAACCCTGGCACACACACACCCTGCCCCTAACAAGTACACACTTTGGAACCCCAAAGGATCCTGTGCTGTGACACAGACAGAAATTTACATATTCTGTGATAATTACTTGGATAATATTAACACATGTTTCTTTTGTATGCTTAATACATTTGGGAGGCAGCAGGGCAGATCTACTTTATGCTCCTCAGTCACAGTACAGAAGACCATTATATGGATTATTACAAGGCATTTTAAAAATTATTATTAGTACAAGCCATTTGAGCAAAAATTTTACTGATGACTTTTGATAGTTTCCAATGCTTAGATAGAATCAAAATGGTGGTAAGGGATTTTATATATATGTATATACACACACACATTAAGTTTGTTAGTTTTGTTTTTGTTTTTTGAGACAGACTCTCACTATGTAGTTCAGGCTGGCCTTGAACTCACTATGTACCCCAGGGTGGCCTCAAACTCACAGCAATCCTCCTGCCTCAACCTTCCCAATGTTGGGATTACAGGCATGCACCACCATGCTCGGCTAGGGAGTGCATATATTATCTCAACCACAAAGGTGAAGAAGAGGAAGAGTTTATTTTTATGGGGTAGTTTCTAAGGTCTTCACTTCTTGCTGTTTAGTATGGGCCAGGAGAATCAGTCCCTCCCACTCAATGTGAGACCTCAAGCAGGCCTCCTTCCCTCACCAGGACTTGTCATCTGTCCCATGAGGAGACTAGACAGTGTAATCTCCATGGTTCCTTCTGTTCTCTGGGCCACTGTGCCACAGATGCATTTCTGGACAGTGTCGCTGCAGCCACTCACCCTCACACAGTTCTTGCCCCCGGGTGATGGGCACTTTGGGGCAGGCAGAGGAGTGGTGAGCCGACTGCTCCTCAACTTCTGGCTGCGGCCTGAGGTAGCAGGTGCCTCCTCTGCTCTTCTCCAGCTGTGGGCAGTGAGAGCCCAAGGTCACCTGCCCTCTCCACAGTCACAGAGGCCCGAATGAATGGCACAGGATGACCCAGAGAACAGACTCTGAGGACAAGAGAGCCTTCTGGGATTCCAGGACAGGTCTGAGCAGGCAGTGGGAGACCAGGCCAGAGGAATGAGGCTAGAAGTAGCTCTATTCTGGCCAGTCGCTGGAGCACACTCCAAGGCCCTGAGGGGTAAGAGCTACGGGACACTGCCTAAGAAACACAGAGGCACGAGCGCCCTCAGGGGCACTGGGAACCTTCCTTCTCCTTACAACCTCCAGGGCCTACTTTCACACCTGGAGGGAGAATCAAGGAGCTTTCAGGAGAAGAGATGCCACGCTGGACACTGTTAAGCTGCGAAGGGAACTTGGAGGTGCACTGCTCCTTGATCCCTAGTCCTGGCTGCCCATTTGAGGCTTTAATGGAGTATTAGTCGATAGTTCTGGGGCCCCAAGTCAGAGGTTCTGATCTGTTCACCCAGATGAGGCCAAGCAATTGCTACTTTTTAGATATTCTCCAACTGATCCAAATGTGCAGCCAGGGTTGACAAATTACTTGGAATGCTACGGAGGCAATGTCTCCTTCAAGCCTCACAGAAGACCTGGAGGTGGGTACTGAGTGAGGCAACAACTGGCAAGGGTTGTATGGCTTTCTCAGAGTTCAGCAGCCAATCACAGAGCTGGAACCCAAAACCTTCCAGTCCCCTAGTCCTTTACTCTTCAACTGCTTTCTCTTCTAAGGATATCACTGTCCAGAAACTGGGGCTGCCCTAGGGTCCAGAGGTGGACAGGACAATGGGGTGGGAAGATGCATCTGCAGGGCTGAGCTCCCTGCCATCCTAAGCCTCCCCAACTGGGCTGGAGCCAGAGAGGTTCATTGGGTTTCTTCTGGGTCCTTGGCATGCTACTTGCATCTTCAGGGAGGGCATGGAACTGCACTTTACTCCATGGTTGGCTCCCTAGCAGTTTAAACTGGTTGCTATGTGCTCCTTCCCCAGGGAGCCATGCGGGAAGCTGTTGATCTGCAGAGCCTGGAGCACACTGCCCAGGAGGCTGTGCCTCCTGCCTCAGCCACTGCTTCCGGTGGCCTTGGGAAGTCCCTCATGCCTCCAAGATCCCAGCCCAACAATCAGGGTGTGAAGGCAGGATTTCCTCTGGCCAGATGGTCATATTGGGAGTTGGCACTGGGGCTGGGATAAGAACACAGCATAACAGTTGTACACTTGGACAGCACTTCCTGCTTTCTTGGGGCACCTTCTCCTTTGGGTCTTCTAACTAAGGGGGATGCCTCGTTCATACTTAACCAATGCGAACCTCCCTCTGCAGCAGAGTCTTAATGGCTCACAATTACTGTGCACCTGTATCTTGCTGGGTATGGCTCCAAACGGTCTGTGGATTATCTCATTAATATAAGCACTACAATCCTCCTTGTCAAAGAGCCCTAACAGAAACCCAGCTCATAGTGTTCTGAGGAGTAAATTAGTTTCAGAAGCTAAGCAATTAACCAGTACCTAGCACCTAAGAGAGAACAAAAGTTGAACTGTTTGCCCCAGGTTATGCCCCAGTCAAGGCAGAGCAAAGATTTGAACCCGGCATTTAGACTGGAGAATTCATGCTACTGATTACAGCATGCACTGTCCCTTTTCCTGCCAGGACAGGGAATGCAGCCACCCCTGAGGACCATCCAAAAGGGTTTAGTCCTATGTGGAACTGGAGTGGGACAAGAAAGGGCACAGAAGAATATGGTTTGGCAGGAGACTGGCCAGGGCCAGGTGAAGCTTTGGGGTCCAAGAACCCAGGCATGCACTCATGTCCTCAAACACAGTCGCTGAGTGCACAGCTCAGCCACAAGGACTGCAGTGTGTCAGGCAAAAGCTGGTGCTATCAGGTGACCAGTGGAGGCTGGCAAGCTCTGACAGGACACTTAGAAACAGCAGCGCCTGATTCCCCATGAGAATCAGCACTGTGATTTGGGAAAGCAAGTGCTTGGCTGAGAAGTCTATGTGCAGGGGGTGTGGCAAGCATGGACTGGGAGGGGAGGAGGGGGCATCATCAAGCCTGCAGGGACAGCTGGAATAGACAAGAGTAGAAAGAACCATTCTGAGGCAGCCACAAAAATGCCCAGAATGAAGAGGGCCAAACAGCAGAGGCCCGTCACGTTCCTTACACAGGCACCTCACGTTGCATCCCTGTGTGCTCAGCTGATGAGCCAAGCCCAGCGTGTCAGGACCACTTCCTGGGAAGTCACAGAGCCACCACCTCAGAGAGGGCCCCACCAGGCCAAGCCTGCTGGCCTGCTAGGCTCACGTGACCTGAAACTTGCTGATCACACATGGGGTTTGGGAAACACAGAGTCCCCAGAGGTCACCAGCAAGTCCAAAAGCACACAGGCCAGGCCGAGAGCCGGGGGCTGGGTAAATTCTCAGGGACATTTGGGTATGGCTTATGGCACTGGGTGCCCCTCTAACAAAGCTACCACTGTGTGCAGGAAGGAAAATCTATTGAGGAGTCTCCTGTCCTACTTATTTATGGGAAGCATGACAGACTGCCTCTGTTGCTGAGTGAAAACATTCCCACAGCCGCATAAAAAAACTCAATTCAAGCCTGGGTGGGATCAGCTGAGACAAGGACACACGGAATAAGGAGGGACAGGGCAGCTGAGCCTCACTGTGTGGTTGGCATCGTTCCCAGAACTTTACCTGTATTATTCCTCTTAATCAGACCTACCAGCTCTGTGGCATGGCAGTGCTATTTCAGTCTTACAGCTGAATAAATTGTGGTTACCGTTCAGAGCCAAGTCAACATATTTAGAGGTCTTAAAGAGCTGAAAAAATTTTGATGCCTGCCCTCACCATCTAATGCAAAAAAAACACTGGACCATAAAATACATGTGGGGAAGTCCAATGCAATTCTAATGTTTCCGATGAAGATGGCTTTTCTTCACATTTTTCTGAAATAAATTATTGCATATTATCCTCATCTTTTATAGGGCTGACTTTACTAGTACCCTAAATACTCAGGGTAAGGCTTAGAGCTGAGAATCTCAGCTCAACCCACCTTGCAAGTACCTAGCTCTGCAGCAGTGGGGTGTAAGACCCAGACCCAGGGCCAATGTGAGGACCAAGAACAGGGAGGGGGAATCAGGGTTGGGGTCCATAAACAATGAGGCCAGAGGGGTCCCACTGGGGCACCTAATCCTGCCTAGTTGAAGAATATGTCCTCTTGGCTGTTACTCTAATACCAACCTGACTTTGGACAGGCAGAACAAAGGCCAATAGCCTCAAGGTTCCTGGTTTAAAACATGAGGGAAATATTTGCTTTCTAACTACCTCTGTCAGAAAGTGAAAGTTTTAGAAAACAAATTTTGGGAGAGAAAGGGTCACAACTGACTTTTTGCCCACACTGGTTCAGACAATAGAGAAAATGAGCAATGTAGTGTTGCCTGGATTGTTTTTGCTTGCTAACAATTTGGTTTGCAAACAGAAGCATTTGGTAAGATTTTGTTTTTGCTTACAAACTCTGCATGGGGTTGACAAACACGACCATGGCCATCTTGCCTACACAAACACAAACACACAAATGTAGTCATCTTTTCCAAAATAAACTGAGAATAAACTGAGTTTGTGAACTGAGCCCCATTGTACTTGGGACACCCTTGCCTAGTCCCCAAACCCCGTTCAAATGGCTCCTCTCCGAAGCCTTAACTAGTCCTTTCCCATGTCATCCCAAACCATAAATTCTCATTCTCTTCTAAAACTGTAGCTGGTCTTACTTTGCTTATCTTTTAGGTACACTCCAAAAGCAAATATCACTTTTGGCCTGTATGAACAAGTATTCATGTTATATGTCTGTATCTCTAGGTGCCGAAGCCATGGTATTTCAGCTTTAAAATAGAGCGGACAATAATACTTGCCCCAACAACTTCACAGGTTTTAGAGAAAATGTGATGCACCACGAAGTGGGGCAGCAGATGGTTCTACATTTCCTGCTACTGTCCCTAGTGAAAAGAAGCCCTGGCTACTGAGGTAAGACATTATCCCAGCATGAAGAATTTGGCAGCCACACTGTTCAGTGTCCTGCTAGGCTCCCTTGCTGACATCACCCTGGGTATTCTAGGCTCCACCCAGAGCTTGGAATCATGCCCCTCCCCCCCTCAGAGGTACGGAGAGGCAGGGTCCCCTTTTAATCCCTCCCAAGGCCTGTAAAAGGTATATTATCATTCGCATTGCATTGATAATGAACCTGAGGGTCAGAAAGGCTAGGCGGCCTGATCTCAGCTTTCCTAACCTGGTCTCTGGGCTAGGAAGCTGTGGGGCCTGGGTTCTGTTCATTTAGCCTGGTTCTGGGGCTTCTGTCCCATGGCCAGTGGGAACAGATGGGATGCACACCTTCTTCGAAATGTGTCTCTCTCTGCTGCATGCTTTTCCTGATGTCTTCCGCACACCTGGCTCTCAAGAAGATGCTAAGTCAGACCTGAGGCAGGCAAACACAGGTCCTCTAGCCTAGGGCCTTCTGCTCTCCTGAGTAACAAGCAGGCCTTGCAAGAAGTAGGTGGATTTTCACCCAGCCCCACCTTGAGACCAGCAGATCAGAGCTCTGCTGAGTTAGGCACCTGTGGGGGGACAGCATAGACTCCCTGAAGAAGTGCAAGAGGAGATCAGCTGAGTAGGCCTCACCACTGAGTATTCTTCACCGCAGCAGTCCTTCCCTGTGTTCATACCTTTGAGACCAAGTTGCCCTCAAGAAGGCCATCCCATCTGGAGATCAGCCCAGATCTCCCTGTGGGAACTCAGGCAGCCTAGCTCTGCAGCCCCAGACCCCTGGGACCACCACTCCAGCCCAGCTTTGGTCCAGGGAAGCCTCTCTTAAGGTCCTAGGAGGGCTTAGGCCTCCCCAGCCCCACGTCTGCTCACATCTACTACCCACACACAGCAAAACCGCAGAAAGTGGGAAGTGAGAAGGGGTGACCATGGGTCCCACTGGTGCCTGAAAGAGGGTTTTAAGCTCCATGCTAGCAAGAGAAATAGCAAAGAAAGAAATAGCAGAGGTGGGAGTTGGGCTGCCAGGGCCCAGGGACACAGAGCTACTGTACTCCAAAGAGGCAGTTTGTGTTGGAGGGAGCAGCCGCCAGGCCAATTTATTGTTTATTTTATTACTCTGGGTTGCTGGGCTGTAGGCCAGGGAAGTTATTTCAAGCAGAGATCATAGCACATTAATTAGTTATTAGAAGAATGTCCTTTCTGTGTGTTCTTCCTGAGACAAGAAATAGACCCCGTGGCCAGCGCACAGAATTGAAAGTGGATGGTCATTCAGGAGGCAAAAAGCCAAGAACAGGGAGAGTGAAGAGTCAGGGCTTTGTTTCCCAGGAAAAGGCCGCTCACAGGTTCACGCCTGAGACCTAGGAGCGAACCAAGCAGGAGCACAGAGAGAAAGGTGGAGGAAGGGCAGGCACAATGAGAGCAGGGCAGGGCACGCGGAGCTATCCTGGGGGATCTCTGTTTACTTTGGGGAACACATGTTGGGCCCATTTACTGTCTTGGAAGGTAACTATGAAATGTCATTCTTAATGTAAAAAAGTAAAAAGAAAGTTAGAAACAAAAACTGCTGCACAACTTCTGGCCTAAATAATTTCATGTCTGGGAATTGCTGAAAGAATTCCAGTATGTGTCCAATATGTGGGCAAATCTTATGGACAGAGATATTCAGGTTGATTTTGCAATGACAGAAACAATTGAAACATTTTATGTGCAATGAATATTATGTAGTGGTCAAAAATAATGGTTACATGGTAAATAATCATGTAAAAGCAGAAAGAAAATCTAGTATGCAAAATTACACAGATGGCATGATCTTCACTGTGGCAAAAAAAAAAAAAAAGCACTTAAACCCATCTGTTGCTTGGGGGCCCTACCCTTAGGAATGCTCATCTTTCCTCATCTTCCTGCCCATTCTGCAAAACATCTAAAAATACTGGAAAGATAAATGTATTTTATTTGAGATATTTTCTCTTGAGTTAACAGTATTATAGATGAGTTTGCTCTTCTTCGAATTTATTTTTTGCGTTTTTCCAACTGAAAAAAGAAAGAAACCATTGGATTTAATGAGAAGGAAGAAAAATACGTAATTTGGTTTTGGAGGGTTTCTTGGGCTCCAACCCCTCCTACCCTGTCCCTTGACTCCCTGCAGGGGAAACAGCTTTTGATGCAGAAGCTAAATTCAGTTACTGGCAAGAACGGAGAGGGGAAACTCTTGAACTTAGAGGATAAGAAAGAAGAGGGATCTGCCTCTCACAGCCTTCTGTGTACCTCAGATAAGGAATAATCTGGGGTACCTCACTCTGCCACTTTCTCAGACTCAGTTAACAGCCAACAATGACTCAGGAAAAGGCGGAGGGTGTCTCAGACAAAAGCACCAAAACCGTCTGTTGTTTGGGGGCCCTGCCCTTAGGGCTGTTCCCCTTTCCCCATCTTCCCTCCCACTCTGCGAAATATCTACTGGGAACCCTCCTGTAGCTGAGACCCTAGAGATGCTAAGGCAAAGATGCTGCTTTGTAAGTGCTTGTGCCCGGGGAAGAAGGAGCTCAAGACAACACGATGTATTAAAAGTGACATCCAACGTATGTCGAGAGAGACAGCGATGTGTTGTGGAACTGCCCTCAAATGGCCTGTGCTTTCTGAGAGGCAGAAAAATGGGCCATGTGGGACAGAAAAGATCAGAAAGGTAACAGGAAATCCTGTGCCCAGGTAGCTCTGAAGCACCTTTGGCAGTAATGAACATTTAATCAAATGAAGAGCAGAGGTTGGATCAGGGGTTCTCTAAGGATGGCTCTTGGATCCCCAACATTATAGGTAAATTGCACTTTTTCTAAAGCTAGGGCAACAACTTTCACTTTCAAATCAGGGGCTGATCTTTTCAGAAGAAGCGATGAATTAGACTAATATCAAGGGGACCTGGTAGTTCTGACAACATAAAACACCGAAGAGTCAACAACCTCAGAAATCACTTGGCCTCTTGAAGCTGCTGTGCCCAAGGCTGTCCATCCCACAGGCAAACTTGACCTAGTGTTCTGTTCAGACATGACATGCTAGCACAGTGCACATCCTGCTCCGGAAGGCTTGTGCTATAGCCTTAGTATTAGAGAAAATTAGTACCTAGAAAATGAGTAACCAGACTTAACTCTCCGGCTCATCTCACTAAACAAAGCACACAGCTTTGCATGTTGCAGATGCTCAAACAGCCGATGAATGGAAACAAGAGGATCCATGCTTTCAGATCCTCTAGAGGAGATGAGAAGGGTTGACCAGGACAGTGGGGGATGGCGCCAAAACCCATACCCACAATGTAGGAGTGTGACTTTCAACAGAGGGTCACAAGCACCCTGAACAGTTTGCAGTGCCTGTAAGCAAGCCTGCCTTGGAGGTTGTATTCAGAGAGGACCCTGTTCTCCTAAGATAGGAAGGGTGACATCACTCTGGTGGACACATAGGGCCCTCTCTGAACCCAGGCTGGACAAGACGACTTCTTGAGGATCCTTCTAGCCTTAGGATTCTGTCATCCAAGGGAATGGATGACTCACCCTCAACGTTACAGGCGTGTAGCCAACCACCTCCTCACATGCATCTAGGTCTTGCCGCCTAGGTTCGCAGCCACTCATTACGTGGCTTTGAACAATTCATTTAACCTCTCTATTCTCTCAGCTGTTTCACCTGCAAAGTGAAGTGGCTGGATGAGACAATGCCAATAACTCTTCCACCTCTAAAAGTCTTTAATATTATTACAGAGCCATTAAGACGAAAAAAGAAAAACAGACTAAAAGCTGCTTGTCGACTCTGCATCTGTCTGAGCCTTGAAGAGATATATCTAAGGGCTGTGCCACAGAGAAGAAAAATGATTTCACAAAAGGACAAGCGGCACTACCGGCTCACCTCCACCCCAGTCCTGCAGTCATAAGAACTCCTCAGCTGCAACCCCAAGGCCCCCATGTGAGTGCTGAGCCCTCCAAAAGGCAAGGGAAGTGGTTTTAGCTGTGAAGGGCAAGTCCCTAAAAAAATGAGTGTGTAAGACATTCCACCAGCATAAGGGCCTCCAGAAATCAGAAGCCCTCCCACTAGTACCCCCAGGCCTCAGTTTCATCATCCAGAAAATGGGAAGAACAGGTGTGGTTCTGAATTTGAACATTTCGTACTAACCACTTCATCAAGGGCTAAGCACAGCGGACAGGCACTGCATAGGCTGAGAAGAGGGACCAGCAGGGCAACTGTAGGTTCAGCTTTTGAGGCTGCACACAAGGATGTATTTCTCCAGAGCCCTTAACTGAAGATTTCCCGTTTGTCTCAGGAGGGAGTGGAGCCCAGGAGCGGCCCGCTGGACTCATCGCTGAGGGGCAGGGTGGGCTGCCCGGGCTCTGGGCCCGCTCACCTGATGAAGGTGGTCTTCCCGGTGGAGTACTGGCCCACCAGCAGGACCATGGGTTTGTTGTCGAAATCAGCATCCTCCAGAGCCGGAGAGTGGAACTCGTGGAAGCGGTAATGCTCTTCCAGGGGCAGCAGTTTGGTCTTGTACAGTTTCTTGAGCCCCTCGCTCACTGTCTGGAAGACCTCAGGGTCCTTCCTCCGGCGGTCGTCGGTACCCAGCCAGCTGAACATTGCGGTAGCGGGAAAGGCCTCTCGGGGAAGTGGAGCCGCACCTTCGCCTCACCGGAGCGCGGGGCTCAGCCACACCATGGCCCGGGCGCGCTGCCTCGGCTGCTGGGACCGAGCCCAGAACCTGCTTCACTCCGCAGCGCCGGCCGGCCGGGTGGAGGAAGACGATCTGGATTGCGAGGAGGGGCTTGCAACGTCGGCAGTTAAAGCCAAACTTGCAATTAAACTGCCCGATGCCAGGTCGGTGCGGGGTCCCGGTCACCCCGGCCTCGCCTGCTGTGCTCGGGCACGGCGGGCTCCGCGCTTGCTCGAGGCGCTCAGGGTAGCTGGCGACACTGCCCGGTGAGCTGGCAGCGCCGCATCCGCAGCAGCATCCCGCAGCCCCAGACACGCGTTTAAATGCCAGCAATGCAGGAAGCCGGCGCGTGTAGGAAGTCACCGAGTACTGGCACGGCCGGGCCGGCCCTACGTGCGGGCGACGCGAAGCCGAGAAGGGCGCCGCCATGTCTATGGGCAGGCGTTCGCGGGCCGAGCAGCCAGGGGCAGCGGACGGAGTCCTGTGGGAAAGCGCTGACATTTCGGTGTCTGCCTCTAGGGGTTTGATTTGGGAACAGCACCCTCTCAGGGATGGCTGCGGAGAGAATGCTGACCTACTACCGTACTGATCCTTGTCCCTGTCGCTGCTTTGATATCTCTGTTCCGTTAGTTACTGAGGTCAGTTCCCTGGGAACACAGATATTCTAGTATTTGGGAGTACTTTTCTTGGGAGTTGAAAAAAGGGTCAAACATCAGGTTACATAAAATAACCAAAACTATCACTAGCTAAATTTTCTGGTAGGATTGTGGTGAAGCAAAAACTGTTCCCATTCACTCCGATAAAATGAAACGAAACAAAACGAACACCAAGCAAACAAACAAACCCCACATATATTGAGCATTATTTTAGGATAGACACGATTTGGGCGACAAAGGGGAGCACCGTAAGACCCTTCCGGGAACTGTAGTCAAGGCCACTTTAGAGAGAAGACCTGAGCAGAAGCCGTGGAAGCTCCAGGGATGAGTCGTTCCTTTTGTGCTGATAATTTGATTCGGCTTCCCAGAAAGCTTGCTGTAAACCGGATCTGCAATAAAGAACCCATCGAGAAGAAACGAATCCATTCTAGGCTAAATGGAGGACATTGGCAAAAGCCTGCGGCTGTGGAAGATCTTGCTGTGTCCAAGTCTGGCATAACTAAAGTACAGGGTTCAGGAATATGGAAGAGGTGAACAGGCCAAGCTCAGAGGCTGTGCCTGCCAGGCAGGGCAGGAACTGAACAAGGGATGAGGAATCTGTAACAATATCCTTAATAATGAGGGTTTTATTAACAAAATGCTCACCGTGTGCAGATACCTGGGCTAAGATCCTCATGGCAACTCTGTGAGGCAAAGTGTATCATCTCCAGCAGTATATTAGGGAGAGTGGGTGGATTCCCTGTAGAATGTTTAAGTCCTATAATAAACCACCTCAAAGCCTGTCTGCTTTGCATTAGCACCATTCTAAGCAGAGCAGTGAGAAACCACTCCTCCTTGCCAAGGAATAGGGCTCCGCTGCCCTCCCTTGAGCCTACAAGGAGTCACATAGCTAATGGACCCAACGGGACTGATGAGGCTGGGGCAGGGCAGGGAGGAACTGGAGGAGCAAGGGGCCCTGGTTAAGAGCCAAGTTAGGAACTTACAGGGACCACAGCAATGCAAATGGAGAAGAGGTTATATGTAAGGGATTCGATTGCATAGCATTGATATAAAAAGAAAGAGGAAATGAGGATGAGCCAGAGCTGGGGATGATTATCAATTTTCTAGTGGAAGAATCAAGACATTTGGAGAAGTGCTTCCACTAACTGGAGAAATCAGAAAGAGCAGATTTGGCAGACCGATGTGGCATTTAGGCTGAAAGGTACTGCAGTTCAATGCCTGAGGGAGCTGCAGGTAGAGGCAGGCTGCTGGGATTTCCCAGGGGGCTCTTCAGGGGTGAGTCCTTAATGGAATCTCCTTAGTTACAACTCTGGTCTCCTGACTCCATCCTTGAACCCCAAACATGATCATATTTCTGGGCCCTCTGCACCCATAGCTAAGAAACCACTCTGATTCAAAGTGCACCCTTGGTGCTTACAGTAGCACCAACATATGAGGCCAAGAGGTAATCTTACAGATATTAACTCACATGGCACAGAAACTAAATAGTGGGGCACTAGCCTTCTCGACTCCAGGAAAGCCTGAGGTGCTGTGCTGTGCTTGGGTGTGGCTAGGGTGGCAGGAGGGAACTGGGGGAGGCGCTGTTATAGAAATGTTTCAGTATTTTAAAAAGTCAGGATAGGTACTCTGTTTTGTACCAGCAAATCCCAGCTCTGAACATCTGATTTGACCAGGGCCTGTTGATACATTCACCCATTCTCAACTCTGAATAGTTAGAAATCTGTCTTCTTTAAAAGGGACTAAAAAAATACCGGTCAAGGAAGCAATATCCTCGAGGAATGAAGAAAGTAAAGCGGAAGTTAGGGATGGATACATGGACAGCTTTAACTGTATTTGCAGTGTTTTCTTTCTTAAATTAGATAATGGGTAATTGGCTGTTCATTTATTATTCTCCCTGTCCTTTGTTGTTATTATTTTTTTAATTTCTGGTCCTTAGAAGCACAAAATTGGATTGTTTTCATAATCATGGTTCAAGACAAAATATACCTGGCTCTTGGCTTATGTTTCTTTTTTCTTTTTAAAAATAACGTAATGAACCCCTACTGAACTTATCATCCAGTCCAAGAACTAGACTTGGACTTAGCAATAATTTACATCTGCCTATGGATTCCTCCTGTGTCCTGTCCCTGACCCCACTCTGCTCCTGGAGGGACACCCTGTCCTGAATTTAGTGAATATTATTATGATTTTTTTAAACTGATACTATCACATATATTTGCAAGCCTGGAAAATATCTTGTGGTATTCCTGTGTTTGGGAACTTTATGAAAAGCATGTCCCGCTGCATGCAGTTCCCCATAAATCGACTTCTCTTCCACCCATGGTTTTATCAGAAGCATCTGTTTCCAGCGGTGTTATGGTTGATACATTGTATCAACTTGGGGAGTCTAGAGGTTTGGCTAAGTAACTCAGCAGCTGTAAATCTCGGGGTAAAAAGGACATGCCCTTACCCTTCTGGGATGTTGTTTATTGTGTTGAGAAGTTTAGAAGGTTAATTATGTGACTCAGAAGGGAGCTGGGGTGCTTATTTGTATTCATCGTGAACCTGTGGAAGAGGAAGGCCTGGAGATTCTGTGAGAGCTACACGCCCCCTGGGTGGGAGTAGGCTGTTTACAATGTAAGGGAAGCAAAGACGCTGCTTGCAGCCGTTCTCCCCTTTTGCTTTTGTGGATTTTGCTGTGTGCTGCCGCCATGAACAGTTTGCCGTCCGCCGTGTGCCACTCTGCCTCAGAACCAGCCAAATAAGGACTGAAACCTCCACAAACTGTAAGCTAAATAAACCTTTCCTTCCTTCATTTTGGGTGTTGGGTATTTTGTCTCAGCAACGAGAGAAAAGTAACCAAGACAAGCCGCCTTTCCCTCCTCCTGGCCTCTGTCCTAACGGGGCTTCTCCTGACCTAATGCAGGCCCCTGTGTGCTACCCCAGGACTGCACAGTGACTCGAAGAAAGCAGCTTTGCTCTCAAGCCTGAGCTCCCCGGTCTCTGCAAGAGAAATAGTGACAGCACTTTCATGATTAAAGGACATGGCGTGTGCAGCGTGGTTCACACAGTGCCATGTCCACTGAGAGCGCACAGTACATTGTTAGCTCTTAAAACTACAATCACTGTTACTATTATGCACTACATGGTGCTGCCCTGAATCCTACTTAAAAAGCTACTTAATGGGCTACTGCATAAGGTTAACACTTAATAACATCAGTGTTTAATAAGCTATGTAATAAGCTTACACCTAATAAGTTAGTTCCTTCTGGTTCCTTTGTATCTTGAGGAGGACTCATTGGCTCAAATGAATATAATTGCTTATAATAGTGGAACCTAGGACAGCTGGCATTTGTCACCACCCTTTGGGACTGTCACCTTGAAACAGGTCTGTCTCTTCTCTCCCTTCTCACCAAGACCACGCAGGTCTGCGCAAAAGGAAACGGAGGAGAGATGGAGACTGTACTGACAACCTGGGATGAACGCTTGAGTCACCAGGAGAGGTGAGAGCAGTCAGCAAGCACCCATCAGGCCGGGCCAACTGCCCACACTCAGGGCAATTCAAGGTCCCTCCCTACTTGGCCCCGACCTGCTCCTGCAGCCTAGAGAGTCTCCCATGGCCTCTCACGCATGCGTGTGAGGCTTCCGCAGTAGGACCTGCAGCTACCGCCAGGGTCCTGGGCCCGGCCGTGTTCCAGCACCTCCATCTTCCCTCCCCACTGCTGTGTCAGGGCACACCCGCTGGCCCACGCCCTCCATCCTGAGAAGATGAGGTAGCTGCCCTCTCCTAAGAGCAAGTTGCTCCCTTCCTTCCGCCCCCAAGCTTCCTCAGAAGAACCTTGTTACTGTATTTATTGCACTTTATTATCATTGTATGTTGAAATTAGTTGCCTCCCAACTGGATAATGCACATCTTCAGCCACTACTGTTTTACTCATCTTATTAATCTCAGTCGGCGGGGGTGGGGGGGAAAGTGTATCAGTTTAGTCAGTTCCGACTGTTGAGAATCAGGCCGAGTTATTATTGCCTTAGTACATTTTGTGCTGCCGCAATAGGGTACCTGAGTCTGGGTAATTTATAAGGAACAGGAATTTACCGGCTCGTGGTTGGAGAGGCTGGCGAGCTCCAGATGGAGGGGCAGGGACTTCTCGCTGCGTTAGACATGGCATAAAGGCGAGGAGAGCGAGAGGGAAAAGATTAAACTGAACCTAAGCCCTTTTATAACCAGCATCAATCAATTCATGAAGGTGGAGCCCAGGACCTGATCACTTCTCAGTACGCCCCACCTCCCTGGCCACTGCACTGGGGATTAAATTTCCAACACAGGTTTTTTTTATTTTATTTTATTTTATTTTATTTATTTATTTATTTATTTTATTTTTAAAAAATAAAAGTACAAAAACATATCGACAGACACCAATTAGCATAAAAAATAGTACAATCACAACTAATCTATAGACGAGGTGATATGATCTCAACAGTGGTTATTGCTTTATCCATTCATATCTTCGAAGTGTAAATATATAAACCCATATACAGACATGCAAATTTAGTCAGACAATTAATCCTCTCAACAATAGAAAAAACACAAAAACCAAAAATCCAAAGACAAAAAACAAAACAGGCAAACATCAACAACAGCAACAACAACAACAACAAAGAAAACACCAATAGTTGCTGCTTTACATATTGATATCTTCGAAGTGTGTGTTCCGGACAACATATACAGACATACAAGATTGATCAAATAACCCGTCATCGATTATTGCTTAGCATTAAGTGATATAATACAATAGTAGAACCATGTTAGCCCTCCTGCATATATGCATATTCATATATACATACATACATTTTTGTCTTTTTCTTTTCTACTTTCCTTCATCCCATCTGTTCTTTGTTTTAGAACAGATTTC
>PVLD010001516.1:0-7500 GCA_004027595.1 Dinomys branickii
AGCAGCACAATTTGTAATAGCTAAAATGTGGAAGCAACCCAAGTGCCCATCCACAAAAGACTGGATTAAAAAATTGTGGCATTTTTATATAATGGAATATTATTCAGCTATAAAGAAAGACAGTTTTGGGGACTTTGTAGGCAAGTGGACAAAACTGGAGTCCATACTCATAAGTGAAATAAATCAGCGATACATGTGCTGGCAACGTATTGTATCACTGGTGTAAGAACCCGAGGGTGGGAATATAAACTAAGAGACATGAAGGAAATCTGTTCTAAAACAAAGAACAGATGGGATGAAGGAAAGTAGAAAAGAAAAAGACAAAAATGTATGTATGTATATATGAATATGCATATATGCAGGAGGGCTAAAATGGTTCTACTATTGTATTATATCACTTAATGCTAAGCAATAATCGATGACGGGTTATTTGATCAATCTTGTATGTCTGTATGTGTTATCCTGAACACACACTTCGAAGATATCAATATGTAAAGCAGCAACTATTGGTGTTTTTGTTGTTGTTGTTGATGTTTGCCTGTTTTGTTTTTTGTCTTTGGATTTTTGGTTTTTGTGTTTTTTCTGTTGTTGAGAGGATTAATTGTCTGACTAAATTTGCATGTCTCTATATGGGTTCATATATTTACACTTCGAAGATATCAATGGATAAAGCAATAGCCACTGTTGAGACCATATCACCTTGTCTATAGATTAGTTGTGATTGTACTATTTTCTATGCTAATTGGTGTCTGTTTGTCAATATGTTTTTGTACTTTTATTTAAAAAAAAAGATAAAAATTAAAATCTACCAAATATAAAGCACTGGAAAAACTGATGAAACGTTTATTGTAACCACACACCAGCACTCCCCATAACGAATAAGAGCAGCGTTGTGGGTACATGTTTACCAGCACAGATACACAAATTGTATTATTAAGTGGAAAAATAAATTTACAAAGAAATGTGACTAAGTTTGCAAAAAAAAGAAAGAAAGAAAGAAAGAAAGAAAGAAAGAAAGAAAGAAAGAAAAATTCCTTAGTTGGGAAAAAGATGAAAAATGTTTCCAATTATCAGATGCTCCAAAGCAGGGTGCTGGGTTAATTTTAGGACGAATCAGAGAGGATGGGGGAAGCGGAAGTTTAGGAATGGCTGCAACAAGAAGTGAGAGCCTGGGCAGAGGGTGCCGCTTTGTGGCGAAGTGCTGGTCAACCATATTCGGCCCTGAGTTCAGTGCTCAGAACTGCAAAACACAACAACAACTCAGCACAAGAATGAGACCTGGGAGGCCTAGCTTCTGAGAGTAGGCATAGTGCTGTGCGCTCCGTGCCCAAGCAAAGGGCAGAGCAGCGATAGCGTGAGGGTTGTGACTGACAGAACCACACTGTCTCGTCAACTTCAGAATGGAAAGAGAGCAGGGACGTAGCCCACAAACTCGGTGCTCATCTCTTCAGCGGCCGATGTGCATCGCTGAGGCACTGCGCTCACGGGCTGTCGTGCTGTATCAGCTCCGAACATCTGTCCCACTGAGCTGTGCACTGAACACTTGTCACCTGGTCACAGCCACCCTGGGCCTTTTAAAATATCCGCTGCCTGTTTGTCTGAATTATCCAGAGATTGCATTTTTTCGACAGGTCAAGTATTCTGTGGACTTTGATTCCAACATTTCTCCAATGAAAAATTAATGTGATTAGCATCGTAAATCAGAAAAATATGTAATCCCAACACTCCAGGAGGCTGAGGCCTAAAGGTCACAAGTTCAAGCCCAGCCTGAGCAACTCAGTGAAATCTAGTCTCAAAATTTAGAAAGGGGAGTGAGGGTTGAATGTAGCTCAGTGTGAAGGCCCTAGATTCAGTTCACAGTATACTGAAAAACTGGAGAGACAGAGAGAGAGAGAGGAAGAGGGGGGAGGACAGGCGAAGGGGGAGAAGAGAGGGAGGAAGGGAGGAGAGAAAGAAAGAAAAAGAAAATACTGCGTTCATATCACTCACTGTAGGAGGTAATTGCTATGCCAATCTGGAGTAGAGTCCCTTGGCATGGTAGAGAAATATCTTCTACAGCCACGGAGGGTCCATTGCTTTCCCAGGGTTTGGTCTAAGATGTTCTACATTTCTATGAGGGGCATTAAAATTCACCATTGAAGTCTCACTTGATAAGGACACTGCAAGAGGCTTCGCAAACACACCAGACTTGAAATTAGAGGGTGAGTGTATTGTTATTATGGAAAGCATGGCTCTTTTTGCATTAGTATCTGGCGAACAATAAATAAATTTCCAAGAGAGGTCTTCTAAGCTGATATGCATTCAAGGTATTATCTTTGCTTTGACTGTATGTGCTTCTGGGTGAAAAAAATTCTAATTGCACTCCCATTCAAAAATCAACCGTGGGAATAAGGAATCATGCTCATTTTATGCACAGCTGCCCGAAGGCCTTATCCTTAAAACAAATTACAGCACCTCCTATGTGGCACACACTCTGAAGCTAATTCTAACCCTACAGCAAAACTCCAAAATTAGACTTTAATCTTTGATCTAAACAATTGGGTGTTTGTGATCAATCTTAAGTATTTTTATAAAATGCCAACATAATTGTTATAGCAGAGGAAGGCAGAGTTGTCCAACAGCACACTCTGCCAGTGCCCATGAGGCTCATGGGCAGGAGGCCATGGGGAAAACTGACTATTGGGCTGTACCTAAGGAGAAGGTGGCTTCTGTCAGTGCCAGAGATAAAGAGAGGAGGAAGGCAAAAGAGGAAACAGGAGACAGGAAGGCAGGAAGAGGGTGGGTAGAGGGAGGGAGGGGAAGAGAGGAAGGAGAGAAGGGAGGAAAGCTAAAGAAGGAAGGAGGGAGACAGGGATAGAGATAGAGAGGGATGAATAAAGGAAAAAAGGAGAAAGGAAAGAAGGAGGAAGGAAGGAAGGAAGGAAGGAAGGAAGGAAGGAAGGAAGGAAGGAAGGAAGGAAGGAAGGAAGGAAGGAAGGAAGGGGAAAACTCTAACATCCATCACATTTATTCCCCCATGTCCAAGACCCAGACAGGCTTCCACTTCATTAAAACTCTCACTTTGACCTAATAGCCATGTTAGAAATGAAATTGGGTCTCTTGAAAGCATACACTAGAAGCCAGTAAGATGTAAGTAAATTTGACCTGATATCTCCAAAAGCCAAGGGGTCAGGGACAACACATTCCAGAGCAGAGAGAACCCCACCTCAGGAACAGGGCCAAAAGAAGAGTTCAAAGGGTTCCCAGCAGAAGGGCTGTCTCTCCCCAGCCGGCTGCAGAGCCCCCGTGTCCTGCAGCAACCTGCTCAGCCGCTCTGATAAGTGAGACGGAATTCATGGGAGATTACCACACAGCTCCTGCCAAGCTGTGCTGCAGCATGGGTAATAGATATGCTCCAGCACTAAATCCTAAAAGGCCCTGCTACATCTGTCAAGCATGCCCTGGAAAAGCACCCTCAGTTCAGATGTTATCACTGCTCTGCCTGCATCAGAAGATTTAGTGTCCACCCTGGAGGTTGCTTGTGCTGCACAGTTTTCAGGGGCAAAACAACAAGGGAGAAAGATGAGAGAAAAAAGGCAAATTATTCTTGCTTAAAGCAAAAGAAATAAAGTGATGTGCTTGCAGACTAGTTCAGCCTCTCGCCCTGCATCCAGAAGGTCCCAAATCCCACATTAAGGAGGTAGTGATGTTCTAAGCTGATTAGCTAGGACGCTTAGAGTCCCTGGACTGTGACATCATGTCGATGATCTTCTATAGAGCGACTCTTTCCCAAGGAAAGCTAAACAACAAACCCAGCAGGGATCCATAGGCAAGAGATAGAAGATGCAAGCTTTTGATAATTAACTTTAAAACAGGTTCGGGGAAAAGCTGTTCTGATATAAAATGAACTTTTCGGAGCATTTGCTCAGGAAAAGGAAAAAGATTAAACCCCTCCAAACAGTTGTACTTCCCACTAGCCATGTTTCCAGATGCAGCTTCTATTTGTTCAAAATGTATTTTAAGCACTACTTTGGACATTTTGTTCATTGTGAGTGAAGAAGAGTGTTACATTTATATGTATTTTTAAAATGTAGAGGGGAAATATATATATATATATATATATGTATATATGTATATATATATGTATATATATATATATATACACACACTCTGTTTTAAAGCAGAAGAATTTGGCAAATTAACTTACTGTTTTCTCACCAGAGTCTACAATGAACCTAAGAAAAAGGCAGGGGGTCTTTTCCTGACCCATCCTATCAGTTTTCTGAAGCTGCTTGCATTCATAACCCAAGATGAATGCCCAGGATCCGTGCTGGGGTGTCTGTGGGTCTTGGAGCGCTGTGAAGGATGGGGGCATCTTGTGACATTCCAACTGCAGACCTGTCCAGCCATGAACCTGCACCAACAAGCTGAGTTACCTAGTCAGCCTATAAGAGAATCCTGGATAGGTATCTAGTCCGTGAATCAAGAGGTAGAAGCTAAGGGTCCACATCTATGAGCATCACTCTTACCTGAGAATATCAAAAACTTCTGAAAGAAAATTGGCCCATTCTCCTAACTATTGTTAAATAGTTATAAATCATGTGATGTCTTCATATCAACCATGTCCCTGCTCTTGAAAACAAATTTGAGAGAACCAAAGGTTGACCATAGAAACTCCTGGGATCGTTAGATCTTCTCCAGTGGGAACTGGAGAACTTGTTTTCCGGGAGCCTTTCCAAAACTGCTGGTGCTAACCCCATCCCATGAACAGTCTTACTTACTCTGTCAATAGTCCCGCTAGGCAGGAAATATCAGCGTTCCTGTCTTTTAGAGGTGAAAACAGAGGATCAGAAAGGTAAAAGAAGTTTGTCCAAGTTATCGTTCATGGCTCATCATTGTTCTGTCATTGAAGTCACCTAAGTCCTTGATCAGATTTTTTTAATTGCTGAATTGAATGGGTACTAACTTCCCCAGGAGAGTACAAAGTGTTTGCTGAAACCTAGGAAGGACATTTTGTCAAGAAGTTGTTTCTGTTGCGTGTATCTGGGTGATTTCAAGTGCTGAAAATGCCAACCATGCAGAGTACTCATCGGTCCTTCCAAGAGCTGAAGGTGACAGCCACCTCTCTGAGGCCCCTGGCTGCGACCCCCCAAGTAGTAGAGATAGCAGATTAAGAAAGTAACAGCTGCTTCACATCAGCAGTAAGATATCACTTCCTGACCTTCTTCACCCACACCTCCTAGATGCTGTCATTCCAAGGTAACTTTTGTCCCAGTGCTGGGCTCCGGGCATTTTTGCCAGAGAGCACTGGCTTGGGGTGTTTATGATCAGAGTCCAATTAGCCTAAGGGGAAATTAAACAACTGGCTGGCAGCTCACTGATTAGCAATTATTTTTCCAGAAAGTTGGTAGCAGCAGTGATGACTGCTGAGCCCCAAATCCCCATGGCCTCTTAGTGACTTTGTGTAACAAAACTCCCACCCCTCTGCATTTCCCCAAACAAGCTGCAACTCCTTTGGCCAACATTCTGGATTTTGATTCCCATTTTATACACAATGGTACTTACTTTCTCTCTAAATCAGACTCAGTATGCCAAACACTATGGTCACTTAATTATCATTCAGCTCTTTCCTCAGCCTCACCAAGGAAGTCGGTGGTCTTGTCCTAGGGTGGAAGATGAATGTGTATCAGCATCTCCTATGGTCTTATCCTGTGTGATCTCAGATTCACCTTGCCATACAGCCACACAACTTATGGAGCCCGGTTTCTCTCCCCGACACAGCAACCTAAGCCACGTCAGAGTGAATCCATGCAGTGTACTGTGGTCATCAGGTCGTGACTCTGGGGTTCATAAATCAGATGGGAATCTCACCTCAGCCACTAACTGTGCAGACAAGTTAATTAAATCATTCTGAATTTCAATGTTTTCATCCATGAAACAGCATAATAAAATACCTATCTCATAAGGTTTCCATGAGGATTAAGTTGAATAAATATGCAGAAATCAAGTAGCACACAATTTTGTGCATAAAGTAATAGTGTAATAAATGGTCCTGGTAATGTTACTAGTATTTCATTACAATTTAACCTCATAGGTTCACTGTTGTTGCTTTCTAAGCTGCTAATCCAGCTGAAGTTGTTTTATTATTGTTTTCTTTGTCTTGCCAACAAGATGACTATAAGGAGAATAGTTTAGGGAGATTTTTTTCAGAGCTACTTCAAGGGTCTAATCTGATCAAATCAACAGAGAAACACAACCAAAAGAGAAATCTTCTTGACCTCATGTTAGGCCTCTTTCCACATGTCCTGAGAACGTCTGCGGCATACCTCCTGCACCACTCTGGGCTGCTGTTTACTTTTTCATGTAAAGATTTCAGAGATAAAATCTCTTTGATTGCAAGGAACCACTTTATAGCTGGGGATATCTTCTCTGGTGATCAGGATAGTATCGGGCAGTTGGTGGTCATTCTGTAAATATCAGAAAGCTGGAAATATAAATGGAGACTTTAACCACCCAACTCCATTTTGAGCCTCATAAGCATCTTCTTCAAATAGAAGAATTCCCTGCGTGAAACGAGCAAGGTGACAACCCATAGTGTGTTACACTGTCTTGTCGGCCTGATTCATGCCTCTTACATAACATACAGGCATTGATTATAGGGAATAGTAATCTATAAGCTAACACCAGTGTTTAGCACAGAGCAGGGCGGAAGGACACTTTAATCTATTTGTGATTGGTGAATGAATTGATTTTACTCCTGAGAAAGATGAATACTTTAGGATGAATAATTTAAAGATGATTCTTTCCTTTCTCACATCCACGTGGGGTAGAGAAGACATGCAGAGAAGGTAAAGTACCCTGGGCTTCCTTTTGAGTTTCTGGTCCCCTTGATTACACCCACCATCAGATAAAGAATTTAAAATTTTGTTTCACTTTAGGACCTGAATCCTCTCATATCAATGTCAAAATTATATGCAAGATTCTTAGTACACATGAAATGTCACCATTATTTTCTTATTTCTTGTTTCCAAAGTGGTAGGATTTTTAAAAATCAGTTTCCAAATGGAAAGCAAGATGGTAGCAGTTTGTCAACGTCCAGTCACAAACAGAAGAGTCTTACACTTTGAGAAAGGAAAGTATATACATCAGAGAGAAAAGGCTACCAATACATTATTTCCTGGAGAATAAATCTAATCTCAAATGATGCCCAATAAAGAGATCAACTTATATTTGTGTTTTTAAACCTAGTATGCATGTAGATTCACACAACAGAATTGAAAAAAATGATATGATGTGCATTTGAAACTTGGAATTCTCTGCATCCAACCATACTTACCCTACATTCTCTCCCCTGGACAATAGCTTCAAACTCACACAGAGGAAGGAGCAATTGCCAGCAGCTGGGGTCTTCCTCTCCAGCCCCTTAGACCCCAAATTGACTCCTCCAGCTTTCAAAAGCAAACAGCAATTGCCAGAAAGTGACTTATTTCATGAAAGAAACAGAAACACAATGCCCTGATT
>PVLD010001516.1:12500-198415 GCA_004027595.1 Dinomys branickii
ACAGGCTGCACATTGGAGACCCAGGCTTTTGTGCAGAGGGATGACTGATATTCATCAGGTAAGTGATTAAGGTGTATCTCCCAGCTCTGGGCCACTGGCAGTGGGAAACTCAATGAAAGAAGAAGGCTCTCTAAGTGGAGGAAGGAGAGGTCGTGCTGAAGGTGAGAATGCCGCAAGCTGAGACAGAATTAAGCTGGGATTATCTTCTCTCAAGTGGCTGGGAATCTTCTCCTGACATACAGAAACCTGGTGGGAGATCATCATGGAACAGGAGACACAGTATGTGTTTTGAAAGTCACAAAAGTTAAGTTACATGAGCCACTATGTATTCATCTTTAATATGGGAAGAATTCTTTGCAGAGTTAGGATGAAGCAGATCATAAAATAAGTTGGTACAAATGGTAAAATAACTGGAGGCATAACATGTATCTAATAAATGTTTCCCTTTCTTCTTTCTTCTTTACTTCCTTCCTCCCTTCCTTCCTTTCTTCCTTCCTCCCTTCCTTCCTTTCTTCCTTCCTGGCTTCCTTCCTTTTGTCCCTTCCTTCTTCTCTTTCCTCTAATGGCAAATAATTTCAATTACCTCTTTTCTAAGAATATAGAAATATTCTTTATTTTCCACTGGACACAAAGAAAGTGTCTAGTTTCTCCCAGACAGTCACATTTGCATCAGCTGCTTACAGGACACAGCTGCTTCTGCCTTACACAGGACACACTGAAGAGTTTAGATGAGCCAGCATCATCTCCATGAAGCCCAGGACCACCCAAAATCACCTCCATACACCTGAAAGGAAGAAGGAAAGGGCATGTTTCAATGAATGGCAGATGGTCACAGAGGCAATGTGTGCACTCCAGATTCCTGTCATCAAACAAGTAGGAGACCTGGTGAAGATCCCTAGTACTGGTTTTTAAAAAGTAGCAAAGCTCCAATTCCCAGCTGTAAAGCAGAACTGCCCCGCCTAGCTCTCCCTCCTCCATGCTATGCTGGAGGATCTCAGGAAGGACAGCTCTTCCTGGGTCTCCCACCTCAGGGCTGTCCTTTAATCTTGTACGCACCACAAGAAACAGAAATTCTCCCTTGGATATTCTTCTGCAACACTGCCATGATGGATCTGTCTGACTCTTCTTCTGTGAGCCCCACAGTCCAGCAAGTGCTAATCCCTTCCACCCAAATGCACTGCACACACCCTCTGGCAACCATCTAACACTACTTCAATTGCTACCTCCTACAGGACACTTTTTTCGTGAGCCCATCGGCTTCATCCCCTCAAACAAGACAGCTGCATCCTTCAAATGCCCATAGGCAAGGACCTTTTGTGGCACTCAACAGACTTTTGGGGAGAGTTATATGTGTTCTTATCTTTTGCAACCCACACAAGGTCATTCACTCTTCCAGAACAGGGACTATCTCATCTCTTATACAAAGTAGACATTCAATAAATACTTGCTGAAGCCAATGTTCAAGTGCAGCACTATACCCAGAAGCCTGGTCAATCCATCCTCTCAGCGTATGGTAAGTAGCGCACTGACAAATTCAGGGAAGGAGGTCATATTCTGCCACGTGGACTGTAATTTGTACATCAAAATGGCCAGGCACCACCTATGAGTGTGCTCATATTCAGTGTTTGACAGAGTGCTAAGTTCCAAATTTCATTTTGTGTTTAATCCTCTCAACCAAATGAGGTAGATACAATGGCACTTGGCTTCATAAACACTTTTGTTTGCAAACAAGTTAGTTCACAAACAGAAGTGTTTGGCAAAAGTTTTGTTTCTGTTTGCAAACTCTGCATCAGGTGACAAACAACAGTGGCCATCTTTCTAACACAAGCACAAATGTGGCCATCTTTTCCAAAATCATAGAACAAATTAAGTTCATGAACTGAGGTATTTTTATTGGTGCCATATTACAGATGGAGAAAGGAAACCATAAAAAGATTGGTAATATATTAAAGAGTTGGTCCAGAACCAGCAAGGACAGGCTTATGGCCTAGTTAACATACTTGATTTCTGAATGGACACTAGTTGAGAGCAACCCTACTCTAGGTAAAACTTCAAGTATTCTGCAGACTTACAGGGGAGGGAAGCATCATAGGCTAAAACCTCCAACTGTCCACACAACTGCAGAGAAAATAAAGAATGGGACCAGGCTTAAACTTATTTGGTAGAAATGAGGCAGAATCTGCCCTGGCCTGGGTCACTGCCTGGCCTGCATTTTTCCTTTGAAGATAATAGATCTGGTCAATTTAAAAGGGGCAGAGGTGAGGTGAGAAACCAATAAACCCCTTAAAGTTTGGCTGCCTAACTAATCCGTGAATTATGTGCTCATCAATGAATCATAGAAATGAGAGATGGTTGAGGCCCCCTGGGTCACGTGGCCATCCCCCCAGTGTGGGAGTATTTTCTCACAGCATCTTCTGTGAGTACTTCTCCAGTCTAATTAGAAATGACCAAGCAATGGGGTTCCCACCACTGCCTCTTGGGGAACTATTCTGCAGTCTAAGAGACCTAATTATTAGGAAATTGATCATTATTTTCATACTAAATTCTTCTCCACACAGTTGTATCACATTGCTTCTTAATTGTTCTCCTTTTGACCCTGCCTCCTCCTCCCCCAAAACAATTCCTCTTAAGCACTTCAATTACTTTTTCCCTCCGCTGATTTCCAGCCGGCCCACCAGGGAATGAAGTGGAGAGGAAAGAGAGAAATGAGCAACAGAGGAGGAAGGGACAGAGCTCTGCAGCCTAGCAGAGCTTCCTCAGTCCTCAGGAAGGCCCTTCACATCACTCACTGGCTTTCTCCCACCTGCCAAAACCCAGAGCAGACAACAGGCCACAGGGCCCCTGAGTCCCATCTCATCAGGGTACCTGGCAGAGCAGAAGGCATAGCCCAGCCTCAGGACTTACCCCACTGCCGCCACCACCACTGCAGGGGCCTATACAGGCTGGAGCAAGTAAAGGGAAGCAAATGGATGGGGTACTCAGAAGTAGGTTCTGATACCAACATCAGCCCATTTGGCATAAGAACGCTGGCCTGCAACTCATAAATCCTGCAGTCTCACCAACACAGGAGGAGGGGGAAAGTCAAGGAAGTCTGAACCACTGTGAATTCAAAGTGGGCTGCACAGGTTTGGCTAGCGCTGCCGTGATGGAATCAGTGTCATGGACCCCTCCCCTTACCAATGATCCTCTCTACTCTGGGCATAATGGCACCAGCAACCCTCAGATCGCCCTCTGAGGCCCTCTGAAGCCAGGAGGAACATCACTACATACAGTTGTGTGAGTTCTCCCTGAGAAGCCACAGTAGTGGCCCATGGAGACTGAGATGCAATCCACATACCCTAATCCAAGCCAGAGGAAAGGCACTTCTTTGTAATTTGTGGCAAACAGTCCTTGGAATACATTTTTCTGGTCTTAGAGAAAATCACTCACTCTCTCAAGCATCTTTGTAACAATCTTTTATATCGTGGTTCTAACTTACTTGGGCACAAGCTCACTGAAGGCAACAATCATGTCTTAAACTTTATTCTGATTCCATAGCATATGATAATATAGCCAGCCCATGGCAGATACATCATAAACATTCACTAGCGAACTATAAGATTCTGGAGACATGAGATTTGGCAGGAACATATTCACCATCTCCTTTCTTCCTTCCTTGGTGATTCCTCCTTTTACGTTCTCTTTCCCTTGCCTCATCTTTTCCTTCTTTTCCACACAGTTGGTTTTCTGTAGTGCTTCAGTGTATGTTATGGTTTGTGTCTGCATGTCCCCCCAAATCCTCATGCAATTATTTGGTGGCTTTTAGAATTTATGACTGATCCATGATCCAATGCTGGGATTATGGGTGTGAGCACTACACCTGCCCTAGGGCAGATACTTTGCTGGGATTATGGGTGTGAGAGCTATACCCGCCCGAGGACGGATAGTCTGTATATGTAAGGGAACGAAAGAGGCTGCTGGCTGCCATTCCTCCCTTCTTGCGCTTGTTGCTTTGCTGTGTACCACCACCATGAACTGTTGCCCTCTGCCATGTGCCACTGTGCCTCAGAACCAGCCAAGTATGGACTGAAACCTCCAAAAACTGTAAACTAAATAAACCTCCCCTTCCTTCATTAGGGCGTTGGGTATTTCGTCTCAGCAATGAGAGAAAAATAACCAAGACAGTGACCTCAGAGAGAACTTCGTCTATATGCCTCCTACTGTCGTGGTCTCTTAGGCAACTCCAAACTACAACGGATGCCTGTACAGACTCAGAGATGTAAGATGACCTAGTGGAAGTCCCTTCACTTATAGAAAAGAAAGTCAAAGCCATTCCAGACAAGCAGCTGCCCCCAGTTACCCATGAGGTTTGTAGCACAGTAAAAGCAATTATTTTTCAAGAAATAAGTTTGAGGCCACAGATATAGCTCAGTGGCACAAGCCCCTGCCTGGCAAGTGCAAGGTTCTAAGTTCAATTTCCAGCACCAAAAAACAAAACAAAACAAAAGAAATGAGTTTGAATATCTACTATAGGTAAAGCTCTATATTAGTTGTAAGAATTACTAAGGTAAATAAGGTTTCATTCTTGATATTCTGAAGTCTACAATTTAGTGGAACAGACTGAGATCTGTGATCACAATAATGAGCACATCTTTTCATAGAAGATTAGGTAAAGCTATTAACGCTGGTGGTGTGGACACGAAATCGTGGATGCCTCTTGAAAGAGCTGACATGTGAACCAGACTTTGAAGGGTGAACAAGAGTGAGCATGAAAGAGATTAAAGGGACATTCTAGAATGGAAAACATACTAAAATAAACTGATAAGTAGTGAGGCTGGAGGTCCAGGAAAATATTGTTAGAAGAATGTGCCTGAAATGATAGATTGTAAAATATGTTCAGTTTCATACTAATGATCTATATCTGAGTTTCATGCAAACAGCGAAGAGTGATCAGAGAGTTTTGATCAAGGAAATTACGGTATTAAAGCTGGCATTGAATGAATGGACAAGACTACAGGTAAGGCCAAGTGACTGGATAGGCCTTACCAAATTTGGTCAAAAAGTAGTAAGAAATTATTCTAAGATATAAATTAAGGTTATAAAGAGGATCAGAAAGTTTTGGGAAATATTTGCAAGGTTGACTGGACTAATTGCATATGAAAGGGAAGAAAAAGAAAAATTGCAAAATGACTTTGAGAATTTAACCTGAGTCTTTAGGTGAATACAGTACGTTTAATGGAGAAGAGAAAGTACCAAAAAAAAAAAAAAAAAAAGTTTAGAGGAAATGACAATTTGATTTTGAGAGTTGTAAGCCTAAAGAGCTAGAGCCAGAGTTCTACAGGAAAGTTGTAACCAGAAATAATGGCATAGGTCCCAAAGGGAATGTGTACATAGGAGAGGAAGCCACGGGAGGAGGCTGTCGCTTAGAGGGAAGAGTGTTGTGTGAGATGAGAGGACCAGGGTGAAGCCTGGGAGCATGCTGCATATATTGACCTCCCGAGAGAGAGTGACCAGAAAGGGAGATTGAGGAAGAAGCACCAGAAGGATAAACAGGGAACCTGGAAAGGAAATACTCCGGGAAGAACAGGGTCAGCATGGCCATGCCATATGGAGGTTGGATAAGATACAACCTTAGACAAAAGCAACGCATGCACCCATTGGGAGATCCCCAGGGACTCCAAGAGAGTGTGAGATACAGAGATGGGAGCAGAAATCAGATCAAAACTTAGATTGAACAGTGAGGACAGCAAATTGAAGATTTGAAAGAGTATACACCATCTTTACATGCTTTGAAGACTAGAACTGTTCACAAGGAAGGAAAAATTAAAAGAAATCTCATTGAACATATTTTTAGTTAAGGAGAGACTTCATAATATTTTTAAGGATCAGTTCAAGAGAAGAAAAGGACAACTGATGGGCAAAGAGTCTAGAAGATTTGTGAAGTGATGTGACCGTGAGCAAAACTGGAAGAGTGTGAAAATTTCCCCTCACAAGGTGAAGGGAGGAAAACAAGATAGCGTAAGAGTTGGTTATGTATGGGGGGGTGCAAGAAAGCTCAGGGAGCTCAGATCTGCTGACTAATATTCTTTCACTGAAATGGGAAAAGTCATCTTCCATGCGTAGGTGGACAGGTGGGTTGAAGAAAGTGAAAACCGCCACCTCTAGTGACACGTGAGAAGAGTAAATGTCAAGGCCAGAACTAGGGTGAAGCAAGTGAAGTACTTACAACACAAATTTTAAGGAGCCTCTCATTCTCAGGGTCATGTCAATGCAGTATTGGCACCAAGAGCTCGGCCTCCTTTACATTTTGCACTCTGTGTACCTCACTCATCCACACCGTGGTCCTGGTCCTGAGATTATGAAACAGTCCCAGCCATTAAGACAATGTGAGAAGTCAGGAGGGAAATTAACAAAACAGCTTATTCTAACCAGAAAATATGCTTGCATAGTGCCTAGAAGCCCAAGACAAGAAATGGAGAGAGAGAGAGAAAGAGACAGAGACAGACAGACAGACAGACAGAGAGACAAAGAGATGAGGAGAGAGGAGTCGGGGGAAAGGAAAGGGGGAGTGAAAGACAAAGTTAGCTCTCTAGCCGGACACTGGCGAGTGAGATAAAACAAGGCAAGGGCAGGAGAGAACAGAACACTCAAGTGCTACGGTTGAAATGGTTGCTCGGAGAGGTAGGAAGAAGCCAGGAGGGAGTGGTGCACTGCTAACATAGGAAAGGTCAAGAGACAGGGAGTCCCAATGAGACCAAAGAAAGTGTTTCCAGGGCATGAAAGCGTGGAGGCTGATAGAAGGATCAGAGTTTGTGGTCAGAAAGGAGAGTTTCAGAGTTCAGAATTTCAAAAACAGAGCAGCTCCTGGTCACAGCAAGGTCGCACCAGTTCTGTGGGAGCAGCTGCTGAAGTGGAGTTGAGGTGGAGGTTACTAGAGAAATAGGCCACCATGAGCTGTGAGGCTGAGCCATGGATAGGGTCCTCTATGGGACGGGACGTGGCTGTGGTAGCTGGACTGAAAAAATTCACTCTTCTGTCTTACATAACTGGGGGGGGGGGTGAGGATGATTCTTTACGTACACCCATGTGTTCTTGCTGTCCTGGCTTCACTAGCTTAAAGCACAGTAGCGTCCTGATCTCACACCAGTGTATGACTTTCTCCACCTGCCCTTCTGTATTGTGCCTTTACTGTACATAGCAGTGAGTCTTGGGACAATGGATGATCCAAAGTTTACAGGAGTCCACACACTGACATGGATATTATCACATGCAACAGTAACACCAGTGAGAGCAGAGCCTCTGCTATGTTCCACAACTAAAACCTTTCTTTCCATGCTATAGAAAAGCTCGTATGTGAAAGAGAAATATTTGTATTTCCTGTATTCTATGTTCTAATGTATACAAAATATTTTTGCACACATTTTTGTACACATTTTCTGTCTACACTGAACTGCTTAATGGATAAGGAAAACACCTGGTCTAGCAGGACTTAACTTTAAAAATGATAACAGGTAAATTTAATCCTCTTTATTGGAACAAAAACAAACTATGGCATTTAAAAAGCTAAAGACACTGGATCTGAAATAAGCACACTTGACCTATGATTTGGATAAAAGGTCATTTTCATGCGCTGATGATCCAGCTAAGGCCAATGAACACTTTTATAAGACTCCATTAAAGAGCTAGTGCCAGTACTAGCCTTATTTATTTTGGGTATCCCATTCTATGAGGAATTTTAAGAACATCCCACAAGTTCATTTCTATGGACACTCTAAGGTTCTTTGTATAAAAGAAAACCAAGAGTTAGAGAGTACATCTACACACACCATTGGAGAGCCCAAGCATGCAGCTGCCACCATGAGGGTGGGGGATACAATTTGCTTCCATTGCTACCATTGAAGTATTCAGCACACATTTGATAATTATGACCATAGTTGCTCAACTGCTCAGAAGGTCTACTTCATAAAAGCTCTACTGGTGCCTCACTCACACTCACACACACACACACACACACACACACACACACACACACACACACCTTTGGGAAGTGATTAGGCTATGGAGGCTCTCCCCTCATCGGTGAGATTGGTACCTTATGAAAGAGTAAGTTCAGCCCCTTCTTGTGCTTTCTTGCCTATTCTGCCTCCTGCCAAGGGATAACACAGCAAGAAAGCCCTCGCCACATGCCTACATATTAATATTACTCAGCCTCCACAACTGTGAGCCAGTAAGGTTCCACTCAGTACAAATTGCTGCCCCCTTTTGCTCTTGCTGCTTTGGCTGTCTTCCTCCACCTTGAACTGTTGCCTCTGTTGCCATGTGCCACCCTGCTTTGGAGCTAATGACTATGGACTGAAACCTCCATAAACTGTGAACTAAATAAACCTTTCCTTCCATAAAAAATTTACCCAACCTGGAGTATTCTGTTATAGCAACACAAAATGATGAAGGAGGCTGACAGAAGTATCGTTTCTGAGTCTAGTTTCTTACTACTGTCTTTCCCAGTAACACATATAAGAATCTCTCCTTTCCTCTGGACATTTTCTGGCCTTTAAATAACAAAGCAAATTCTGCTTCTTCTAGGAATATTCTTCCAAATATTCTCCCCTTTGACTTTCTCTTTTCTGAAGGAAAGGAGGTTTTGCATGGGCTGGGGACACTATGTCTGAAATGAGAAGCCTTTGGTCAAACTATAAATATATCCTTAAAAATATATTAGCATTTCCCACATCCAGGATAGACTAGCCAGATGAGAATACCAAGTAGAAAGAATGGAAAAGTAAAACCAGAAAAATGTGGTATACCTATTTGAGCCATGTGTAGATCTCCTTTTGATGAGAACCTAATCCTTATTTTTATATTATTTTGACTGAAATAGTATTCACTTAATTATTTGATCTTTTGTGTGGTATTGATCTATACTAATCTTGGGGTGTGGGCATGATATAGCTCTTTATAGACTAGGCATAATTATGTACACAATGGTATATTTTCAAAAGTGAACCCACATACTCAGTACCTAGATCTTGGTTTCCAACATCACTTCCAATAAGAAGAATCAGGTCTCCTTTGGAAAATAGCTGATTCCAGAGCTAGAGTAGGGAACTCATATCCTGAGCCTATAACATTTAACAGTACCAGAAAGCAAAGAAACAATCAAATAAATAACAAATCTCAAAGGGACCCAGAAATCTACTTTAAGGAGCTTCCAATGACAAAACTGGGATGATTTAAGGAATAAAGAAAATAATATAGTGTCAGATTATAATCCTGAGTATAAAATAAATATCCTCAAGCCTATATTTATATAAATAAATATTCAAATAACTGTATAGGGACAAGGACAACTCTCCCTTACAGAAGGATTCCAAATAACTGATGTAAACACTTCCCTGTAGTGAGATGGAGCCTAACTGCGTCCACCCTACCCCACTGTTATGGTTGATACATTGTGTCAACTTGGGGAGTCTAGAGGTTTGACTGAGTGGATTCAGCAGGAAGCCTGGGTGCTTACTTTGTATACATCCTGAGCCTATGGAAGAAGAGGGTATGAACCTTGTGTGAGAACTACACATCCCCTGGGTGGGGGTAGACTGTTTACAAGGTAAGGGAGAAGAAGAGGCTGCTTGCAGCCATTCCTCCCTTTTGCTGCTTGTTTTTGCTGTGTGCTGCTGCCATGAACATTAGCCCTCTGCCATATGCCACTCTGCCTCTGAAGCAGCCAAGTATGGACTGAAACCTCCACAAACTGTAAGGTAAATAAACCTTTCCTTTCTTCATTTTGGGCATTGGGTATTTTGTCTCAGCAATGAGGAAAAAATAACCAAGACACCCACCAACCTTGGGTGTAGGTTGCTCTTACTGACTTCATTCCAAAAAGTGGAGTGTGCAAAGGGAAAGTGGACTTTACAGGGGAGAAGTCCTGCGAACATTACCCTGGCCAGGTGATCGCAGGTAATGTCAGCTCCTAGTAGTGTGTACCTTTAATGTGACACAATGAGACAGGCCTCGTCTCTGAACTCTTCACCTGAAAACACGTTACCCAAGTCTAACCGCAAAAAACACCAAACCAGCTTAAATTGAGGAACAGTCTGCAAAATGCCCAACTATACTCTTCAAACACAAAAACGTGTGGGAAATCGTTGTGGAGCAGGAGGGACTGAGGACACAATGACAATAAAACAGTCATCTCCAGTGAGTTCCTGAAACTGGAAAAGCGTTTCCCTGAGAAACCAGTGAAATCTAAATAAAATGTGGACCTTATTCAATTGTGGCAAATCAATGTTGGTTCCTTAGCTGTGACAAATGCACCACAGGAATGTAAGAAGTTATTTTTTCATAGAGGAAGTTGAGTGACAGTGTTCAGGGGTTCTCTGTGCTAGCTTTGTATTTTTCCAGAAGCCTGCAATACAATCAAGTATTTTATTTTAAAATAGAAAACTAGGAAGGCAATCAGTACAGAACACTATAACCAGAAGAAATCTCATAGTCCACCTGGCCAAGCCTTTGTCACATGCAGAAAGTAGGCCACAGAAGGTCACACAGGTAGGCGAGGAACTAGCACCGAAGCCAGAGTATCTTCAATACCAGGGCACGATTCTCCCCACTGTGGCCCACTGAGAACAGACAGGCCAGACACCACTGACGAAAGATGGAGGGGAACTTCGGAAGGGATCAGCTAGTGCTCCTGCCAGGGAAGGAGCATAGGGAGCACGGGCCAGTCTGGCACATGGCCTGGAGAGGTGGAAACTCACAGCAGTAGTGGCAGGGGTTCCACAATGGCTCCTTGGGCAGAATCGTCTGACTGTTTCACATGCTTCAGAGGCTAATCTTTTTATTTTGCTTATTGTGCCTATTTTCCTTTGGGGAAAAAATAGAACCTTGGTTCAAGAATTAGTTGGGAGCCAGCAAAAATAAATAGTAATGAGCCTATTTCTATCAAAATAGCTTCATTACTATGCTGGTGTCTCATAAAACCAAATGTTCGATTCTCTGTAGCAAGAAAGGTGCTAAAGGCAGCGTCCTTCCCACCTTTTGGGGAGAAAGAATCTATGTCCTAAATATGTTTAAGATCTCCCCATTCACAAATACACATTTCTGATTGTACCAAATTGGTATACACATTTTCTGTACTGCATTCTTCAAAAATCTAAGGAGATAATAAAATACCTATCCACTGTTCTCCAACTGGGGATATAGTTCAGTGGTAGAATGCCTGCCTAGCATGTGAGAGGCCTGGGTTCAATTTCTAAGACCACAAAAAAAAAATGACTAATTTAGGGCTTTCTTTGCTGGTGTGTGTGTGTGTGTGTGTGTGTGTGTGTGTGTGTGTGTGCGCACACGCGCATTTTAAATCACACACACATTTGAGAATGCTGTAATAATTTGCACTAATTCTGATGGAGGAAAACATTTCTTAAAATTCAGAAAGTGAATTTGTGTTGGCCACCGACCAGGATTCAGGAATTTTAAAGCCTACTGAGATTCTTCTTGATGATTTTCCACCCACAAGACAATAGAGACTGTTCATTAGATGTGGTATGGAAATACCTGACAGCCAATCTCCTCTAGGCGGATGTATCTGAGACCACAACTCTCATTTGCTATCTCCAAAAGAGGAGGGTGATTCAATCTCTGTTGTCCTCACACCCAGAACCAGAGCTCGTACTTGAGAAGGTTGAATTCCCACCAGAAGAGCTGGTCTCTGTATAATCGGAACTTTCTCTGCCATTCCCTGTCTCCAGTTACTGGAACTCATCATGGAGGAAGGGCAGGAGGAAGTAACTGTCCAAATGAAAAGGATACACATTTCACAAAGCATAGGAATTGAACTCCCATCCTTCAAGTCCTCCAGGGGAGCATTTTAATTTTAGCCGTCTGTTATTTGCTTCTTCAAACCAAAACTGACACAGAAGAAATGGAAGGGCTAACCCCAGATCAGTAAATCACAATTCATTCAGCCTCTGCTTCCACCTGTCCCTTTCCTTGTAGAGAAGTCCCAGAAGTTTCTCACTCAGGCCTGAGTCAGAGCAGCCCATCTGTCTGCTTGGTCAATCCAGGAACAGTTAACCTCAATGATTATTTTCCACTCACTAGTAAAACCTTTCCCTTTACACAGCTGGAGAGTTCAGATTCTTCACTTTTACTCTGCCAGCCATTTAAGCCAGGAACTCCAGGCAGGCCGAGTGGAGCACATCATTTATAAACTCTGCCTGCCAAGGCGGGAGGTCTGGGGGGGCTCTCCGAACCACTGCGATTGAGCCTTTTAACACTGAACAGTGCAAATTGTGCACCAGGGATGACTTATAATGTCTCTTCAATGCGCAGCGCCTGGTGCCTCTAGCCTGGCTCCAACTGAGTTTCCACTACTTACGAAGGACTCTTACAAAACAGCCCTATGGATCCTCTCTGGCTTTAGTAAAAGAAGCAGTTTCAAATAAATTAGGGAAAATTCAAGAAAGGAGACAAAAAACTGAGAATCTTCATGTAAAAATTCGAATCACTTGCCTGAAGCAAGATCATACCCTACACACACACACACACACACACACACACACACACACAGAGGCAGCTACTGAAAGCAAATCCACTTGTTAATGTTCAACTCTCCTATCTGGCTGTGGAACAGGCTAGCTAGAGAGGGCAGATAGATCAGTTCTTTTAGGCAGACACACTGCCAATAAATCAGAAACAATAAAGCTGGAGACAGGCTTGCTGGGCTCCAGCTGGTATTGCTTATATCTGTCCTAAGCAATCAGGAATCATGAAGAAACTCCTTTTTGGAACTCCTAACCACAAGACTTCACAACGACCGCCCCGGTCCCACATGCCTATATGCTGAAGGGGGTGCTGGGGAGTGGATACCTTTATTCTTTTTGACAAGATCAATCAGTCTCTGGAATCTCCTCATGGTCCACTTCTCCTTGGCTAGCTCCCATCTTCCATCCCATCCCCACGTCCAAGAAAGAAGTATTAAGACAATCAAGCATCGCCTCCCCCCCTTTCCTTTGTCAGAGGCCATCTCAAGGAAGTGAGCACAATCGGCCCCGAGAAGGTAACTAGAGGCACCGGGGCCTAAATCAAGAAAAGCAAAATCATGCACAGCACACCCTAGTCCTCAAAAAGTGGAGTCCTGTCCTTCCACAAGGCAAATTAACTGGATTTCTCTGTCAGATTGAATCCCAGCACAGTTCGGAATACAGCGATGCAAGTTCAGCCAAGACCACCTGCAAACTCATTTTCCTACAGCGACCCACCCTAGAAACGACAGAGGCCTCTGGCCAGAACCAAGCCCTCCCTTCTCTCACACCGCTCCTTTCACATTTCTTCCCAGGGGAGATGTGGACCCATCGGTCCCACTCTAATGCACTCAGCACATCCCAGGCTTTGCAGACAGACTGGCTTCCCCTCCATCCTCTCACTGTGGGGGCCACAAATGGCATCTCATTTTCATTAATTACTGTGGCCTCTACCTATTGTCAGTCTTCAGAACCTGCCATATGGTTGCCATCAGGTGCGTTCAAGTTCCTATTACGGTGCATTCCTGGATGCCCTAAATAGATATTGCAGAATCTGCTTGTGTTTTTTCAGCACCACTTATATTTCAAAGAAGCTCCAGCGATGCTTACAGGGGTCTTTCTGTTCAGCACTGTACTCTATTGAAAAGCCCAGTGTTTCCTGGTAAATACTGCCTCCTTTCTCCCCAGCCTTCTATTGTACAACTGGGAGAGGTCTGTAGACTATTGCCTTTAAGGAAGAGAATTTAGGGAGTATTTACCTATTATTTTAGACAGTTTAAGCATGCAGAAAAATGCAAGACAGTTGGTGAAACTCTCAGTCAAAACTAAATTCTCCAGGAATAAGAATTACCCAAAAGGGCCCCCCACACAAAGAAATCATGTCAATAAACTATGATATATCTGACGTAACCATGAAATCTTTTTAAATATCTATGACTGTTCCAAGGGCATATGTCTTCATTTCCATGCTTTCTGGGCTACTACATGAGTGAGGGACCCCATGAGGAATCCCCAAATCATGTGAGGTGGTCAGGGAATTGCTCTGCTCATCCTGCCCCATACTTTCGCCAGCTGTCTGGATGTCAAGCATCTGCACTTCTTTCCAGCACTATGGGTCTAACCAGGGCATGGACCTTCTCTGGGCCCTGACCCTCTGAAGGCGATGCAGAGTCATATGATCTGGGTCAGCCTTTCATTACATCCTGAAATTTTACTGGCTTCTGATTGTATACAATCTTCTACCTGCAAATGCAGTGGCCTTTTGAGTTACTGGCCACATTTCTAGTGGTATATGATAGCATTAATATCAATGGTACATTTCTAGAAAATTGCTCCAACGTATAATTTTCTTCATTGGTTTATATAGATATGTGCTTATATACTATGTTGAACTTATATGCATATAAACACTTCCTATTTGCGTATTTAACTTGAACTTACACTTTTCAGGACTGGAGAATGCTGGAAAATAACTCACTAACTCTGAATGGAGGTTCAGAAGTATGTGTGCACATCCATACACTCTCAATATCCACATCTGTGCACTTCTCCATAAGGATTAAGAGATGTAAGGGTTAAGAGAATATACCCACAAAGAAGTGAATCCTGGTAGCTTAAATTTATATTCAGGACAGTTTAAGGAAGCTCACCACCTCACCCAGGATGGCTCACCGCGTCAAGTTACTTCCCATTTACCAGAGGTTTCCCACTAACCTTCTGGGCTGAATGAGAATCAGTTTTCCAGACTGAGATCGGAAGAGTCATCAGAACAAGACTCATTCTGTTTACCTATCGGTGTAACCTTCTTTAAAGAAGCATGTGTGACATGGGCCTGTCGCATTCACTTTCCCTTCTCATAAAGGAACTTCTGGGTGACAAGAATGGACTACAGCTCTGGCAAGAAGGTATCAAATGCACTCAGTAATTTCTCTGCTCTTGATAGAGGGCTTTGCCTACATAGATGATGGTGGTATCTAAGTTGGTCACTGTGGCCTCATAACTTTTTCATAAATAGAAACTAACTCCATTCAAGGAAAAAATGAATCACAAGAAAAAAAGAGCAGGTCAGTAACCGGGAGCCAAGGTCACCTTTCTACAAACACCTGCTTGTTCTCAGATAACACCTGCTTGGTATCACAAACAAACAAGGGCATGGATCTATTGATAAGGCCACTCTAGGCTGTGAAGGAGGTACAGTATTCCTGGTACAGTTAAAAAGAAGATACTAGGTGGGCAGACTCCCAAAGTGCCTCAAAGGATCTAGTTTCCTCTGTGCTTGAGTTCCATCATGGGGATACTTTAATGAGTCAGCTTTTAGGCGCCCACACCTTGTGCCAAGAAAACTTCAGAATGGCCAAACCCCTAAGCTAAACAGCAAGTCCTGTCCACTCATGTTGAGGAAATTACCACTGAATACACAGTTGACTCCTATTTCTCTATTATTCTCATATACCAAACAACAGTTATGATAGATTTCAAATTATAACTCCAGGGGGTGGGGATAAAGCTCAGCAACACAGCATCTGGTCAGCAAGCGTGAGGTCATGAGTTCAATTCCCAGTGCCAAAAAAAAAAAAAAAAATTATAACTCCAAAGGCCATCTATGAAGAGAGTGGATTTGAAGAAGCTCATCAAAGGATTCTCTAAGTCTTTTCATTTAACATACTATGCTCTGGTTTTCACACTGGGCTTCTAAGCAGGATTTTATTCCTATCAAGGTGTGGTAAAGTTTTTCGGAAAATCTTGCTACTCTTCCCAATAAAACTGGTAGAATATATGATCTATAATGACCAATAGACTCTGGAAGATGTGAGTGTGCAGGTCTGTAGATCCAGCACTTAGAGACTGGAAGCGTACATTTCCTCTGAAGGAACATTTGCTTCTTGAGTTTTGTGTCAAGCTTAGACTAAAGCATTGCCTACTGCCCCTCGTATGATTGACCCTATATGGGCATCAGTGTTTCCCAAGTCTTGAAGCCAAGACCTTCAAGGACTACAGCTGCATATAAAGAAGGTCCCTGGTGTCAGAAACCCTCTAGGATGTTTTCAGAGCAAAACTTACCAGGAGACTTAGACTTTACTGACCACAAGACACAGCATGTCTACCCTTGGCTGCAGGCATGTGTTCTTGAGCTGTTTTCAGTGTGGGTGTTGAGATGAGACAGACAAGATCGCTTTGGGGGACCGCAATGAGAGCTACAGGTCACCAGGAAGCTGGGCAGGGGTGGAGTCCCACAGCAAGTACTGTGAAAAGATGCCTCAGGGGAATGACCATGATGTGTGCGATCTTAGCCACGGTGAGCAAGAGGGAGATGGATGAGGATAACACCAACAAGGGCGCACCACCAGGAGTACGTGTAGCCTTTCTCATCGTGTTCTCCTTTTCTTATATTCTTGATGAAAGAACCCAGAACAGAATCAAACAGTAAGTACATAAGAAATGTGACTTGAGTTTGGAACAGAAATTGAATTGAAATGTAATTGACCTCTATTCAATATAAAAATAAATCTGAAATTCTGACCACAGTTAAACAGAGAACTAGATCTTCCCGCAAGTCTACCAGATGGTCCGTTAAATGCAGGCAGTGGCCTTCAGTCTGCCCCATGAATTACTTTCATCAGGGCAAACTGAAGTTGATTCATGTGAAGTCAAAATAGGCCTTAGGCTAAGACGGAGAACAGGAAAAGTGAGTCTAACATCCTCCCATTCAATACAGGCCTAGAACCTTCCTTTCCTAGGGTTCCTTTCTCTATCTAGATCCATAACCCCCCCTAACCTGGCCTCCAGTGATTGTATCCATCAATTTTATGACTTCATTCTCACACTGTGTGTGTATGTGTGTGTTGGACTGAACCCAAGGCCTAGAGCATGCTGAGCACCTGTTCTCCCACTTTGTACCCCACAATGTCTAATTCAAAAAAGTTCCTCCTCTTCCTTCCAGTTCTAGACTGAAGCCTAACCCCAGTCCTATACAGTGAAGATCAGACCTACCCCTTCCTCTCCCAGGTACCATTTGCAGTCCAATCAGGACTTTTTTGGCTAGAATACTTACCATAGTCTCCTTGCTGTTCACAATTATTATTCTCTAGTGCTAAGATTGAATGGGAGCACCAACCTGTCCTGTTAACAGGGAATGGTCCCCAGATAGCTCCCCTTACTGTTATATCTGGGTAGTTCTGTCCACAGTTTCTGATTAACATCAACCACATTCATCAGATGGAGTGTCTGGAAGTCCATTCTTCCTGGGGTTACCAATTGATTATAGAGAGCTGGAAGATCCATGGGCAAAAGTAGGAATAGACAGGAGATTTTGTGCACACTACCCTTTGCCACTCTTCTTTCATGGCAGTGGGCAGTGGTTCCCCACCAACCTGGTAGCCTTTTGGAAAGGTGACTGCCCGTGACTGCATTTTATCCCCAGACTTGAGCATTATACACAGTGTAGTACCACCAAAAAAAGCACAGCAGTCATTCTTTGACATTTGTTTTGCCTATTGAACTTCCAAAATTTTATCTGAGGAATTCCTTAGCCTTAAATATTTATAAACTACTACTCTGCACCATAAAGCCTAGCCCTTAATCTTATGGGTGCTTGTATTTCTAATAATTTTCGTTCAGTTAAAACTCCCATACTGTAGGAAAAGGCTTTGCTTTACTCATCCCAGCCCCGGACCTGGCCCCTTGCACATGCTCAGCACACTGGTGCCTAGGAAAGAATCAGGGGTGGGGGGTGCTGCTGCTCACCATCCAGCTTCTACCCTGACTACTTGCTGTTTGAATCTCAGCAGGGTCTTGTTAACAGCATATTGGAAATGCAGCTTTCCTGGCCCACATGGACAGGTTTTTAGTCTATTTTTGTCCTTTCCCTGCTCTGTTTAAATATGGTGTCTGTGACTGAGTTTCGTGTTCCGGAGGCACGCGGTCCAGAGAGAAGGAGCCAGAGTTGCTTCTCTGCCTTGGCGCTTAGGAAAGAGCAAATGGGGTGCCACCTGCCCGGTCTGGGGATGGTTCCAGAACGGCTCAGGTTATTCACAGCACAGATCCACCCCAGGGTAAAAATACCATCCCAGAAGGACTCTCCTTCTAGCCACAAAAATACCTATGTGAGTATAGAGATACACTCAAAACTGACACAAGGTTTGGGAGAAATCATCTCCTTGGAAAAGAACTGAAGTAATTAGTGTTGGCCTTACAAAAGAGAAGATAAGAAGATCCATGAGAAAAGAATGAGGACAACTCAAGAAGGGGAGAAACTTAAGATATAGCAAGAGAAATATAGTTTAGACTGTAAGAACTTCCTGGGCATGAGACATCAGATACCGTTTACAAGGTGTCTCTTTGGGAGATATGAGAACGTGATCTTTTCTCCCTTTTGAGGAACCAAAAGTAGACCTAGTCCAAAGCAAAGAGTAAAGCTGAGCAATTAGGCAAAGCTTTCATTAGCCATGGGCATCTATGATAAATTTTAGAGAACTGACTTCCTCCATAGAAGAGTTTCTCCTTTTCAAACTCCTTACTCATGTCTTTTTCTTTTTTTTTGCTTTATCTTTAATAACAAACTCATTTACACAATCACGTGTGCTCTACACATGTGTGAAGCAGAGGGGGACTCACTCTCCTTTCTAGTAGATCCACATTCTGGCCTATTCCTTCTGGGTTTTAAGAATTGCTTCCTAGACCTGGCTGTCACAAAGATTCCTAGGGCTATATTTTACCAGTAGAGTCCAATCTCTCCTTTCCACCTTACTCTGCCTGCCTTAGGATCCATCTCACAATTCCTGCTGGTCTCGTTCTAGCCCTCACATGTGTAAGAATAGTGACTTTGTATTGTACAATAGCAACTCTGGGTTTAGATATTCCAAAGAATTCATCACAAATCTTGTTCTGCCTCTTACTTAAACTAGTCTCCAAGACAGAGATGTACCCAGAGAATCTAGAATTTTCAAAGTCAAGTGAAAGTTATCACCACTGTGGCTGTATTTCTAATATACTCTTAAGGTACTGGTCGTCTGAGATCTTGTTGATCCTATAGCTGTTACCAGCAATATATCTTTTTCACCTCTCTCTATGTAAATCTAAAGGAAAAAGGAAAGAATTATTCCAACCCTCAAAAAGGTATTAGAAAACAACAACAAATGTGCTAAATCCAGAAACAAATTATTGTTCCACTGGGTGGTTAATGTTTAAAGTAAACTAAAGTTGTGCCTTCCATGCGGGCTGAGAATCAGAGTTCTGGCCCCCTCCCTCTGGTTTGTGTGCCTCGGGACATGAAGCACAATCTAGGAATCACATTTAGGCAGAGCATAAGAAGATGAATATAGACAAAAATCTGCTAATATAAGAATGAAGCATTTAATGGAACATGGGAAGCATGAACCTACTAATTTATCTGAAATGACTCCCTTATGCATTCCAAGTTTGTTCATTTCTTAGACTGGGGTTTTCTAATATTTTCATTTCTTTTAAATACAAGTTAATCTCTTCACTAATGTTTTACAGTATCCAAGTGCTGACCAAAAGTGGAGTAACTTAAACCATTAAAACCTACTGATGAAATTGGCCAGTAAGCCCTCGTGGGTTCAAAGACATCCATCATTCAAGAACGCATTCTTGTAGCAGGTGATTCTATGATCTACAGTCTGAAGTGCTACACCAGTCAAACTGCACTGGGTTCTGTGCAGAAATCTCTATGGCTCTAGATGTTTTGATTCTGTTTGAAGAATTAATTTGAGAATAAAGTATTGCAAATATCCAACTAACTAGAAATAGCTATTGCCGCTTCCTTTGCTTTGGTGCCCTACCAAATTCAAGAACAAAACCACAAGGCAACTCTGTGGCAACATTTTAGGATGATACTCATGGACCCTAATAAAGAAAAACAATGATAATGATAAAAATATTGAAGGCCAATGCTATGTGCCAGGTACTGTCCTAGGAGCCTTCCACTTTATTTGCACAACAGTGTGACGACGTAGGTATCGCTGTCACTCCCAGTCACCCAGACAGCAAGACAGACTGAAGAAAGCTGGGAAGAGTCAGCATACATTTTGTCTGACCTTCTGAGGTAACAATTATAATAAAAGCTTTAAAATATTGAAGATCAAATATGTCAGACGCACTACAAAATGTTTTAATGCTGTACCTCAATTGATCTTTACAATAAACATATAAAATAGACATTACCCTCACTTTACCTAGTGGGCAGCTGAGGCTCAAAGAAGTTGGACAAAAATTATCGCAAGTAACAAAGCTTGGATGTGAAAACAGCCTGTCTTACTCCAAAATCTCAGCTCCAAAGCCCTCCTCTATTGCCCCCGCTGAGTGCTTTGCATCTCCAGGATACTTGCTGTTGCCACCGAAACCCAGCCTCCTGGGTTATTTTCATCAAGCTGAAAAGCCCTTTCCTGAGGCTGGAGATGGCCAAGCGGACTGCTCCCAGAGAGCCCAGTGGCACCGTTGCCATCCGTTGGCCTCAGCCACAGCTGTGGTTTCCAAAGGAAATAACTCATGCAGCCGTTGGTCGCACCTGTCACTCACTGGAACCAGGACTTGCATCAGAACCCTGAGGCCCCACAGGGGTGAGAACGGCAGCCCCATCCAACCGATGGGCATCAGAACAGGTCCCCGTGGATTCGGGAGGCTGCTGCTCCCGTGCAAGATCAGCCCCACCGGGATCTACTACCCCCACCCGCTCCAGAAGGTCAGGGAAAAGAGCCCAGACCATGCGCATTCTGCGTCTGTGGGGACAGCCGTCCCAGTGTCCTGGGCATAAGCAGGTATTGGCAAATCCACAGGCATGGACTAAATTAGGGGAAACAGCTCCAACCTCCATTTGATTAAAAGAAAGGAATCAGGTGGCAATGCTAGTGAAAGCGATCTAAGCAAGAAAGGCCAGCAAATGACCTGCGAGAATTAGTGTCTTTCCAGCAGTCCCAGAAGGGGAGGGTCCCTTCAGGCCTAAGGGAAGCAATGGGAGAAAGACAAAGATACAAGGAAAGGGAGGTTTTCAAGGCAGCTTTGGGGTGACAGAATCTCAGAAATCTGGGGTGAATGTGTCAATTTGCTTCAATTAAATGCAATTCTGTAAACATGAAGGGAGCATCAGCTATACCAAAATGCAGGGACTGCGCAAAAGGATTTTTGAACTTGCATCGTCATACACTTTTACTGAGGAGCCATATGTGCTTGTCACCCTTAAATAACAGGAAAGGCTGGCGTGTGAGTAAGTGCTAGGATGAGTGGTGAGCTCTGTGAATATCGGAGCATGAAGGGATATGTGCACTGAGATGGGCAAAAATCTCTCGGTGGGTGAGGCAGGATTTGCTGTGAGATTCTTGGAGGTTCCATAGGTTTCCAGCACTGAGATCATCACCCCCTAATCACAGCCTCCGAATTTACCTGCATAAGCATCTGGGAGACCCAACAGTCATGTTCTAATCCAGAGTTATTTCTATTCTGAGACATGTGGTCTCCAACACCACCTTCTTATGGATCTTTGAATTCCTCCCAGAACTCAGCCTTCCCCTGTGGATTCTGAAAATCTTTAGTCCTGCACCCTACAAGCTGGATCAGCTGCTTCACCATGTGATGGTTTTCTAGAGGTCAGTAGTGTACTCAAAAGGAGAGAGGGAAAGGCCTGGATAATTGAGTTACTAGGATGTCAATTCTTTTCAGTTGGGGAATTTTCTAAAAGTAAAGTAAAACTACATATTAAAAAAGAAGAAGCTTCAATTTTTACCTTAAAAATAACCATTGATATAGATTTAGCCAATGAAGCAATGCACACATGTATTCTCTACCTTCGTGCTATTCAAAGTGTAGAGAGGACAAAGTGACTTTTAAATCCTTCCTAGCGAACAGAGAAATGACACAGGAGTCCCCATAATTTCCTACCTCCCTGTCGCTGAGTCAGAGACTCCCATCCATTATCCATCATGGAGATGAGCATGCACGTTGCTTGCAGATGAGACTGTCTAACGTCCTTAAGAAATACTGGGTTAAGACATGGTCACCAATATTCTCTCCTCCGCTCTGCACATTTAAAAAGTGCCCTCAGTCTACTAATTGTTTATCTCAGTGGTGGTGAATCTGCGGCACACGTGTTTGTTTTCCTTTTACGACAAAAGATGTTAGGGAATGGGTTGTTTTTTCTCATCTAAAACCTCAGTGTTCAGGTTTAATTGTAGTGCTGGCGACTTTGCGATAAATAAGTGGGTTTGGGATTGCAGTCTGAGCACTTGTCTCTAACAGGTTCACCATTTCCTGCCTGTGTGCATACTGAGACCTAATAGCAGCTCAGCTCTTCCCATCCTCAAGGCTTTCTTGAGATGCTCTTTTCTTAAATTTTTATTTTTTATCAGTACATGTTTGCAGTACACAATGACCGCGTTCCTCATGGGAAGTCAGCACAGGGGCTAACATCTCATTCTTCCTTCCTTCCCTCCATCCTCCCTGGCCCCCATTTGTAGTCCCCTTCCCTTTCACAAACGATCTGGGTTACCCGAGGACAACACCAGGGCAAACTGAAAAGCCACTCATTAGTTTCTCCCACATGGCTCTGAGGTTTCATCAGCATTTTCTGAACATCTGACCTCTCTTCTGGGGGACACGGTGGTGATCGGATGACCCAAGGTGAACACCAGTTCCTTGGGAGCAGACTCAGCCTCAAGGCTACCTCCTTTCAAGTCCCCCAGCACCACCCAGAATGCCTGTTTGGTAAGCATACATGGAACTGAACACATTGGAGCAGTGGTGAGCATAAAATTGTCATGGCAGACCCAGAGGCGAGACTCAGGTTCTGAGAAAGGATTTGAACCCAGAAGTGGGACCGGGCTTTTGGTCTTCCTCACTCAGTTCTCTGCCCCCTTGTCCGGCCCCCCATCAATAATCCAGTCTTGAGATTCAGGCAAGATAAAGTAAAATGTCAGCAAGCTCTTGTTCTTTTTTTTTTCCGGTACCGGGGATCGAACTCAGGACCTTGCACTTGCCAGGCAAGCGCTTATGCCACTGAGCTATACCCCCAGCCCCACAAGCTCTTGTTCAACTGGGATTCTATTTTTGTTTTGCTTTTGCATAGCACCATGTTTGAAATATTGGAGGGTCCCCAAAATGATTACTGAACAAAAAGGAAAAATGAAAAAATTCACCTCAGTTTTCCAGGAGTGTAAGAAGCCAAGGAAATAACTTATATTTAAATAACAGGTAGAATCTCCCACTGGAGGACTCATGGCTTTTCTAAGACAGTAGAAAGTCACTATGGCCAGGCCAAAACCTTCCTCCAAAGGCCCTTTATAAACAACTGTGACCCACAGCCACCAAATCCTAGGGACAACCCAGACCTGAGTACACTGAAGCAAAGCTAACCACAGCTCAGTCTCATCCTCTGTCTTTACTGCCCTCAGGCCTAATATCAAAGAGAAACTCTTACCATTGAGTCCTCTGACCCTCTTTAGAGGAACATTCGGTTTATGGAGTGCCTCTTGTTTAGGACATTCAGCACAAAGGACTTTTATATGGAGACTTTTACTGGACTTCAGGAAACTTGGGTGCTCTCTGAAATTATTTTGTGTATGTGTGTGTGTGTGTGTGTGTGTGTGCGTGTTTTACTGGAAGAAGGCTCCTACCTTGCATAGTGTCTCAAATAGGTCTGTGATCTATGTTAAATATTGACTAGATATCTTAGACATTTTATGTTTGGTCAAATTCATTTGCTGGGCAACAGACTTGAAAATAGTTTTAAAAAGACAGTACAGGGTGCTGGAAAGAACATAGAATTCAGTCACATCCACCTGAGATTGACTTTCAACTCCACCACTTAGCAACTACCTAATCTGGGCAAGTTACTTAAGCTACCTAAGTGCTGATGTAAAAGCAACAGTATCACTGGTCTTCCCACAGTTATTAGGAGGTTAAATTAGATAACTCAGAAAAACATTGTTAGGTCCCTCCCTTTCTTCAAAAGTTCCCTTCTCACACCTCATCTCTGTCTCTCCAATGCTTTGAACGAACATCCCTTTTCAAAGAGTATAAATCTATCATCTGACATGGAACAGTAAATCAACATGCCATTGCATGGCCTGATTAACACTATCTTTTTCAAAAATTTGGGAGCACAGTAATGGAGTTCTGCACAAGAAATAATAGTGAAAAACTTCCTCCTCTCTGTTGTAATTTATTATTTTATAAGCCAAACTCAATAATCTACAATTTATATGCAGGAGATTTTAATTGCTCATGGCAAACAGTGGTAAATGGCTAAGAAGACAGAAGGGCTGAGAGGAGCTTATCATACTGTTGGAAAATGTGAACATGAAAACCTTAGGTTTTCACATGAGAAAGATGCTGCATGATCAGTTCTGATGACATCACTTAGCACTTCCCAGAGCCGCAGTCTGCGTTTGTCTTCACAGCCCACTTTGGTATAACACAGCTACTCAGAAGCTCCTTGTAGATGTTTTCGGGGGGGGGGGGTGGATTTGGTCTTACAGATGCTGTAAAGTTGCAGCACGTGAGTCATGGAAAACTGTCCTCTGTCCTCCCCATCTGTGGAGAAAGGAGGGGAGAAGACAGAGGCCACGGAGCCAGGGTAGTGGAGGGTGCGAGGTGGGAGGGGAGCAACGGTGATATTTCATTGCTTGCCAGAGATTATAAAAGTCCAAAGGTTGATTTTTTGGCATCAGTTCTTAGTCAAGTGGAAAATTCCCAATTTTCTCAATTCGGTCCTTTCTTTTAGAGGAAATGCACAGTTTTGTTGGACTCAAGCAAATGTGTCTTCCTTTCTTAATTTTCATGTGCTGGATTCAATGCTAATTTACATCCACATTTGTGCCGGAGATCTTCAAAATCTGCTGTTGTTTCCTTCCCAAGCTGTAATGTGGGGGTTGGGGAGAGCAGAGGAGTAGAGCTGAGCGGGAGGAAGGGAGAGAGGGAATGTGGTTGAAAAACTGGAGAGAAGAAGAAAGAGAAACTTCACCCAGTAAGCATTTTCCATACTTAATAATTTGATTTTGAAGCCTAGTCATATCAAAGAGCAAAATATTCAATATTGTTAATTCAGTTTTGCAAAATATATTCTTAATTTAAAAATGATTTTGCTCCGGGTGGTAGTGCAGTAATAAAGCAGTTATTGACCAGATCTTATTGATTGTAGAGTCTGCGGGCAAAGAGCACTGACCTCGCTCACAGTCTTATTGCTTCCTCCCTCCCTGGCCTTCTTCATCTATGCTCGCTCAATAATATATTATTAATATATATTTTTAGCAAAAACTATATGTTACAAGGTTAAGGGCTTCTTAGTGATTTTTTCAAGCTACTCTCTGCCTTTGGGGGTGTTAGGGGAGGAATAAACTTGGTAACCCAGTGTCTGTATATAAATGGCTTTTCATGGAAATACTTTACTCACCACTGGAAAGCGTGTTGTCACCTTCCACTCTCTTCTACCGTATAGGACAAGAAGAAAGACTCCCTAAGCCAAAAGGGACTGTGGCATCAGCAATAGTGTCTCTGGAGAGGAAAATGCTTGATGATACTTGATGACTGAAAAGAAAGAACTCAGGACATGTCCCCCCCTTTCCAGAAAAATGACTCTAAACCCCAAAGAAGAGAATTCTGTGGTCCTATGAGATTTAATTATCAGTGTGCCCAAACTATCACACTCCTTCTGGAGGCTCTTTCGCGAGGCTTTCCCCAACCTCCCTGGCCACCTTCCTTACATCACAGCTGTAGCTGACACTCCTAATTGGTCACTCAGCATTTGCATGTGCACTGTCTTATCTGTCTGTCTATGGGCTTTCTCCCAGATGGGTCATATTTCTCCAATACACGTAAAAGTCTCCCGAAGGCAAGAACTATATCACATGCTCCTCCGATGGCCCTTCTAGAACCTGTCTTGTTCCAGGTTCATAGTAAGCCTGTGGCAAATAATTATCAAATTGGGATGTAACTGATGTGCAGCTCTGCACTGAACATCTTTTGAAAGAAAACAAGAATACAGGGCAGCACTGTATTCTGTGGGTTGCTTCTGCCCTTCATTCCAGGAGCCCTCAAAGGATGTGGTTTGCTTATCTCCACCTGGGCACCAGGTGAGGGGAAGAAGAGCCAGGGACTATTACATCTGATGAGCATTGCGAAGACTGACCTCACTTTGTTACATCATGAAGTAGACTATTCAAGCAGTTTGCTTGTGCATCACATACAAAAAAAGAGGAAAGGACAGTAATCACACCTCCAGTGGATGTTTTAGAGAGGCTGGAAAGTCCTCAAGTGCAGGGAAAGATTAGGATTGAAAACGAATGGACATGATCATCGTCTGCTACCTCTGACTGGGTGGCTGCACCCCGTCTCCTGGTATTTCATGCATGAACAAGGCACTTCCTTTGTGGCAGCACAGACGGGTTAAAAAATCAAAGCGAAACAAAAACTGAATTTCCTTCATACTATAACACTGTCTATGGCCACACTTACGTTCTCACCTCTACAAAGAAAAGTCAGCCCATGAAATCCAATATATATTCACAGAATGGGAAAGATGGGACAGGATCCAGATCTCTATGTACTGGTGGTTTCACAACCTGCTGCAATAGGGCAAAGAGGATGCTGGTGATGCAGTGATGGGAACTCATGGACTAATAGAAACAGTGGTGCCGAGCAAGGGGGGATGCTAGGCTCTACCTTCTAGCCTATAGTCACTGGCAAGGCCCACACAGGCCTCAGCTCCTCACTTTAGGAGCATACACACATTACTTCTTCCAGGGATGTAGGTGGTCTAATGGCACCAAATATCAAGTGTCTAACATCCACAAGAATGCTCTACCACCCCCTATCTGAACAGGACAAGATGGTACAACAAGCCAGCTAGAAAATGGAGGGTGCATAGGTGTGGAAAAGCACATACCAACTGCAGCATGGCCATAGCAGAACACAGTATACCAACACCACGTATCTGGTAATGAGAGCCCAACCTTGGTCTTTTTGTGTCTTCTAATCTTAGGTCAAAGCTACTCCCTGCCCTTGGATGTTAGAGACAAGGGAAACCAATGAGGGAGTCCTCCTAGGTGAGCCTAGCAAGGCAAAGGATTGGACAAACCACTCAGGGAGCGGATCTGGAAGAGCAAACCAAAACCCTATCTTCTTTGTGCCTCGTTTTCTCCATTATCACACAGGAATAATTATGCAACACTACCTACTCTTCAGGGTCTTCCCAGTGAAGAGCTGTGTAACCTGTACTGTAAATGCACACTGTTGAAGTTTCCAGCCAGCCACAAGGACTGCCTTGGGGAGAAGCCCCCTCTGTTCCCTGTGGAGCCCCTCACCCGTGCCCATGCCCTGGCCAGGGGAGGCTCCCCCACCCCCAAGCAGAGTGAGGATGATGTGAACAGAGCGGCACAGGGCTCTGCAGGTGGCAGGGAGAGGGGGGGCCACGCGCAAGGAAATAATAGAGACTGGATTGTTTATGCTTGTGGGAAAGGGCGCATGAATATGGATAAAACCCTGTGCGCATTTTGCTAATTACCCAGCATCAGTGTTAAAGGAGAAAAGAGCCCACTGCAGATTTTCAAGCCAATTCCATCCCTTGGAGCCCGCCTCCACCTATACACACGCACACACAAATCACCACCACCACCACCACTGTTTTCTCTTTGCTCATAAAAATAACTGACAATGTTCCTCTGAATATGAACCACATGGACCCACTCGAGTTAAATAAAAATCAAGACAAGATTCCGTCCTGCATCATGCCGGAGAGCTTAAGGAAGAACTTTCATCCTGTGATCCCAGTCAGCAGGAGCCTCTTTCCTACAATTTCCTGACAGAGTCTAAACAACCTTCTAACCTCACACACAAAGACAGGAAGTGAATCGAGGAGGGGAAATGAGGGTGAAACAAAGAATCACACATAAGTGGAAGCTGTTTTTACAGGGAGCCAAAATTATGAAATGAAAGACAAAAAATAATTCCCAGTCATTGGTTTCCAGTCCACGTTAAGATCACTTTTCTTTTCCTGCCTTCCTGAAATAGACTGACCACACATTAGTCAGGTATTTGCAGTCAGGTAGACCCAGCTTTAAAACAAACAAACATAAAAAGGATGGTGAAATCTAGCCTTTGTTTCCTGGAAGCGCCTCACCTTCTCTCAGATACAGCCAGGTATATGTCTGCTGAGTTATCCTTGAAAACCTGTAGGGGCTGGAACAAGTGGAAGAAGCACTGATGAAAGGGGCTTATGCCAGCCACCTTTGGTCCTGAAGTCAATCGCCAAAGATTGGCGGGAGATGACATGACCTTTGTCCCAAGATCAACCAAGCTAGAGGGCAGTGAGTGGGCACCAGTTCTGAGCTGCAAGTCTAAGGCAATAATAAAGACATAGCCATGTTTTTTAGTCGTTTAATGCAAGGAAAGCAGCAGCCAAATACACTGGAAAGCCATTGTCCATGAAGGCTGGAGACCAAGATTCTTATACTGGCTCTGTCCTAGGTAGCTGCAGGATCACAAATAAGACATGGAGACCTTCCAGGACCAAGTCATGCAGTTCTCTTCATCTGTAAAGTTAAAAGGCTGAGCTCCAAGAACTCTCACAGCTCTAAATTTCAAAACTCTAGGGAAAAACAATACCAGCAGGTAGCATAGACTGAGCTCTTTGTAAGTAGTAGGCACTTTTTACATACCTTAGCTCAACGTTTCTCAACAGTCGCACCAGCTCAGTGTTACAGATTTGATGGATAAGAGAACTGAAGCCGTGGATGGGGTGAGTCACTGTCCTCAGCTGGCCAGTAGTGGGGTGGGAATTTGAAACGTATGACAGCATCTTCATTGTACTGCATCGGCCCTAAACGCATAGGCCTTCCCCCCATTCTTTATTCATCTTTTATTGTAGTAAAATACACATAACATCAAATTAACTATCATAACCATTTCAAGTATACAGATCAGTACCATTAATTATATATATTGTTGTGCAAACACCACCACCATCCATTTCTAGTACTACTTTTGTCTTTCAAAACTGAAATTTTATACCTACTAAACAAGAACTCCCCAAGTCTCCCTCTCCCAGCCCTGAAAAGCACCACTCTCCTCTCTGTCTTTATAGTACTGACTGTCTGAGGAACCTCATGTAAGTAGAATAGTACAGTATTCATCATTTTATGATGGTTTCTTTCACTTAGCATAATGCCCTCGAAGCTCATCCATACTGTAACATAGATCATAATCTTCTTCTTTTTAAAGGCTAAATAATATTCTATTACATGTATATACCACATTTTTGCTTATCCGGTAACCCATTTAAAAACACTTGAGTTACCCTCATGTTTCAGCTTTTGTCCTTTTTAAATATATACAGAGGAATAAAATTGCTGAATTGTATGGAATCTGCTTTCAGTTTTACGAAGACCCCCCCCATACTGTTCTCCATAACAGCTGCACCATTTTATATTTCACCAAGTATGCACAAGAGATCCAATTTCTGCACCTGTCTGCCAGTCGCTATTACTCTGTGTGTGGAGGGGAGTAATGATCCTCCCAGGCATGAGGGGATCTCTCATGTTTCAGTCTGTATATTCCTAGTGATTGTTGGCATTTATCATCATCTTTCCAGGTGCTTAGTGGCCTTTTATGTATCTTCTTAGGAGAAATGTCCAGTCCTTAGCGCATTTTTAATTAGATTTTTTTTATTATGGTTGACTTTCAAGTTCTCTGTATATTATGGATATTAATTCCTTAGCAGATACGTGATTTGCAAATATGTTCTCCTATTCTTTAGTCACCTTTTTACTCCTTTTGATACACAAAATGTTCCATTTTTCATAAATTCCAATTTATTTTTTCATTTGTTGCTTTTGACTCTGATGGGGTATCCAAAAAATTTTTGTCAAACCCAGTGTTGTGAACTTTTCTGCTCTATGTTTTCTTCTAAGGGTTTTATAATTTTAAATCAGAGACCTATTTTTAGGTAATTTTTGTATGTAATGTTAGGTAAGGGTCTAAAGTAATTGTCTTGCACTCAGATACCTAGTTTTCTCACCATCATTCTTTGAAATGCCTATCTGTTATCCATTAAATGGACTTGATACCCCTGAAAATTGTTCATACTTATATGCAAAGGTTTATTTCTGGACTGCCTGTTCTACGCTGTCAGGTGGTTTGACTGTCTCTATGCTAGAACTATGCTGTTTTGATGAGTTTTATGATAAATTTTATAGTCAAGAAGTGTGACTCCTCCAGTTTTATTATTTTGGGGGATTATTTTGGCTATTTGGGATTTTTGAGATTTCATATGAATTATTAATTTTAAGACAGGTTTTCCATCTTTTTGCAAAAAATGGCATTAAGGTTTTGACAAAGATTACATAAATCTATAGATCACTTAGGATAGTTTTGACATCTTGACAATAGTCTTCTATCTAATCTGTAAATATAGGGTGTTTTTCCATCTATTTATATCTTCTTTTTATTTTTAAAAAATTTTATTTTTTATTTTTTGGTACCAGGAATGAACTCAGGACCTTGTGCTTGCCATTCAGGCGCTTATGCCACTGAGCTATATCCCCCTGGATCTATATCTCCTTTAATATTAAAAGCATGGACTTTTTATCAATATACAACTCTACTCAGACTCAAGACTTTGTAATTTAATGCTTCTCCCACTACACCAAACACCTCTTTAGCATTTTCTTGGAGGACTTTATCCATCTTAAGGCATTATATCATCACCTAAAATTTACAACTTCTAGTTCATATTCTATCTTCATTGGGAAAATATGGGGCAACAGAGAGGTAGACAAAACCTGGTTTCCACTTCTGGCATATATATTCTACACACTAGTTTCTCAGTAGATGTAGCATATAAGTTTAAACATTAGATGCCTAGTAAAGGTGCAGCAAAACACTTACTATACACTAAGCACCTAATCAAACACCTGGCAGAAGATTAAGAAATGTGGCAGATATTCTTAGTTGCAGTCAATAGAACCATTATCAAACAGCATCAAAAATAAAGTTAAATAATAAAATAAAATGTGCAAAGGTGTGTTATTATCCACACTGTTACCTTCATCCCTTAGGATTATTCCTCCATCCCTGTTCCATCTCTACTCCTCACCAGAGCGGCCCACCCAAACCCACACTGCCTCCATCTGCCAAAGAGGAAAATCAGTTTCTAAAAGCAAAGCCTCTCTGGGCCCAGACTCATTGGCATATTTCTACCTTGGACTTTACATTTAACTTTTCAGCAGGGAAGGCTGCAGCTGATTGGATTATAGGAATACAAATGGATTAATTTGGGGTGGATTAGATACATCACAAAACATAAGTTTGACTTGCATTAACATAAAAATGTCATAAAAATGTAGATGCTGAGGCAGAGCTTATTTGTGATGCTGCTAATGCACTGTTACTCCAGAAAAAGATGTACACAATATTTACGCTGTATCTGACCACATAAAACATGTCGTATACATATGCAATATTTTATTATGTAGAAGGAGAAGAGCCAGAGGGCCCTTCAGAATTCCAGTCCTTGAGCTTCTGATTTTCCCTTCTTTTTTAAGTTTTTTCTTTATTTTCAAGAAACAAACGCAGTTTAAAACCATCATTACTGTATTTTGAACAGTTAATATTTCATATCGTGACATCTCTACTCAGAGGTAACAGGTTTAGTTGATTACTATTTGTTTATAGAGCTGGAGAAACCTGCAATCACCGGGAACATAGAAGGATTGCAATTAGATCTATTGGCTGAGAGCTGCACCTCACTGACCCACGGTTAAGTGGTTAGCGCTATCAGAGAGAAGATGCCTACTGGCAGCTGGCACATCTGCACATAATAATACAGGCAAAACTGACACGGCCACTAAAGGCTGCTGCTCTCCTCTTTACCCAGAAGCTGAAAACAGATCATGCTTTTTAATAGTGCATCAACACATTTCTTCTGAATTAGCATAATCATGTGAGTTATGGGAGGAAATGGGTATCTTGGCTAAGCTGCTATGAATTCTTCAAAGTATTCAAATGTAACCCCCCCATCCCGATCCAACATGAACCTGATTCTACACCCAGCTTGTGGTTTATTTTAAAAAGAAATAAGAGGAAGAAAGCAACAAGAAAGACAGTTAACCTACACATGTTAACAAAACAAGGAATACCTCATATGTGACCAGAGTGGACAAATCTCACCGGAGGCTGGGGGAGCACTGGTGAGCATTAGTGCATACACAGGGTCACTGTCCTGGGGATGATGCTGAGGATTATGGTGATGATGATGATCATTCTGACTATAAGAGCTCAAGTGTCTGGCTGTCTGCATATAAACTCCACGCGATCTGTCAGTGCTCAGATCAGCACTTCTACAACTAGGCGTCCTAGGCAATATCTCTCCATCTATCATTTAGGAGATCCCCACACAACTAGTTCTCTCTCTCTCCTCTCTCTCTCTCTCTCTCTCTCTCTCTCTCCCCTCTCTCATATTGGAGTAGAGATTAATTCCTTCATAGTAGGCCAAGCAAATTTCCATGCTGCTCTGGGATAACAAAGGGTTCCATAGGTCTTGGTGCCCCTTGCTCCTGGCTAGAAGCACATGAGGCCTCTTGGGGTATTGTCAAACCAATTGCAATCTGTAGCCGAAGAATACCATCATCCTGGGGTGAAGCTTTCACCCTTTGACATGGTGACTCTAGTCCTTTCATTTTCACCTGACAGAGTTTGAATTGAGTAGAACCAACTGGCCAAAGACTCATATAGATTCTCTTACAGAGATTCATTTGGTCATTAAAAATGTGTTTCAATTTTTTCAATAGATTATAAAGTGACAAACCAGGCTTTAAATATCAGTTCTGATTATTCTGTTATATCTTCTGGGTAAATAACAGCCACTAAAGAAGTACATGCTTAACCCCTGCAAAAATTAGTACTAACTTTTTAAGACCCTCTCCCTGGATCTCTGTCTCCATTGCCACTGTAGTAGGAATCCCTCCTTGCACACAGGCAGATTCCAGGGAAAATAATCAATGTGTTCAAATTTTCTTTCATGGTGAATGCAGCAAACTGGTTACAGACCTCCCAGAAGAATCAAAATCATGCCAGCAAGATGCAAGAGCATTAGCTGTTAGGTGACTGAACTAGGACCAGAATTCCACTTATCTGTCAAGCAAGTATGTGCTCTTGACACTGTGCTAGGTGTAATAGATAGTAAAATTATCATGTGGTCACCACTTGGAATTTTCATAAAATAGAATTCTAGATAAGAACACCTTAATCAGTAAATGAGACAAAATTTTAAAACAACTTCACTTTTAGACCTTATCTTTTTTTTTCTTCTTTTTTCTTTTTTGGTACCAGGAATCAAACTCATGACCTCATGCTTGCAAGGCAGGCGCTTGTGCTGCTGAGCTGTATCCCTGGCCCTCAGACCTTTCCAGTTCCACAAACGCAGTCATAAAAACAGTCAACACATTTAAAAGAATTTAAAGTCTATAAACTCTAATCACAATGCCATTAAATTAAATTCTCATGGCAAAAAAAAAAAAGAAAAACTCTTCTATACTGTAATATAAATTCAATTGAAAGCCTAGAAGGAAAATAAAAAAGATGATGCAGTAAAGAAAATATGTAAAAATGATAATAGCAATAATGAGTAAGAGATTTTATCAATACTATAAGTCAGATTTTAAAAGACCATATCCTAATGTTAAACAAATAAAAAGAAATGCATACTAGTCACATGATTGTGAAAATATTATACACCAAAGATGAGAGATACATCTTACATCTAACCAGAAGAAGAAACTGACATTACTTCAGAGGAATGATGATCAACCCGACTGCTGAATGCTCAGCAATAGCAGTGTTATCCTGAATCAATGGGAGAAGTTCTCTTCAGATTGTGAACTGGAACAACCAAACCATTAGTCTAGAACTGTACACCAAGTGAAAATATCTTTCCAAAACTGGGGAAAGATTAAATTCTTTTCAAATAAACACAGAAGGTTTACTAGAAGTGATTAAACAGACTGTATTTCAAACAGAAGAAAAATTTAGATTAAAAGTTTGCAATAAAAGGATTGTTTATAATTTTTCCACTTGTAATATGTCCCTTTAGCTAAGATAAACTACACCTTGTAAATCCTGCCAGAATTTCCTTTCCTGGACCCTCCCAGTTCCAGTGAGTCCCAGGAGTATCTTGGGAGACCTTGAAGGACAGTAGAGTCGCACTGTAGTGCTCACTCAGGACGTTGCTGATCTCCTGCCTCCGCGGGTGAGAAGCAGGTTGGGCCCTGCAATGCCTCCACCCTCCCCTGCACCTCCCTTGGCGCCTCGGGATCCTGGGTCACGTACGTATGTTTAGCTTCATGACAAGTGGCCTCAGCTTCTGCAAGATACTCACACTGCCCGTGTTAGAGGCAGTAAGAACCAACATGGATTTTGGTTCATTTTCAGGAGTTCTGGCTCGAGCTTGCTTACTTTCATCTACCTCCTGTTCCTGACCAACAGTGGACTTTAAGCACCAGTATCAGACATGAACGCGACAGCCTTACAGAGACCGCTAAATCAGGTTCCATAGCTGATTAAAACCAATTCTCTTATAAATTGGGAGGTAGGAAGGGAGACTGCTCAAAAGTAAAGAACGGTCGGGATGAAGGGAAGGAGAAACGGAAGAAGGGGATAGCTGTGTAGGTATGTATGTATGTGCAGGGTGGTTAACAAGGCTGCCCTATTGTCTCATGTCACGTTGATGTAAGGAACAATCAGTGCTTAGTTGTTTAATCAAGCTTGTATGTCTGTTTGTATCGCACTGAGCATACACTTTGAAGTTATCAATGTGTAATACAACAACCATTGTTAATCCCCTGCCGCCTTATCTGTAATTCAGTTTTTGTACTGTTCTTGTGCTACTGTGTGTCTGTTTGTTAATGTTTTTGTTCTTTTGCTTTTAAAATAAAGAGAAAACAATTCCCTGCGACAGATCCCCACATGGTATATATGTATGTAATGTATAGATACGTATAATTATATATATTACATTCCTCCTGTTTTCTTCAGATTAATTCTACTGTTTTCCATACATTGAGGCTTCAGTTATTAATTTCTTGTCTTTCTTCATTTTATTACAAACATTTGAAATTAAGTAATATTTTGCTACATTCAATAAAGCTAGTGGTAAATATGTGAATAATCTAAATAAAGATTGCGATAACAATAGCAATGATGATGTCTTCTGGAGTTTTAAAAATCAGGTAGGATTTACACATATGATCAATAATAATATATTAGTTGAAAAAGGATCATAATAGTTAAAGTGATCTAAAAAAGATAAGAAATAAGGAGATTGATTAGACTTTAGTGAATTAACCATGTTTTAAAATTTCTGGGGTAATCAGAATGGACATAGAGTTTACAGCTGATGAAATACAAAAGGAGAAGAAAAGAAAATAATCAGCCCAAAAATAAATAACAGAGGAGAGAGAGAAAGATAGAAAAACATATAAAAGAACATGGTATAAGAAAAAATTAAAGACCATGTGAGGAGCTAGATTTGAAACAGTGTAGACCTGAGGATCTGAAAAAGGAAATGCACGTGAGTAGCTACTTCGCTAATTCTGCAGACGATAGCAAAACCGATGCTGTGACAAATTACGGCCAAGTAACTTCTGTGAAGAAAATACCGAATACAGTATGTCCCCGACTTACGAACATTTGAGTTGCGACCTGTCAGAGGCAAACAGCCTCGTACTAGGAACATTCCCGGATGAGAACAAATCATGGAAGTAGCTCAGCTGTCTACCTTGCCATTTTAAGGTAATTGTAAAAGTAAAAATAGTTTATTTTCAGTATTTGTGTTTTGGGGTTTTTTATGCTTTACATTGTGTGTTTGTATCAAAGGTGTGTACAACTCACTTTGTCAGATTTACAAAAAAATCTGACATTAATTTTCTCCTGGAACAGAACTTGTTTGTACATTGGAAACCTACTGTAGTCTTATAGGAAAAACCTGGCTGTCTGATTGCAGCATGCTGCAGGCAATCATAGAGAAGTTATCCCCTAGCGTCATCCACTAGAAGAAATATCATCCTAGCAGCAATGTGTACACCAGCATTCAGATCTTGGTTTCTAAATACCATCCCCAGTAAAGAGAACCAAGAGGTTCTACGGAGAGACGGATAATTACAGGTCTGGGGCGGAGAAGATAAAAGATGAACATGGAGCACACTCTTCCTTCAGAAAGTAAAGAATTGCTTTAAAAAGCAATGAAGATGGGTCAACAATAAAGAACAAATACAACAACAGCTTGAAGAAGCTCCCCACTGACCAAGTGTGATTCTCTGAACATCAAACTAAATAACCATATATAACTATTGTAAAAAATAAGAATTGCAGTATCCACGTTGACTATAAATTTTAAAAAATAAGCAAATGAAAGGAAGGGTTTGGTAGTAACTGATGAACATGGAAGAAAGTAAGTTTGGAAAAATTTTCATATTAAACCATCAATGAGCTACAATTATTTGTCTCCAGATGTTATTACTTTGAGAACCACACAGCATACGTATAGAATTTGGGCCAAAAATGCATAACCCGAATTTAATGATAGGAAATATCAGATAAACCCCAAATGAGAAATGGTCTGTAAAATAACTAGCCTATGTTTTGAAGAAATGTCCATGCTATGAGAGATGAAGAAAGGTAAAACCACTATTCTCAGTGAAAAGGGGGCAGGGAGACAGGACATCTAAATACAACGCATGAGCCTCAATTGGATTCTGTGCTCAAGGAAAGCACAGTTCTGTAATGGACATTCTTGTAAGGATTGACAGAATTAGATATAGACTGCCAATTAAAGTAAAGCATTACTTTGCTTTTAAGCTTCCTATTATTTGAAAACTGTACAGGGGTGGCCAAAAGTATAGTGTATTCAACAGTGTGTTCAAAGCAATGGGGAGCATTTTGCGTGGGATTAATGGTAACATGTCTTTTACTAGAATAATTTTTATTTAAAAATTTACCATAGTGTTTAATTATCCTTCACTGATCGAACATGTACAGCAACTTCTGTCAAGCACAAACATTATAGTGTTTCCTGACCCACCTTATCCACCAGACCTGGCACCATGTGACTTTGGGCTCTTCTCCCAATCAAAATGATCACAAGGGTAAATGTTTTAAATTCACTCTGGATATTGAGGCAGCTCTCACAACACAACTGAAGACATCCATGAAAGAAGACTTCCAAACTGCTTCAGAAAGTGGCCAGAATAAAGGGATATGAGTATTCAAAGTAAGGGGAACAGTTTGAGGGCACTAATGATTAATGTTTTTATTACAATGAATAGTTTTGAACTTAAGCATTCACTGTATTTGTTGATACACCTCATATTCTAGTGACCTAGAACAATACCCTAGTTCTTAAAATATATGCACTCAAGAATCAAGGCACAAGGAATGTGACACCTTCCTTCAAGTGGTCCCAAAAAAAATACAATAGGCAGATCTTTTTTTTTTTTTTTTTTTTGGTACTGGGAATTGAACTCAGGACCTCACACTTACCAGGAAGGTGCTGTGCCACTGAGCTATATCCTTGACCCAAATATTTTTAAAATGCCAAAATGTTAAAAACGGATTAATCTCGATAAGAGGTGTATAAGTGTTCTCTACATCATTCTTGAAATATTCCCTAAATTTGAAATGATTTCTAAATAAAATGTATTCAAAAATAAAATATAAAAGTGAGGACAAAGAAAAGAAAGTGGTGCCCTCTGTAGCCCCAGACCAGAGTTAGCACAGCTGAATGTCAGCGCCATGACCTCCTGCAACCAGGGTCCCGGAGAGAACTCCACCACCTGGTGCGGAGAGGTGCACTGATGAGAGACACCTCTGTTCTCACGAGCCCTTAGTGGGGCTCCTCTGAGCATTCCTGCCCTTGGGATCCAGCGATCTGCAACTTACAGAGGGAAGAGGCAGCCCCACGAGCCAGCTTCCTGCAGGGTTGTGCATTTCTCCTCTGGAAAATCTCCATGGCTGCAACCATGTCTTATTCATCCTTGGGTCCCACTTGGCTGACACACACAAAGGGCTCCATGATGGCCTCAGCACTGAGCAGAGCTGCACTGTGTTGACTGCCAGTACCTGTATCATCCTCAATGTTGGTAAGTCCAAGCCAATCACCCCACAGACACCTGCACAGTTGTCCTCATCCCAGAATGTTCTCCCCAAACTTCTGCCAGGAAAATTCTACAGGGACAAGAAAAAGCATCTGAAACACCTGCTGAAGTTGGTACCAAGTGGGAAAATCTGTATCCCTACATAGTGTCTGGAATGTGACAGAAGTAGATGTGCTATATTTTAAACTAAGTTTGGGGATGCAGTGGAGATAAGATATTTGAGGCCATGGTGCTTACCCAAAACCTGTCCCAACAAGCTTACTCACAAAAAGGGGGTGTAGGAAAAAAGGGTACGTTAACATCAGTGAAGACCCCTCCGCTCAAAGAATTGCTGCTCTTGTAAGTATGAGGAAAGGAGGGCACCACTTAACTCAGACACTAAGAACTTTCAGAACTCTAAATACAAGCACCAGCAATGTGTGAATCTTTCAGATCCTTTCCCTGGCTAGGTCTGAGCAACCCAGGTAAGACCCTGACCTCAGAAATAATCATACTATGCCTTTTGGGTCCCTTAGGAGCCTGGTTATGCAGAAAAAGGAAAAGAAACCCAGTGCAAGACCACAGAACTAAGTTTCTCCATCCCACTGCAGCGCTTTCTTGGATTCCTTCCCAGGCCCCTCTTGAGCTATGCAAGAGTTAGTTGGAAAAAAGGAATTATTCTTAGGAAAGAATCTTAACCTGGCAAGACCAGGAATAGGTTGGGTCTGCTGCATTTCAACTAGGACGTGCACTACACATTCGACTGGACCAAAGGCATCGAATTTTAATGCCTAGTCAGAAATAAAACACCAGCAAGTCTTGAATCCAGTTTCTCTTGTGTAAAGCCAAAGTATGCTTTTTCTATCACTGTTTAATCATTTCGAGGTTACAAAGGAATTCCTACTTGGATCAGCAGATAAAGGAGCTTCATAAGACAGATTTACGATCTATCTCTGTGATAGCTGGATGTTCTGCAAAGCCTAGAACCCAGAAAGAAACCTAAATGAGAAGGACGTTGTAGTGGTCTTCCTTGAAATTGGGAGCTGTTCAAGGAGCTCTGTCAAAGCACCTAGCTCCTACTGGGAGAGTTTGAGGGGAAATTCTTAATTGAATGGAGGAAATTATATGTCCATGGAGCCCTTAATAGTACTAAACCCACCTTGGAATACCTCTACTTCAACTCTGCTTTGTCACCTGATGGGGAGGAAAACCTCAACAGAATAGGGGAATAAATAGATCCTAACAATGATTTTGATGAAAAGCTAATTAGGACTATAACTAGGAGGTTGTTAATTTCTGCTAGAATCAAAGTTACAGACCATGGCATGTTAGAAACATGAGCACAGGAAAAGAACTCTCAGACCATGTTTTGAAAATCACCACCTAGAAGGGAGGAGATGGAGAGGTAGAGTATCCTGAGGAGACTTGCAGGGGTGGGCAAGCGTGAGGCTGTCATGCTGAACAGTACTTGGAGACTTTTGAGCGGTGAGAGGAATGAAAGGTGACCATGCCCCGTGTGTCCCTGTGAGACAGAAGGAGGGGTGGACATGGACCCCACTGGTGCTGGGGCAATTTCAGACTCGAGGCAGGGCATTGAGAAGAATGGAGATGTGTGTAGAAGGTGTATGGATAGGGGAACCCAACAATGGACACAGAAGGAACTGTGTTCCTGTATGACTTGGAAAATGGCATTCTGCCTTAACATTTTCTGAAAGTTCAACCAGTTTTAAGGTTTTGTTCTTCATCATTTTTGACCATACAGAAATTTCACAATTATCTACTAAAACAGACCTGGGGCCAACTTTTGGACTTGATTCCTAAGATATAAAAATGTGATCTGGACTGATTTACTCTTTAAACCCAAAGACAAGAGCAATCAAAGAATTCCCACTTTTCAGATAGGCAAAGTAAGTTCTAAGACAAGATTTGATGGCTACCAAATGAGCAACACAAAGCCAGCCTTTTCCACAGCTGGACAGGACCTTGTGATCAGAAGAATGAGAGGTGATTCCCACACTGCTGACAGGTTCAGACATCTCCAGAGAAGCCACTTCTCTCTCTGCCCCCACATGCCTCAGAAAAATGTATCTTTACTTTTTAAGATCATTTGCAGTCTCCTGTCTTCCCTTGTCCCCCATCAAGAGATGGACGATGTTATAATTTTCTGTTACTAAAATTTTTATTTCTCTAAAGTGGTCATAAATGCTGGCTTGATGACAATCCAGAAATACTTCATATACCAAGCACAAAAAACTCACTATGAAAATTGCTTGGTTTATTTTTGTTTATGTTATCGAGATCTTGCAAATGACACAGCTGAATGTTTATCCTACCATAAGGAAATCCATTTTGTTATTTGTGTTTTTGTGGGTTTTTTTTTCTTTTTTTCTAGCCTTGCTTTAAAAGATAAGGGTAATAAAAAGACACTTAAACATACCCCCGCTATCCTAGGTACACATTCGGGTTTGGAGAACATTTATTCTACAGCTTTTTACCTTCCAAACTTTTATTTGCTTCTTTTTCACCCAGATTTAAATATGGCAATATCCAGTAATATCAAAATACAGATTTAGCTATAGAAGAACTTCATCATTTTTTCTAAGCAGTTGTGCCTAAGTATCTAAGGAAAATTGGTGCCAGGAGCCCCAGAGGATATGAAAGTCTACAGAAGCCCAAGTCTCACATAAAATAATGCGGTATTTGCATATAAAATAATGCGGTATTTGCATATAACCTATATATATATATGCTGCCATATACCTTAGAGGACCTCTCAATAACATATAATACAATGTAAATACTGTGTAAGTAGTTGTTATATTTTTAGGAAATAATGACAAGATAAGATCACTACATGTTCAATACAGATGAAAATTTGGGTACAGGAGAATACTTTTCATTCACATTGGCTGGCTGTGCATGTGGAACCCACAGATACGGAGGACTGACTATTCTCTCCACTACAGGGTGACTGCAGAGGCTTGTGGATTCCCCTGCCCTCCTCCACCCCACCCCCCACTGAAAGAGGTCTCCTTGCATGTGTCTCTCAGGGCAGATAGGCTGTCCTGAGTAGGCTGGATGAGGACAAAGAGGTCCAGTGAACATCAAAACAAAAAGATCTCAAGAGAGGGACAGCTCTTGTTAATACCATTAAGTTATATAAGCATCCTGAAATTATAGTGGCAATAGGCAATCTAACCAGATTTCATGGAGACTGCTGTGAAATGGCAATTAAGTCCAGATAAATGAGTAAAGGAAATAATGGAGAGATAAGGGATGAGACATATGCATGTGAGATCACTTATTTTGCAATTAGATATAATAAATGAAAGCTTTTGGAGTTGGACTAGTAATTTGAAGTACACACTTCTCAGCTATGCCTGAAAGTGGTCCTGCCCCAGACCTCCACTGAGCTATTGTCAAGGCCTCACCTTGTATTCTCCTTGATGGGAAAGGGGAGTGAGTGAACACCCGCATCATCATTTTACCTTTCTCTGTTTTCACCACTCTTGTCAGCTGAGCAGATTTTGCTTTTCTAAAAGATGCCTACTAGCTTCTAGCCCTCCAAGTCTCACAATACCAAATGTCACTGGATACTGGGCTTCTAAAACTTGACAAACCCAAACTTTGTGGAGTGAGGATCCCCACCCAGATGTCCTTCCAGAAGAGCACTGTGAAATAAGCTCCTACTGATCTCTCTCTTGTATTTTCTGGCTAATAAAAATGTGGTAGATCATGACAACTAACAAATTTAGAAAGACAAATATCTTACTGACAACAGACTCCAAAAAGAAAATATCAGTACCTCATGACCTCACATCCCACATAGGTAATTTCTATCCTTGGAACTGCTGAGATTTTGGCTGATGTTATGACTTATATTCAGACATCCCTCCAAAGCCTCATGCCCTCATAGGTGGGGCTTTGGGGAGGTGGCTGGATCATGGGTATGTGACACTGGATTAAGGGTGTGTGGATGGTTAATACTGAATTTAAGGTTTGGAGTAAATGAATTAGTCCACTGATTACTTTAGCATAGTTCTGGGTGCAGGTAATGGAAAGTTCTTGGGTGGCATCAAGCAACAGGCTTGCAGCCTGGGTAGACTATAAAGGAAAAGAGAGAAGGCAAGCTCACTGCTTCCTGCCTGCCTGCCGCGGATTGTTTCTCTTATGCCTTGCCCCTCTGTCATGCCACCCTGCCTTGGAGACAGCCACCAACTATGGTTTGCAACCTCTACTAACTGTGAGCTAAAATAGACCTTTCCTCCTTTAACTTGTGGGTGTCAGATATTTTGGCTCAGCAACAAGAAAGTAACTAAGACAGTCACACACCATTTGGTAATAGAAACTGAAGACATAACTATTGCATACCAACATGTATACTGCAAAGGGCATGTGGCTGAGGTGGAATTGGATTCAGATATTATCTCTCTCCTCTTTGGTGACTGTGTAAGTTCTCTCTCCCCAACTTCTGTCTCTGTAAATAGAGATAAAAGACATACAGACTGAAGTTGTAGGGATTAATTGGAACCATGCTTGCAGTAAGCATCTTGCCCTGGCATTGGGTGAACAGTGCTTGCCTCTAGTAGGATCCCAAGCTAAGATCTAGGGATAACATTCATGGATCACTCCAACCGGCAATAAGCAGACTCAGAAAAGGCACAAATAATCTTTCCACAAAATAGAAACCACGTCCTGGTGTGGTGGTGCACACTTGAACCCAGTACTCAACCACAAGTTTGTTGTCAGCCTGGGTTACATAATGAGACACTGTCTCAAAACTATAAAAATAAAAACTAAGGCACAAATTGTAAAATTAAGACCCAAATATGTAATTCTTTCCTATCATAGGATTATGCTAGCTCCTTCAAATAAAGCTTAGCACTCCATGTTTAAGGATGGGGCTAGACATGGGACAATGAACAGAGGATCTCTCTCTCTCTCTCTCTCTCTCTCTCTCTCTCTCTCTCTCTCTCTCTCTGTAGTATTTTCTAATACTAAATTGTATTTTAAATCAAAGCAGGAGAATCTCATGTTTAGAGCAGTTAACTTATAAAGTGCTAGAACAGTACCATAATTTTCTCCTGTACAGCTATCTGACAACTTATACAGAAGTAGATTCCTCATGTAACAATTTCTAACAGGCCCCTGTGGTTTTCAGAGTGTGTTCAGTAGAACCATAAGGTTTTGCAACATTAGGGGTAAAAGTGAAAGATCCAGACCTTTGCTTCCCCATCAACCTGAGCATCTGTCTCCCAAAGCTCAAGATCAGTAGACAGGCAAGTTGTTCTAGCCATGTCTTCAACAAAACATTTAAGTAGCATTGGCCTGTGATTTCTTGTGTGTAAAGTTAGGGGAAGGCACCATGATATCTAAGTTCTCCTCAGCCCAAATATCTTCTAGCCACACATTTTAAAAACAAAGATTGAATTTTATGCTTTTTCTCTCAGGAACAAAGGTTTAAACTGATAAATCAATCCAGAAAAAGATGTTTCTAAACTCCCAGAGCATTAGGATTGTAAATTAAATTATTCTTTCCTAGTTTATCAAAGAGTTGAAAATATATTGCAATTATGCATTCCAAACACTGGACCAGGTGTTTTACCTATAGCCCCTCATTTAAACTGAGTATCTGGAGGAAAAGAGGCAAGAAACCAGATCCGTGGGATCCGTGAGATCCGTGGGAGACATATATGAAGGCCTGGCGCATCACATGCATGCTCACATTACTCATGAAGAGTGTCTCCTCACTCGGTGTTTAGAGGCCCAAGATATCAAGTGGGAAGCACGGCCACCATTCAAATGAGGTGAGACCAATCTTCAAACTCCAAATCTTTTCCTACCTAAACCAAGTAAGAGATGAGAGCTTTGCAGAAATGACCTGACCATGAGCAGAAATGCCCCCTCTCTGGATCTTAATTCCATCACATACAATGCCACAGCTTAAGTCTCAATATTCTCCAAGGACCAGCAGCTCTATAACTCCATGATTCTCTGATAACTCAACAGCCACAAAAAGGAAACATAGTATCTGTGAAGCAAGTTTCACCTCTATGTCTAACTGGATTTCATTGCTGAGTTTTTATCTCCAAATTCTTCCCTTTGGTCATCACCTCTCAAGTAACAGACAACCGTTAAGGGTTAGAACTGCACAGAACAATTGAAATTAGTGGACTATACATTGCATCAAAATGTACTATGCCGTAAAAAGATGGGCAGCCAGATTTTAAGAGCTCCCAAATAAAGTAACATTTCTCTATTCATAGCTAATCAACCAGTGCTCAAGGGACAATTATTTGCTGACCTCTGAGTCTAGGGGGATGTCCTGTTTGACCCTTTCAATTCAGACATCTACCAAAAGACCTGAGAAGTTATTGTATTTCTGGGACTTTTCTTTGTTTAAAAAAAGTGCAAGAAGATATTCAGCGGCATAAAGGAGAAGCATTGACGTTTCCATTGGTAATCTGGTCCGTGTGTTCCCTGCTACTGAGCATTTTCAGAAGGCCCGACTGTCTGGGTTAATTGTTTAATGCTTTTAGTTAGAATTAAACTTTGCACCTGCTCTGACAGTGATAAATTAAATGTGCTCCTTTTCCAATACTGTTGCCCTCTTTAAGTAGAGACCAAGAAGTGTATCTCCCTTCTTCCCCTGCGTTTGAGGAATCTCTGCTACACTGGAGTGTAAACCAGCATAATTTGTCACCAGAGCTAGCACCAATTAAATTGATTGCGTTGGACTGAACTCTGGGACCCCTAATGCAAGCACTAAGGGAAAAATGGGCTCCTTTCTGCCCATTCCCCCATGTGGCACTTAGGCATAGCTCAACAGTGGAAGGCTTTCAAGGTTCAAAAGGGTTTTATTTTCAAAAGAAATGGGCATTGATCAGCTGCATTTAAAGGCAAAGATAATTCCAGGGCTTGAAGGCTGGATTTGTGTTTAAGGTCTAAATCTCTTTCTTTAACCTTGGGGGGCCAGTATAACATAAAAGCAACAAAGAGATTAAGATTACAAAGGGTTTGCAAGTGTAAATGATGTGGTGGTATTCTCCAAACATAACACAGTCCCCATTCACAAGCCCAGGCACAGGCCGGTATTTGATCTGTTGGTTTTACACCTGTAAAAACAACTTGTGTTTATTTGTCACTCAGCGAACCGTTTGTGGCAAAAGAGGAGAAAAAAAGGAAAGTGAAGGAGTGAACTTGCTCCTACCACAGAGTTCAAAAATGCCTTCCCCAAACCGACTGAAAAGTAAACACACTAAAGGTCAGTGTGGCAGAGACAATCAGAAAATCCCTGCTCTTTGTGGGTGTAGCACACACCACACAGAAAGTACAAGAAGCAGGACACCATTCCAAGGCCGGATCATCTCCCTCATTATCCCAGGCTCTGATGCTCAGGTTTGTTACACTGCATCCTCCTGAGAGAGGCTCTAAATAAGCTCTAAGCTAATCCCAGCCCCTTCTCGTTCTTTATTTATGGGCTATGGACTATATGTACTTCCACCTTGCCTCTGAGCTCAGATTCTGACAACTAGTCCTATAGAGTGGTACCATCTGAATGATCTCAGATATAAATCATGTCTAAAAAGTTAGAGGCTCACACTTCAAGTTAGCTGACTGTATCACCACAGTGGTGAGACCAGTGGTAAGTATGCCCATTCCCTAAGTTCAGATTTCATTCTTCGTCTGCTCTCTTTCTCAAATGGCCTTTCACTCAGTGATACAGACCTGCTCCCATTAACTCTACGCCCTCATTCTGCTTTTCACAAACTAAGCCTTCTAAGGAACCCCAAGCCTTCATTGCTTAACCAGGTAGTAATATCGGAGCCTTTCTACTCCAAAGAAAGAAGACAAGAACTGGTTTTGTTGAGGCTTTCAAGACCAGATCAGACATCTGGGGACCCTGATCAAGGTAATAATTTGGTATGGACCCAAGTGGCTAAGAATTCAATGCTCCTCTAAACTAATGGTCTTTAAAAACAAATGAACAAAACTCATGCTTTGTTTAGGAATGAAAACAAGTATCAATTAAAAAAAATAAAGAGGCATGGCTCTGGTGACAATTCTTTGTCTCCCCAGCCTCTTGAACCATTCAGCTCTGGTTCCAAGCTTGCCTACAGCACCCACAAACAGCAGTCTTACAATGGCATGTTACCTAGTAGTTATTGGCTATGGTCTTGGGAGAGCTCACTCCTTTCCCAAGAATTTGATTACATTTCTTCTAACCTATGCCATAATATCCCTGGTAAGTATTCTAATCTCCTAAAAGTTGTATCTTGTTCATTTCCAGGGATATTTTGCAATGCCAGTCATCTATGACCATTCTATTTTAGTGTCCTGTGCTGTATAACAAATTACAGCAGGTCCTCTCTGAAATAATACCCATGTATGCACCCAAAGTCGGGGTACCAGATAGCTGGGTCCTCTCTGCACGTGGTCTCATGAGACCACCATCAAGATATCAGTAAGGTGGCAGTCTTAGCTGAGGAACAAGACCCACTAACTCAGTAGTTACTGGAGAAGTCAGATGCCTACAACTCCACTTCTATACTGGCTGTTAGACAGAGATCATTCTAAGCTACCACAGATTCATGTCCTTGCCCAGTGCCTCTGCAGAAAGAACTCACAGTGCCATTGCTTGTTTCTTGAAGCGCAGTAAGAGAATCTGAGTTGTCTTCATTCAAGTCAACACCATCCAGAATAATCTCCCTTTTGATTTATGCATATTCAACTGAATAGAGGCCTTAATTGCATCCGCAAACTTCTTTCCTTTTGCTACACAACTCTATGCCCTTTAACTCTTAGCCTAATCTCAAAGTCACCCTTTACACTCACAGGTACTCCCACTCCAGAGGACAGACTTATATGTGGCGTATGCCCTAGGAGTGAGAAATCGTGGGCCTGTCTTAGAACTGTCCTTGCCACATGCCCCTTAGAGAGATATGCCGCAGCTTAGCTGTTGTCCTAACTGTTGTTCCAAATCTTACGTTAGAAATTCCGTATATCTGGTGCTTCTCCCTAGAAACTGTCCTCTGCCAAATTCATGGACAAATCCAGCTGTGTTCATAACCAGGAATTCCATTTGTTTATGGATTCGTAAAGGGTCACCGGCCTCGGGGGCTTTTGCGAATGGTGGTGGCAGCTCCAAGCCAGAGAATTCCCCTTAGGGGAGGGGACTGAGGGAGATGGTCCAGCACGTATTTCCACAAGGACATCATGTAGACCTTCATTCTTGCTGCTACTCTAGGATGAGAATGTGCCAAAAGAGGCTTTATCAACACATGGAAAAGAAAAACCATCAGAATTTCCCATATAAATCACACTAGTAGCCTTTCCATGCAAGAAAGAAAAGAAGGAAGGATGAAAGGAAGGAAGGAAGGAAGGAAGGAAGGAAGGAAGGAAGGAAGGAAGGAAGGGAGAGAGGGAAGGAAGGAAGGAACAGAGGAAGGGAGGAAGAAAGGAAGGAAGGGGGGGTTGATATGTTCTAGTCTCCAATATTTTCACTGGGCTGTGAGGGAGACTACTACCATATCTGATATATCCATTATAAGGAAAAAGAAACACATCTCTCTGATCCGAAGGAATGTTAATCTAATTACTGCTCCTGGATTATCTTTCAGAAATATTTCTTTCAACAAGTCAGCCTCCTGTTCAAGATTTGCCAGTGGCAACCATGTCCTCCACATCGTGCCAATTTGCCAGATCAGTTTTATTGGTATCAGTCTGGTGCTGAACGCCTTCTATAGACTGACCCAATGCCCTCACTCACTGAATTTCCCGGCACAATTCTTGCAGCTCTTTGCTGCACAAAAGGAAACACTCACTTCTTTCACCATAGTTAGTCCATTGTCTTAGCTACTTTCTCATCACTAAGACACGATATCCCTGGCACCCACAAATGAAAGGAGAGCTTTATTCTTGGCTCACAGCTTACAGAGGTTCCAGTCCAGCCGGCTCCAGGGTCAGGCGGCACGGCAGAGGGGCACTGCAGAGGAGAGACAGTTTACGTGTGGCAACAGAAAGCAGAAAGAGGTCGAAGGAGGAGGAAGGCAGAGATATCCTTCCAGGCCACCCCGCCACGGACGCGCCTCCTCCAGCCAGGCTTCACCTCCCACATCACAGGTAACTATAAACTCAGCAGAGGGTGCACCCGCTGGCGCACATCACAGCCCTGCCATCCAGACACTTCCCCAAGCCCTGAAGCACATGAGGCCTGGGGCAGGGGTGTTAGACGTCAGCCATAACACTCATAGTGCCTCTGCTTGCCCTTTCTACCTACCAACATTATACACTTAATCTCCATACTTTGTCACTTACTGTGCACAGAAAGTCAAAAGAAATCCCCTCCAAGAAAACCTTACAAACTGTCTTGACCCTTCTCTTTCCTCTAAATAACCAGTTTTATCACCTGAGTTTAATTTAGTTAAATTTAGCTCTCATTAGGTGTCTTTTTCTCTCGTTTACTGCTCTAGCTATCTTGCTTTCTGAGGATGGTGTGTGTGTTTCTGTGTGTGTGTGTTCCTTAGAGCAAGCTTTTTAAATCCATCTTTCAATGGAGATGAAATTGATTTTGTATGTTGCAACCAGATGATTTTTTAAAATTGAAATGGTTGGATAGAGAAGGAAGAGTCAGTGAATTGTAACTAGCAACAATGTTTAATTTTGTGAAAGTTTTGTTTTTAACACACCTCAGTGTGTGTGTGTGTGTGTGTGTGCGTGTGTGTGTAAACTAAAATATGTGTGGCATTGTATAATAATATGAATTGTGCACTATCATTAAAAGATAGTTTAAGACACTAGACTACAGGAGAAAAGGCATTATATACATAGCTAATGTCCGTACAACAACAAAAGGGATCATAAAGACACCAAAATGTTCTATAGGAAATCAGATAACCAGCAGCTTGGATCAAATGGAGAAAGCACCTTTGCAGCCATGGAATCATATCTCCATCCTCATAGGCCACAGATAAGGAAAATGACAATAAGTAATGCTTGTACATCATCTTATCATTTGCAAAGGGTTTTCACATTCATTATGTCACCAGCAATTCCAGAAGATAAGCCAAGCAGACCTTTTTAGGATTTTTGTTTCTAAAACTGTGAGGTGTGAGGGGTTAGGTGGCTTGTCCAAGGCTGTCCTATAGGTCCGTGCTAGAAAATGAACTCAAATCTTCTAACACAAACCCCAAAGCATTTCTCTACATGCTTGCAAAATGATAGGCTGTTTCATCAGATCCTCTCTACCGTTAAGGCTTTAAGGAGAAGCCTGCCCTGTTCAGAAAGACCTCTCTGGCAATCCCCATACCTAAGATACAACTTCTCCCACTGTCCAAATTGGTTCTCAGGTTGCTCCAAAGAGGTGATGCTTTATCTCTAGCTCCATTACAAGGCCCTCAAAGGTGGGGGCACCGCATCTCACTCTTGCTAACATCTCTCACTTATTGCTTACCTGGTGGATGGTCTCATCCTGCCATGATCAGATTTGGAATGGGGGAGAAGACAATACACTGAGTGTGGGACCAGGCTCTTTATGACCAAAGACATAACATTTCTGAACTTCTTATGAGTGGTAGCTCCTCCCCATGCTCAGTCCCTATCTGCCCACGGAGAAGGCAGACGGATTACACCCATACAAGAGGAGGGAGACTGAGGTGAGAGACAGCTCAAGCGTTCTGACCCAGCCCAATAAAGGGCAGAGGATGCAATTCTGGACTTACTTCACCATGCTTTCTCCATAGTGCCTGTTTCCCGGCCTGGTTACAAGCTACATGGAGATCTGAATACATGTGGTAAGATAGTGCACATTCCCAAGACAGTTTTGAGAAGAACTGGATATAAATCCTCCCAATACAGACTTCCTTTTCTAAAATAACATCGTTTGTTTCTCCTTGATTAAAAAAAAAAAGTGCTAAATCTTCACTGAAAATATTGGGAAACATGGAAAAGAAAAAAATAGAGATCACTCCATGATCTAATACCAAGGGACAGCAACTGTTAACATTTTAGTAGCTTTCAAATGTTTTGCTATGTATGAATTAGTGTTTTTCCAACTAAAATGACACTTCTATGTACTTAAGCATTCTATCATTTTGCACAAGATAAGCTCTTGTATTTCCTGGTGTTCATAACTATTGTCCTACAACATTTTAAATAATTGTGTGATGATGCATTGTAGATAGACGCCCTCACTTATTTCACCAAGCCCCATTTAGGACATGTGAGCTGCCTCCAAGTGGAAATTAGGCAGTCATGGAAATGCCAGCTATGTTAAGAAAGGATCAGGTAATATAGTTAAACTCTCAGACCGCATTTCATCTGTATCAATTAATTTGTTCTCCTGTGGAAATAGTGCCCATGTCTGGAATCTCCCTTCTGAGATCTTTGCATAAATATGCTACATGACCAGCACAGAATGATGGACACAGAGAGCCTCAGAAACGGGGAAGGACTGCTAGACTGAAAGCGGAGAAACCCAATTCCTTTACCGGCATGTGCAGCTTTCCATAAGTCACTGCACCTCTCTGAACCAGGCTTTCCTCATCAATGAAATGAGATTGAACTCAATGACATTAATATTCCTCTCAGCCCTAACAAGTATCACAATCCTACAATACTGATAGAGAGACAACACTCGAGGTATGCTGGACCATCTAGTCATGGTGATTGTACTGAATCAGACCAGTTCTTAAATGGTACTGAGATGCAACTGTGTGTCTCACTATATAAAATATATCAGGACTCCCCATAATAATGTAGTTGGTTTTAATGAGTAGGAATTTATTTGATACTGTTCTCTTGAAAAAAAAAAAAGCACTATCACTTCCATTCTGGCATACTCTTGAGAATTGGGACGCAGTGAATGGATTTGGAGTCTATGTAAGCAGAAAGGAACAGAACTTTGCATATATATTATTGAGTGAAATCCTTAGCCCAAGTCCTTGTGGTTCCCAAAGTGCCATAAAAAAGGCATTACTGCTCCTGTCCTCCCCCTTCTCCCTTATTCCTCAGGGAAAAACAGACCAGTTGCATCCATTTGATAGATGAGGCACCTGAATTAAGAGTGCTCTTTCTCAAAACAACAGTGGAGAAGGGTTTCTTGGCTGAGGGGGCTGGGCCTGGGCCTGGACCTGCAGAGACCAGTCTAATATGAACCGTTTGCCACCTGATCCAGATGTGCCCTTAGGAAAGCCTAGCACAGCATCGATGACCCACAGTTAGAGCTGGCAACATGATCACTGCCATGCTGCCCATGAGGGGGCTTCTCAGCTGAGTGGGGACTCCCAGAAAAAGCAGGGCATGGATGGCAGAGGTTAGGAGAAGAGAAAAGAAATTCCCTACAATGGCCCGACCTCTGAGATCCATATGTCTTTCCTCACAGGCCCTCACCTGGCACCACTCAGCCCAAGCTGTGCGGCCCTGGACTCAGGTGCTGTCTCTGGATCCACATGGGTTCTCTTGGGCAGTCAGAATCAAAGTGGGATCATGTACAAACTCATCTCTGTTTATGGCTCCCACAGTCACTGAGTGAACAAGAACACACCTTTGTCATGCCAAGAAGGGGAGGCATCCTCACAGATGTCCTCAGGGAGGCTGCAAGCGGGTTAGACACGAAATCTATCCCAGAGCTGGGCTTCATGCCTCCACTGGGAGAGCATGTGCGGAGGGCTTAGGCTCTGGGGAGCAGTGCCCACTAAACCAGCAAGAAAGAACAGTCCCTTTTCCCTAGCTGAGAACACAGTACCAAACAACTAAAGAGAGCAGGCAGTAACAAGCAAGAAAATAAAGCAAAAGACAGTCAATCCCCTAAAGTAGTCATAAACATCTGAGAGAGCAAGAGAGGAGGCAACAGCAGGACTTCCCAGTCCAGACGCTGCCTCCCTCATCTGAAGCCCGGCTGCGGTGGGGGGACCCAGTCAACCCGTGACTTTATGAGGCTCCGTGGCTCCTCTCCCTTCAGGAAAGCTCCAGCTCCCTCACGGGCAGTTTCCCCAAATCTCAACGCACCGGAAGCCAGGCAGCCCCAGGAAGTCTCCTGAAAGGCCTGAGTACTCAAGGAAGAAAAGCCAGTCACTGTCCAGTCAAAGTGCAGGAGGACCTGGAAGAAATAAGACAGTCTCAACTTTCTAGCCCAAGGCCCAGGGTCAGGGGGAGGCCCGGCACGGAGGGAGCACGTGTGCTTCTGAAGCCCTGGGAGGAATTCGCCAAGGATGATGAGCTGCTCCAGGGCTCCAGTGGCACAACCTCCCGCCTTTTAGCTTGGGGACAGTAATAGGTTGAGGCTTGCCAGCCCTATCGAGGCTGCACCGGAGCAGCGCAATCCAACCAGCGTCAAGGGTCCTCTGCAGCCTGTCCTTCAGAGCACAGGCGTTAACAGACCAGGGTCTCTGTCTGACAATCCAGACAGCCCACCTGCATGGGAGCAAACAACGCAAGACATGGGGGTGGAAATATAAACTAATACAACCACTGTGGAGATGGGTATGGAGATTCCTGAAAAATTAAAATTAGCAATTCCATTCCATCTAGCCATTTCCCTTCTAGGTATCTTTCTGAAAGAGTTAAAGACATCATCTTACAGTTAGTGATACATGTACCAGTTAGCGATCCACACATTCCAATGTTTATAGCACCACAACTCATAATAGCTAAACCTTGGAAGTGGCCTATATATCCACTGACAGATGAATGGATAAAGAAAATGTGATTTTTATACATAATGGAGTACTACTCTGTCACAAAGAAGGATAAATTTGAGTCATTTGTAGGAAAATGGACCCACATTGAAATGATAATGAGACCATAGCATCACATGGCTTCTCTTGTGTGACAAACCCAAGATATAAATAATTTAAAGAACCAAATAAAAGATAAACAATAAAAAACAGGGAGACAGCTCTTTTGAAAATGGAAAGAGGGTCTAAAGATGGAAGGAAGGGAGAGGAGAGGGAAATAAGAAGAATTAAGATGTGGTGTGCACATGGACCAACTCCCCCCGGACTAGTGCAATCTTTATGTGCTGCAAATAGTTCAAAATAAAAATTATTAAAAATTATAAAGCTACAATGTGGGGCAGCTGATCCTGCATTTGAAATATGAACAAGGATAAAAAGAAAACAGACAAAAGGTGTATTAAAAAAATGCACTGATTGGCAGGCCTCAACCCAGGGAGGTAGACTAGACTTTAGAGAAGAACAAGGCCTGGCCTGTGTGTGGACAGAACACAGAATGGCATATTAGCTAGAGGGAAAAACATCTTCAAATACACAGACTTGGTGCCCGTGAAAACGCTTTGGGGAAGGCGAATCCACCTTCTCAACAGGACCCTTCAGTGGAGAGTGCTCTAGTCTCGCGGGGCTCTAACACATGTTTTCTATGTTAGCCTTAAAAATTCCATGCAATAAGCAATTACCCATTTCACAGGTAAGGAAATTGAGCTTGTCAGAACCTCAGCACTCTCAGAGCGTCAACTACACGTGAGGCGGGGCAACGCAGTAGCTCATTTGCCAGCTGTCAGACCTCACTCTCACCTAACTAGCTACATGACTGAGCGGAGCTATTCTCCTCTTGGAGCCTCAGTTTTTGTAAAATGAGTGCAGTACTTATCTGACCTCACTGCTTGTTCTGAAAATTAAATGAGATAAGACAGAGAGATAATGCAGATAATTACATGGAAACACGCAGTGATTAGCCTGATGTCCAACCCATACTAAACAATTGCTCGGTAAACATTGATGATAATTAGTGCACCATATTCGAAGCATCAGCCCTGCTAGATGTGGGATTCAGGTCTCTCTTGTGCGATCTCATGAACTAGGTCTTGTTGAACTTCCGTTTCCCTACTTGTAGAAGAACCTGGTTAGATTAGGTCATGTCAGGATTTTCCTTTTGGTCTAACATTCTAGTCTTCTAAACACATCAGAGCTTGTTACAAAGCGTCTCAAATGTCATCCTTCACAATGTCTTCCTCACGCTCCTGACCTGCTAATCACTGCCCTAGAAACAGAAATTCCCTCAAGGGCTGCGGAGTTGGAAGAGGCAGGCAGACACGCCAATAGGTATTTCCACATGGCGGGGTCACAGCCGTCTATGCAGGTTACAGATGGAGCTCACCTCGGACCTGCTGGATCACAGACTCTGGGAGAGAGGCCGGGGTCGTAGTCTCAACAAGCTCTATAGGTGAAACAAGCTAAAGTTTAGGAAGCGCTACTCTAGAATAACAGGTTACCTCTGCAACTGGGAGGTAACCTCAACCTCTTAACACTTAGCTATTCAAGTCATGATTATTGCGTCAAGAATGACCAGTCACAATCAGCTGGAGCATAGCAACTCTAACTAACTAACTCATAGCAACTCTACGCGTCCTCATCCTCTGTCCCTTCCCCAGATGGTTCTCATTGCCAAAAAAAAACAAACAGCAACCATCACCTGCTCCACAGGAAGGACAGGAACCCGTAACAGTTGCTGCAAGGACCAGACAAAATACAAGGCCTCCCCGAGGGAGGCCCTGGAAGGAAGGAAGTGTTTTTGAGGAGCTACCGATAGGTCTCATGTGTCCAATTTCAGGTGTTCAGTGTCTCCCAAACTCACATGTCAACAGCACACAGCCTTGGTCCTTGGCCCTGGCTTCTATCCTGGCTTGCAGGAACGTCAGCTGAAGGTGCATATGACCACCCTCCTTCATCCCATTCTCTCCACTGTCAACTTCCTCAAAGTTGATGTGTAACTACCAGCAACAAAGCCAAAATGTGTGTTTTGGTTTGGGTTTTCCTAAGTTAGGAGAGTTATTTCTATATCTAGGTGAATTGCCCACAGGCTACGCGTCCTATCAGGAATATGGAATATTGCTGGAGACACAGCAAGCTCAGCGCGCCGGCTGCATCAGTGTGCTCTAGAGACCTTCAGCCCAGAATCATCTTCCTAGCTCTGTCTGTCCTGCTGGCTGCTGCGTCTTCTGTACCCAGGCCTTCCCTGAAAGCCAGTAAGGTGATTTCTGACCTTTCCCAGGTATAAGGCAGCCCCCAGCGGATGGCACAGGGGGTTCTTTCTCAGGGAGGCAGGGTAACCCTAACTTTCAGCACAGCCTGGCCTGGCCTCCCCACACACAATTAAGAGACTGAATTGTCACTTAGCAACATTATGTTCTAGATGTAAGGTATTTGTTCTTAATCTTGGGAGGGCAGGTGGCTAGGCAGGTCTGAAATCTGCCTCAGCCTCATGACACAATGTTATCGTTTGGGGGTTTTATTTTTCAAACAAAATCTGTCCCAGAGTTTCTTTCTCATCCTTTCCTCCTGCTTTCATCTCTTCTCTTCCCCCTTCAGCAACTCTTCCTTTGCGTTCTCCCTTTCTTTTTCCTTTTCCTTTTTCTTTTCTTTTTTTTTTTTTTTTTTGGCGGTACTGGGGATCGAACTCAGGACCCTGTGCTTGCTAGGCAGGCGCTTATTCCACTGAGCTATATCCCCAGCCCCCTCTTTTTCCTTTTTATTATTATTTCCTCAACTACAGAAAACTATGACTTTGACCAGGAAGACTGATTCCGCAGATTCAAGAGGCAGAACTTTTATGCATTCCTTTCTCTTGGACCAAAAAAAAGAAAATTCCTGAGAGAGAAGAGCTAATAAAGTCCTATATCTTTGATGATAGTAATGCAGCAATACAAACAAATTATAGTGTTCAGAAAGTTTGAGAGACTGAAAAGAAATGCACAACGTATAACACCAAATTTGCCTGTCAAGGTTTTTTTTTTTTATTATTATTACGGCTTGTTCCATTTTATTTTATTCTTAAAGCCAATGTTTGCAGTGATTTGCTTCACTATAGGAAACTCCAGATCCAAGGATCCTGATTTACAACTTCAGTCGTCACCTGACAAACCCAGCTCTTGCTAAGTGAGAGCTGATCCATAACAGGTATTTCAAAATTTTCTTAAGTCACAACATATCAACCCTAAAGTGAAGAGTTTCATTCACAAGAACCAATTCTCTGAAATCAGCAAATATTTTTATGAAAAAAATAAAAAAATGAAGAAGGAAAAACTGTCCTATAAAGATAACTTTATACATGAATATAAGGATCTCTGCTGAAGTACAGTGAGCTCTGTGAGGTTTCATTACTTTTATTATACCTCTCTCCCGCTCCCTGGGTTTAACTCTTGACTTCCTCTGCCCAGGTAGCTTTTAAGAAACTCAGTTAGATGGACCAGCAGCCTTCATGGAATATCCAGAGTTAACCTATAAATCCCACAGCTTCTGCCAAGGGCTGTTGGCTGCTTATTGTCAGAAAACATTGTGTCTGAACCACTCTGACATCCTTCCTCAAGTCTGCGTGGAACATGAGACTATTTCAGCATTGAATTATTGCCTTGGATCTATTGTGTATGTGACCAAAAGAAAAAAAAAAAAAAAAGTGGCTGCTGCCAAAATTGTTAATCCCTAGTTTGACATAGAAGTACACAAATGAGAAACGCCACTCTGTCAGTTAAAGTTATTTCTTTTATAGATGTCTTCCTACTACTTTGCTAAAGTACTAATTATAATGTTTTTGCTTCTTAAAAACATTTCAGTGGTGCCTGGAAATTTTGCACAATTGTAAGTGAAGTCAATCTATGTAGGTACTTTCTAGCTTTATCAAAAAGAGGAAATTAAAAGTGTGATGAGGTGGGGAGATAGCTCAGCGGTACAAGTGCTTGCCTGGCAAGCGCAGGTCCTGAGTTCTATCCCTGGTCCCCCACAAAAAATAGTGTGAACAATAAAAAAAGTATTTCAAAGATAGCCCTCAAGTTATTCACCTTGTATATATTTGATATATTTTCTTGTGTGAAGTATCTTTTTCTCGTTTTAAAAACATAAAGTTAGTCTGAATAAAATAAAGCCTATTATCATTACTGGAATGGTTTACTAATTTCCTTACAAAAACTCAAATAATAAACTTGGGAAATTTTCAGACAAAGATTGTGGCCTCTGATTTGTTTAGAAGAGCAACTATTTCCTCAAATGGAAATTTATCAAAACTCTATTGTGCAAAATTAAAAACATAGGTTACTCCTGTGCCCTCAGATTAGGCCCAGGGTGTACAGGGAGGAAGGAAATCACTGTGCTCAGTATCATGTGTTAAAGAGCAGCACCCAATGGTAGGATCAGGTATTGCAGGCCAGCTCTCGTAGGCATTGGAAATACGTAACCAACGTAACCAGAAAGGAGTAAATTCTGAGCGCTTTGAATGTAGAAAAATACATTCTCCAACGTAAAATATGTTCTTCCATTTGAGCAGGGAGAGATGAAGGAGGTGATAAGAGAAAAGTACTGACAAGTGTCTTGTAGTGCAAAAATGATTGCAAAACTACTCAATACAGCTCAAGGAACCCACAGACCTGGCCACCAAGTAAACATCGTTTTCATGGAACATTTGCCGCTCGTTCTGTGCTGACTTTTGTGTAGCTATCAAAGTAGCATTTTACAAAATCACTTGGAAAAAAGATTTGATTTAAAGCCAGTTTTACTAAGTTGCAATGATTCTGTGAAGTAAAAGTTATTGATAGCATCAGTTACTCCTGAAAATAGAGAGGAAAAAGACAATGCAAAATTACAGATAATCTGTTTTGTTTCTGTTTTTTTGGAATACAAAGGCACAATTTCACAGCACAAAGGAACTGTCCAGCCTACAAAATTTAACGATTAAAAAATCGGTAAAATCATTTAAAAATCATTAAAATGTAGCTGACTGCCCTGTTTTTAAGAAGCTTTGTCAACTGTTACTAACACACACAGTCTACACAAACAAACCACTTCAAGTAAGAAGACCTGTCTAGAGAATGGCATTGTTTTTTCTCACCTACCGTTGAATAGGTTTCATTACTCATCAGAATGTTGAGAGCATTTTTGGGTATGAACAGAGGGTCTCTACACCCCCACTCTGACTCCACACCCAGGCTCTCTTCCGGATTAGTCTCGATGTTGAGAGCCAGCAGAGCAGAAGCAAGGAGAGGAGATCTCTGACTTCCATGAATGAGCCATGAACAGGCACAGGAAATTATAACCACTTGAACTCTACGGTCCCGTGCAATCAACAGAGCACAAATAAAAACTAAATGTTTTCACTTTCAAAGGAGCTTTATTTTCTCATATATTATAGTGTTGAAATTAGAATAATCTAAATTTGATTAAGAGTGCTATTTTGTGAATGCCCAAAGGAAAAAAATATATCTAGGTGAGGAGTAGCGAGCATATTAACTTAAATTTAGTTTAAGTAAATATTGCTTATCTATTGCTAGGTAACAAAACCACAGCTCAACTTGTGTTGGTAGAATGAGACTGTAACCCTACCACTGTGGTAGGCTGAGGCAGGAGGACTGCAAGTTTGAGCCTAGTATGAACAACTTAGTGTCTTAGAGAAACCCTATATCAAAATTTTAAAAAATTGAAAAGTGATGGAGATGTAGTTTAGCATGGAGCCCTGGGTACAACCCCAGAACAAACATTTTTTAAAAGAATCTACATTTTCCATCTCCCAATTTCTGTGGCTCAGGAGATCAGGCACAGCTGAGAGGATGCTCTGTTGGATGGCCATACACATACCATCAGACCAGGGGCTCATCTGAAGCTCAACTAGAGGATCCATGTCCAAGCTCACAGGCAGGGCTGTCTATGGCCTTCAGTTCCTTGGCCTGAGGACTATTGGAGTAAAGGCCTCCACTGGTTCTCAGTCAGATACCACTCTCAGGTCCTTGCCTAATCGCCCCTTCTCTAGGCCTCTACCAACATGGCAGTTTGCTCTTTTTTAAACCAACAGGAGAGAATGTGGCGAGACAGATATTACAGACTTGTGTAACAGAATCACATACCTTCAATCACATGCCTTCCATCACCTGCCAGATTTCTACTGGGGGTGGCAAATCCCAGATCATCCCCGGGCTCCAAGGGAGAGGATTACACAAGGGCATGAACAGCAGAGTGGAGGGTTGGGGCAGGTTTGGGATCTGTCTACTACACAAAAGCTGGCTGCAATTCATTGGCTCCCTGGAATATGAAATTATCATAGATGCTGAGCTTCATTTTAGTTCATTCATTCAACAACATCTGCCACGCCTTCAACAGGTAACAAGAATACAGCAGTGGCTATAGGAGATCAAAACCAATATGGAGCTAAGCCCTCATGGAGCTTACATTCTAGGAGGTGGAGACAGAAAATTAGTGAACTTATAGCACCAGTGAGTGGATGAAGGAGGGATCAGGAGGAAACATCACGCCTTAGAGTGGAAGAGATTTTGAAATCTGCACACTCCATGGCTCATTACAGAGGCTGTGGCAGTGTGAATGCCGCTAAGCCTTCAGAAATTTCATTAGTTTTGTGAGCTTCAGTTTGTCCATCTGAGCCTCAGCTTTTACAACTATACAATGGGGTAGTAATTGAAATAACAAATATCAAGGGTCTTTACTATTTTTAATATTTTATGGGTAGATTTTATATAAAAATAGAAGCCAATCTGTTAAGTGCTTTAAGGAATTTTTAACTTATTTTTAAATCCTTATGCATCCCTTCAAAATATTAAATGGCAATCCTTAAAAACTCACATCAAAAACAGCTATTGTCCCTAAAACTCTTCTTAGGTGAGTCTAATTTTCTATCTTTAGCCAACCACGAGTGAGTTATCAGTTGATCAAGGTAAATTCCTATCTGCTGTGAGTTGTACATGTTCTCTTTCATAGGTGATAATTTTGGGTGATCCTCATTTTGCTGACCTTTTGCACATTTGCAAATGCCAACTTGTGACTCCATGATGCTATCTGGCATGGCTGAAGAAGGAACGAAAGCCTCATATGGAATATATATTTACCATTCCTCTCATAGATGCTTCTACATTTAGATTCTAAACAGTCTAAAAATCTAGACAGAAAAAAGATAATTAGCACAAAATCTATGTAGAAAACTCACCTGAGGGATACACATTTGTTAATATGCATCTATACCAGCTAAACCAAACAAAATTCAGCTCAAATCGGTACCATCACAAAAGGAAACTGTATAAAGTTGTAAAATATTCATACCAGGTTGTCAGTGTGATTGTGACTGTATCACTAAACTTCATATCCATAACTGTGGTGGTTCAGCAAAGATTTTCCTATAATTCTGTTATCTTATATCTATGTCCTGCTATAAGTTGCTCCCTGACACAAATTTGTGCTAAAAGTCATATCAGTGTAAGTATGATAATCCACTAATTTTGCAAATAAGATTTGATAAGAAAGCATTTCAAAGAGAATGTCTTGTCAATTTCCACTGGAAAATCTTTATTCCGGCAATAGTGTCCAAATCAGAAAACACTGGATTTCCTTGCTGCTAAAAAAAAAAAAAAAAAGAGGTTTCCTCATGTCTTTGACCCAAGTAGAATATGATGAAATTTTTACTTTTTTAATTCCTCAGTGTTTTTCCCCAATGGAAAAGATTTCATTCAGATTTCGAATATTGATTTGTTTGATTAATTAAGAAAAATGAGCACTACTTATTTATCCACATGTTCTGAAAGTCAGGTCTTTTATCTGTTCTACTTTCTTTTTTTTTGTACTGGAAATGGAACTCAGGACCCTGCACTTGCCAGGCAGGCGCTTGTGCCCCATTTTATCTGTTCTTTAGATGAGATTTTTCTTTTTGCATTTTCCATTTTCTTTTTTATTAGTACTATACGTGCTTGTGGTACATAGTGATTACAGTCATTGTGGGGGCGGGTACATGTATATAATGCACCTTAATTCCTTTTAGTCCCCTTCCCGGCCCTTCTTTCCCTCTCCCTCTACCTCAGAGTTCCATTCCCACTTACCAGAGATCATTTTTCTTTGTTTTCATTAAACATCTGTCAGTTTTTCAGCCTCATAACTCAGCAGGATTGAAAAATTTCAAGCCTATGCTACATTGGGCCAGTACTAATATCTAAATAAGTTTTAGAAAGTCTAGTAATATAAAACTCAGTAGGGATTAGACTCTTAGTTATAAAATAAGAGAATAAAATATATTCTAAAAATAATGTCAGCTTTTTATATATGAAAAGTTTTATAAGAAACTGTAACTCCAGATATTTTGCCACAATTGGTCATTTAGTCAATAAACCTTCACTGAAATTTTCCTCTGACCTGGGTCACAGGTTCGGCACTGAAGACCCACCTATCTACCACACGATTGCCTTCAAGAAGCTTATAGTGTATACTTCTGATTTGCTAATGACTATATCTTCAAAAGTTATGTTAAAAGTCATCTTTGACAAAGTAATAAAAGTTTTTTAATTATTTTAAATACTCCATTTAAGGGATCATCTTTTTATAATGCAAATAAAACTTCCATTTTGGCATTTCGATTTTTATATCTGGGATAGTCTCAAAGCTATAAATAATTTACTCAGCTAGTCATGCAGCCCTGATTATATTGGAAAGAACACATAACATGGAGGGGAAAGTTGGGTTTAAGCATAGGTGAGGATCTGAGGCAAGTCGCTGTCAGCCTCAATTTCTTCATCTGTAAAATGAAGATAATATCACACAGACAGTGGCAAGGGAGGTAAAAAGTGGGCCGGGTGGTAACTAGCCTTTATTAAGGCGCCCAACAGTCCCTGCCTCCTGGTCTCCAGGCCTTTCAGGAGTCTGCATCTGGTAGCCTGAGGGGCCTGTCTACACAACCCCAGGGTACAGCAGAGGCAGCTGCCAAGACCAACAATGACGGGCCTTGCAGCAGTCATCCGCACTGGAACATCACTCTCTCCGAGCGAAGCGAGCCACCGCAGCACGAAACACCGAGTGGTCCTGGGGAGAAGCCCCCGTGGACAGGAGCTGAGGCCTCCCAAAAGCAGCCACATGAGTGAGCCCGCCTGGAAGTGGATCCCCCAGCGACCGTCAGCCTCAGCCGACATCTCACTCTCACTTTAGGGAGGATCCTGAATCAGACCACCTGGAAATTTTAAGAACTATGTATGGACCGAGGTGAGATGGAGACAGAGGTGATAGGGACGCAGAGAGAGGCAAATACAGATAGAGATGAAAGATCTAGAGAGATGATGCACATAGGTATGGATGATATAGATATAGTTCGCTACGGGTACAGGTATAGATACATCAACAGATACATATATCTCATCATTTTAAGTCGTCCTTTTCTAAGGTAACTTGTTATGCTCCAGCAACTAATACACAGCCTGAAAGGTCCGTGTACATAGCAAATTCAAAAGTCAGTTGGAAAGTGTACTCTCTTTTAATCATTCATTCAACAGTTATCTATAAACAGACATCTTCACGCCCTGTTCTGGACGGAGCCCAACATGAGGGGAGTGAGCCTGCCCTGGTAGAGCTCACAGTGCTGCCAGGAAGACAGACAACTAAACAAATAATTATCATGAAGTGCGAGAACTGCCGTGTGAGGGGAACACAAAGTAACTCTGGATCTTGTATCATGTACAAGCAATCTACTCCAAGAAGTCAAGGAAGACATCCTAGAGGAAAACCTCTGGAAGCTGAGATTATTGCAACGATCAGAGGCTGAGAGAGATAAAGAGTAGCCTTTTTAAAAATTTAACTGGAAAATCTATGATAAGTTTGATATTGAAAAACTCACAATTGTGAACACCAACTTGCTCTCATTCTTTTAGTCAAAATTAAGTGCATACTATGTGCCAGTAACTCTCTTAAACTCTGGAGAGCGTCAGTGAACAAGAGGGACCAAAATCCCTGACCTCAGTGCAGCAGTGATCAGATTAGGTGCTGTGCTCAGACTACCTGATCAGATTCACACTGAATTTTCACCAGCTTTGCTACACTGTGTGAGATGTTTTAATCCTCTGTGCCTCACTTTCCTCAAATGCAGTAGAAGCACCTCCTCCCAGGTTGCTATAAGAAATTAAATGAATTAATGCGTGGAAAGCCTTTAAGACCATATCTAGCACACAGGGAGAACTCTGTATTTTAGCTACCTTTGGTTTCCTTCTGATCAGGCTTATGAAGCTCAGGGCTTCACCATCCTGACTCACCTGCTATAGTTCCTAGTTGAGTCAAAGGCACAGGTTAAATTTCAAATACATGAGATCCTCACAAAGCAGGTCACTTCCATCTCAGCACAAGGCTGACATCCTGAGTAATTTATTGCCTGAATAATCCTGAAACACAGAAATGCAAATGCACAAGAGCCCTAACCACATTGCCCATGGAACGATGCCTCTCCCCCAAGAGCTGGTTTCATCTGTTACACAACCCTTAACACAGACTCTTTTCTGTACAACTAAAGCAACCTGTTGAGAAGTAAGGAATTTAGTGTGATATCAGCCCAAAGATAGTGCCTTTGTGTTTAAATACAACCTTTAAAAATAGACTTGCACATGAGCAAATATTTTGAATGAATAAATACAGACACATAATGTCAACTTTAAGAACGATATACTCCAAATTCTTCCTTGTTTCCTTTATCCTATTCCTTGCTCCCCAGCCAGTTTTGTATGGAAAAAGATGGCCAGGATGGACGGTCCCTCAGAAATGTTTCACCACTGTATGTCTTCCTGACAATTATTTCCTGAGTTTCAGGCCTCAGAGAGTAGCTGTACCTGGAGCACTTCAGTAAAAATCGGACAATCACAAAACCATAGACACTAAAGATGGGAAAGACCTTCAGGGTCATCATGTCCACTCTCTTGTCAACTCAGTCCTGTTCCCCACAGCATACTCTCAGGGGCTTTTGGCAGCTGGCTTGTAAATGATTCCAGCACACTGGCCCTGCCACCATCCCCCTGGAGAGACCACTCCACTACTAATAGACCTTGCTGTTAGGGAATTTTTTCCTTGATATTCAGCCTAATTTTACTTTCTCTTAGTTTTATCCCATTATTCATCGACACACCCCATTGGACCAGGCTGAATGTCCCTTCTCCTCTTCAGCATAGATACCTTGTCAGATTACTTACAGCATCAGCAGCTTCAGCTAGCCACGTTCACAAGGTCCTGTGCTGTAGCATTTAAAGAGACAGATCCTGGCATTAATGCTTCATCTAGAAATTTACCGAAACAACACTGACAGAAAGGAGATACTTCTTCTACGTCCTTTGTTATCTACTTGCACAGATTGCTCAGGGTCGGTGTGCTAAGGGCAGCAGCGTTTGATACTTTCACTTTTCCCTAAAATACTCCCCTTTTGTTCAGGTCCTTTTTCTTGTTTTAGGATGATCAGAAAGGGGCCTCAAGATTTCCCCAACCTCTTTGGGGTACATCCAATAACAAATCCATCCCTGTACTCACTTCAGACTTAGCCCTGGACACAGGCCTATTCTAACTTCTTAGATGTCCTGAATTTATCAAGCTGAGGAAGATACAGTTTCAGATTGGACTTACTCATTCTTGCAACTTAAAATGCCAGGTTTGTGAGTGGCTCTGGAGGAAGGCAGTTATGTGTGTGTGTGCCTGTGTGTATGTGTACATGTGTGTTTCCTTTGTAAAATCACTCTGTGGTTTGGGAATTTTGCAATTGTTTCTTAGTCATGAAAAGTAATGACTATCGAATATTTTGTGCCCCATCCTAAGAGAAAAACATTTTATATCACAATTCAATGCATTTTATGTATGCATATATACATATGGGTATATTAAATATATGCATAAAACTAAAATAAAATTTTAGGAAACTATCCATACCATGTATAGTGCACTCTATTTTCTAGTCTCATCTTTTGCAAGTATCTTTAAATACCGGTTCAACCCGTTAAATTCATTTTACAACCCACTGATAAGTCAAGACCAAGAGTCTGAGAAATCCTGGTGGAGATGCCCCGCCTTCACCTCTAATCCTGCGGGCGATTGGTGTCCAGTAACAGCCTCTGCCCTTTGCTCTCATTCTCTCTGTGACCAACAGCCAGACCCTCAGGGAGCCTCTTCCCACTTAGAACCGATAGACTTAAACCGACTGGCATAAGCAATTTCTGATTCCCGGACTTTGGTTCCCAGAACAAAGGGAGACAGATCAGGATCACGGAGAAGAATGGTAGGCTGAGTTCTCATGCCAGCTTTTTTCCAAGAGGCTCAAAGCCACCAGACACCCTGCATGGATCAGGAGTGGTAGCAGTGGACAAGAGCAGACACCAAAGTCTTTCTGAGATTGATTTTATCTCAGGGCTCTGAGGCATGTGCCCTATGGAGTGGGCATATTTGCCCATTTTGTAAAACCTAGGGATAACAGTATCAATAGACGCACAAAGACACATCTCAAAACGTTCTTTCAGCTAGTGTTTATGGTATAATGATTGAGGTCCTAGTGGTTCCTTTTGAAATATTTCCCTTCCTCTCAGGGCTTTTCTATTACCTTAGTGTTTATTTTTTCAACTGCATTATATGTGAAAACTCACAGAAATTGTCCAAAAACTTTCAGTATGTCTCTGAAATTGTCTTTTAGCTTTGTAATTAGTTCTACCTCCTGCTCCTTTTAAGCCACTTGAATAATGACTGCCCCTCTAGATTGACACTGCCCCCTTTCTAAAAGAAAAGGAAATGTTGGGCAATTTGTAGTTATGTGGAGCACAACATGCCTACTCCTGAGTAGGATCATCTATCTAAGGGCCATCTTGGATGTGGAAGCCAGAGAGCCCCACACTGGCAGATGAGTCAGCCTCCTTTGGTGGGTGTCTGCTCCACAGAGGCCCACCATGCACAGTGGCTTCTGGGAAGGGCCCGTAGCTCGTCAGCCCTGCTTTGCGGCCGAGGAAGCCAAGGTTCAGGGAAGCTAAACCATGGGCCTCAGGCCACAGAACATGCCAAGGAACTATTTAGGCCAACGTTTATGAATCCAAAGCTCACTCTCCTTTCCCTCCAGAAAGACCTGCCCACCATTATGCACATGGATTTGCACATTAAAAAGATTCAGCAATTCTTAACCCTACTAGAAGGATTTATTGTTTAAACCTTTTTTTTCCACTTCAGAAATCAAGTCAAAGTTGAAACTTAGTTTGAATACATTTTTTTTTAACCCCAAGATGTAGGTGTGTGTGTGTGTGTGTGTGTGTGTGTACATACACACACACACACACACACACACACACATATATATATATGAAGAAAGAAAAGAGAAGATATAATGACTTGCATGAAGGTAAATTAGAATGCAAACAGGAGTCACAGCTCACTTTGTTAAAAATAGGGAAAAATATTGACTTTTCAAAAACTAGATAAGGAATTGGTTATAGTTTTTTAAAAGATTCTTAAAAAACAAGGTCACTGGAAATTTGAGACAGTCACTTCAGTTATCTTTAAGAACTGATAAGTCACATGTCATTTAAGAAACATTTGCTAAGTCCAGTTTACCAGCACTGTTGCTTCTGCCAACTACACAGGAGAGCCACAAGAAGGTCATGCACATTTTAAATTAGGCAATCAGCTGGTCTCAACACTGCTAATAATCAACACAGCAATTAGGATGAACACTCAAAGTTTATGGCTAAAACTAAAAGCTGTGCTCATGCAATCGCGGGTGGGGGAACACACTCTCCCGGCACTTGGTAAGCAGCGCTGCCCTCAGACACACAGTGATACACACTTGCTCCCTTCCTTCCAAAAGCAGCTTGAAGCCTTGTTTTTTCACACTTAGGAGAGACACGTAGGAGAAACTTCTGTCCAACCTTGACCTTTCTACTGATGCCAACATGCAAATGTGTTTATTCATTCAGAAAAAACTCGTTAATCATTTCAGCTTCAGTGGAAACCCAAATGAGGAGAAAAACCGGGAACGGAAAGTGAGGAAGAAAGTAAGTGACCAAAGAAATTGTACGTCTAGTGCATCCACTGGACACTTTATTTCAAACAAGTTCAGAAGGAGCCAGACTTCAGTATGATTCGGACCTTCTCCAGCCAAAAATATTGACTTGCAATTGTTACACTTCCCAAACCTCTGATCATTTTAAAATGATACTGACCCCCCTGTTGGACTCGTTTAAGTCTTAGAATATATGTAGTATAACGAAAAAAAAGTAAGTGGATTGAGAGATTGGGTCTCGTGAAATAAGACTGCTAACTTCCAGTTAACTGTCTAGACAGGTAGATAAAATCTTTTAGAACCAGAATACCCACTAAGGGCAATATTTTTTCCCCAGCGCTATCTTGTGGCTACACAATTTTCTATGAGTTTAATTTATGTCACGGAACAATTCTAAAAATCAGAAACAATAATGAAACCTTAATGTAGGGAAATTGTTGTGATCGCCACCTGACTTCCTGCCTCCTCTCTTACTTCTATCAGTCTTCTGTACGTGGTTTGCAGTCTGGTCATCTGAACCCTCCCAACCTGCAGAGGTCATGTTCCCAGCCATCCCTCTCCCTCAGCTCGTCGTGGCTCTAGTGAAATAAATCAGTAGGGGCAGCATCACCATGGAAATTTGTAGGGACCATGTCGGGTAGCTCAGGGGTGGAGAGGGTGGTTCCAGCATGAGTGGATTGCATGAGCAATCAGCACCCCTCACAGGAGACACGGGACCCCCACACGAGAACCCAGGCTTCACAACCCAGCGCTGAACCTCTGCTGACCTGCTCATCCTTACAGATATCCAGAACTCCAAATGTTATGCCCTAAAAGTCCCGAGCGTACTTCTAGGACCTTTCGTTCCTGCGGGCAGACGATACCATGGAAATTCACATCCCTAAGGCCCAGGGGATGCCCAGGAGCCATGTCTGCAGGGGGTAGGGTGAGCCCCAGATCTGTGGTTAGGATATCCACTCACATACTCACGAGTCCCCGCCCAGTGCGGGCCAGCTTCAAAGAAGGGGAAACAGACCCTTCCATGCCCATGACTTCTACGCAGGGACCAGGGACTCCCAAGGTCTCTCCCACACATGGGGCTTACAGAAGCCACGAGGGCAACCTCTTGGAAGTAGAGAAAAATAAAAGAATAACACCGTACGATCTTAGGTTTTAAAATGTGTCAGCCTGTGTGAAATGGAAAACAGGACGGAAACAGGGGTAATGGGGCTGGGGACGCAGCTCAGCAGTGCAGCTCCTGCCTGGCAAGCGCGAGGCTCCGAGCTTGGGTCCCAGTTCCGAAACAGACAGAGAGAGGGGAGAGAGAGGGGGGGGGGAATAACAGAATCAGGGAAAGCTGTATATCTGAGAACTAACAAAATAGGGAAAAAATGAAATTACTGGGCTTATTTTATACCCATCATAGCCATGTATGTGACTGTTTACAGTTAGTACTTAGTCATAAACATCACAATCATGATAATATGTGTGCAAATATGCATATGTGTTTATGGGAAGTAAAAACTGCAGTTTTAACAGGACACCCAAATTCCATAGACATGAGAATCCAAAATGAAGTTCTGAAGAAACCTGCACAGAATTTTCAAAGGAAATACACTATAACCAGTTTTATGCCCCATAGGCTCTTTGTTTGTTTTTTTTTTTTTTGGCGGTACTGGGGATCGAACTCAGGACCCTGTGCTTGCTAGGCAGGCGCTTATTCCACTGAGCTATATCCCCAGCCCCATTAATAATTCTTTTTTTTTTTTTTTTTGCGGTACTGGGGATCGAACTCAGGACCCTGCGCTTGCTAGGCAAGCGCTTTATTCCACTGAGCTATATCCCCAGCCCCCCCATAGGCTCTTTACCCACTTGGAAAATATAAAAGATGGGAAATAGAGAAAATATTTTGTAAAGAAATTTCCTTTAGAGAAAAACAAGGACTTCTCCTGAACTTGCTACTGCGGTGGGGGTGGGAGACACATCAGTTAGATTACCTGGACAGGCGACATCAGTGCCCTGGCTTTGGGGCCAGTGTGGATCCCACCAGGAATCTGGAAAGCAGAATGCCAGCCAAGGACCTGTTCCACTGAGGAAGTTCACAGACAGGTCAAAGAGCACATCAGCCTTACCTACAGGCCTGGCTCCTAGCTCAAAAACACACACTCCAAAGCCAGCATGTGCAAAGCTGAAGTTCCCACTCTTAGAAGTGGTCTGACCTTAAATAAAGTATGCAGCTTCTCTGGACTCTGTTTCTTCACCTGTATGTAAAGCAAAGCTAATAAAAGTACTGCCTTATAAAATCTCTATGAGAATTCAGTGAGTTGCTATATGTAAAATGTTTATGGTCATGGCTGGCACAGGATCAGCGCTGTATCACTGTAGATATTAACTCAGTGAGGATCCAGGGGAGGATGAACAAACCGGAGCCATTTTAACATCTTCCCGAGAGAACTTTGGTCCTATGTTGACCAGATCCCTGGAGAACAGGAACTCAGGCCGACACTGTTACTCAAAGGAAGGATATCACTTGTATCAGATCCATCTACACCACAAGATCTAGAACACTGATGGTGAACCTATGGCACACATGCCAAGGTGGCCTGTTTATATCATTGAAAGCTTTAAAAGTTTTGCCATCACTGGCCTATGGCCTCTGATGTCTCCATAAAAGTATCCACAAGAGAGAGAATTGGCTGAAACATCAGCCAAGACCAAAGGATCTGAGAAAAGCTTGCCAAAGGGTAATTCCCACCAGGACATCTTCATGGCCTATACCAGTGGTGGCGAACCTGTGGCACACGTGCCACCCCAGGCTATTTGTAGCAATGCAAGCTCTATCACTATGTTTTTCTTTTAAAACAAATGACTTTTTTTCTAAACTAAAACCTCAGCATTCAGATTTAATTGTTGTGCTGGCACTGTGATAAATAGGTGATTTGGCATTGCAATTCGGGCACTTATCTCTAGGGTTCGCCATCACTGGCCTATATCTCTCTCCTCACATACTTAACTATGGACGGGTCAGTCACAGCATCTAGCTATAGGGGCAGAGACAGTGACTGAGGAAAAAGATGATTACCCGAATCCCAGCCCAGCTCAAGCCTGCAACCCACAAAGGGCTCTTACCCTACCCAGAAAGATGCATCCTTATCACATATGGAACTCTAGATAGTTACAGGGTTAGGCATTGCAAGGACAGTGGAAAAATGTATTGATCATGGATCTCTAAAGAAAGAAAGCCAATAAGGTAGAGAGAGGAGAAAAGAGGGAGAGAAGGATGAGGGAGAAAGGGAGAGGAGAAGAGAAAGAAGGAGGAGGAGGAGGAAGAGGTAGAGGAAAGACTTACGCAATTGGTTCATGCAGTTGTTGATGCTGGAAAATCTAAAATCTTCAGCATAGATTGGCAGCTGGAGGTCCAGAGAAGAGATGGTGTTGCATCTCAGCTTTAGAGAATCTGCTGGTAGAATTCTTTCTTCCTCAAGGAAGATCAGTCTTTGTTCTATTAATGCTGATTGTGTAAAGCCTACCCATGTTATACTCAATTCAGTTTATTAATTTAAACGTTAGTCTCATCTAAAAACATCCACAAACAAACATCTAGAATAACATTTGGCCAACTCTCTAGGTACCGTGGCCTAGTCAGGTTGACACATAAAATTGCACATCACAGAGAAAAATGTTGATGTTGATCACATCTTACAAACAAGTTTACTTGATGTATCTCCTTTATACACATTCAAACATAATGTGTGCTTTGTGCATATTAGAAGCTTTATTTCCATATCTCTTACTAAGGCTACACGGCTTTTTATTCACCACTCATAGAAAGTAGAAAGAGCGTACCTTACCTACCAAAGGGATTATAAATCCCAAATGGAAAAGAAAACAAAATCTCCCTTCCATGTCCGTGTCACACCATATTAGGTGTTAAGAGGTACTTAGCCTATGATCAACGTGTATCTGCTGGTGGTGCAGACTTCTGTCTTGCAAATGGAATAGTAAGTCTCCATCTAAATCACGTGTCTGAAGCTTTAGGAGTCAAGTGGATAAATGTAGGTCTTTCAGTAGCAAACTTCCCCTCTGTTCTACTAGCAGGAAAGTCAGTGGTAGAAAGAAAAAAAAAAACAACCCAGACAAGCCAATAAGGAAAAGCAGAAGCATCTACACATTAGCAGTCAAGTCTACCCCAGGGTTTTCTCAGTCACAGCTACAGGAGATTAGCTATCAGGGTACAGAATGGCAATGGCTATTCTCTGAAAAGTGATCATCCTTATTGGAAGCAATTCACACATGTACTGAATCCCCTGGGACACACTCATCTCTGCCAGGTGGGGTCAGGCAGGGAGCTCCAGACCCTGGTGACCTACCTCCTACTTCCAGTTGTGTTACTGTCTTTTACTCCATGACATCAAGTTTGTCATTGATCCTTCTAACAGCTTTCTTCTTTATCTCCTATGCTAACTGTCATATACACTGCTTTAACTCCTCACAGACTTGTTATGGAGCCCTGTGAGACAATATATATGACAGAACATTTTAAAGAATTGGGTGAATACAAATACAAGATCTTGCTAGACTCCACCTTGGAGATTTTTCCTACTGGTCTCCTTTTGGGAGAAACCAACAAATCGGACTGGTAATAATTTCAGGCCACAAGCATGTCAGGGTGGCTTTCTTTCTGCTTGGCATTCCCACCATGATTCCAGAAAAAAAGATACAGTTGAAGGTAGGAGAAAAACAGACCAGGAAGGAACAGTGATTAACTGTATTTTGCAGATCAGGAAACTGAGGCTAAAAGAATAAAGATAACTTTCAAGAGCACACAGCAAATCTATGGCAGAACTACAGGAACCAGTGTCTTTCTGCTATTCATACATCATGGCCAGACAGATTCTGGTATTAGATGATTCAGAAAAAACATTTGGTTTTTAAAAAGGTACAGGAACAACGGGCTCTAGTTAGAATCTAGTCAAAGTCTGGAAGTGCAGCGGATAATAAATAAACACTCCAATTAATTATTAATAAAACTTTATTGTAGGGCACAAGTGTTGTTTTTCCAATTGCTTTCACTTTTACAGTCGTATCTTTATCTGCACAGATAGGATAGGTACTGTCTAGCTCAAGAACAGGAAGCTAAGGCTCAGAAAAGTTAAATGCCTTTCCAAAGCAGACGGAGTCCAGCCAGAATTCAGGTGTGCCGACCTCCTGCCTGGGATGCTCCCATGGACTGGAATCCACAGCACTACCAGGGCCCGAGGAGTGAATGTGGGTGCTGCAGGAGCAGATGGCTCCCCGCCTGCCTGTGGAGGTGACTTCGTACCCTGGAACTCTAGGAAGGCTTTCCCCACCCACGTAGTGAGGGAGGGCACAGCGTGCACCTGCTTTTCTGAGCTCACTTCACAGTGGAGAAATCTGGGACTTGCCAATGTGCCCAGGGCTCCCACAGGGCCGAAGAAGGGCCCGGCCTCTGCATTCAGGGTTCTCAGGACTCCACACTTGTGACTGCCCCGAGATTCAGTTCAAGTTGTCTTGTGTTACCATTTCTCCTTGGGTCGCCGAAGAGTATTTTGGATTAATTAAGGTCTTTTTTCTTTAAAAAATGTGCATACGCACACACATTTTTAACATAAATTCTTTTCACAGGACTCTTTCCTCTGGCTGGACTCTTGGACGGTAGCGTCAGAAGCTTTGGCACCGCTCTTGTCTTTGGACATCCAGCAGCCAGCTTGAGTGAGACGGAGGCTGGACAAATGTTTGTGGAAATACTAGGCTCCCTGCAATGCTCCGGCAAGTGGGAAATGCGAAATCACAAGCCCTTTGGCCCGAATTAGCTTGTCCTGGGTCTTTAATGAAAACAGGTGTTCAGAGTCAGAAAGCAGTGACAGGAGACCAAGAGCTGGCTAAGGATGAGTCCTCAGCATGGACAAGGAAGTCTGGAGCCCCGAATCCCAGATTCTGCAGTTCGGCTATATCTTACCTTGGCCTCTTGAGTTACACTTAAGGAGCTAACTTGTAGTTGTCATAACCCACAACAAAAACATACCAACCCCTACTACTAGCTACTCACTTTGGTATCTGTCAAGGCAGTGAGTCTCGGGGCAATTCCTAGATGCTACCCAGGCCTCACCTTCCCCTCCCTGAAATGTGAGCTTTTTATTTAATATCTAAGAGAATAACCTATGCCAAAAATGTGAGTTCCAGGAGTAGATCTGTTTTTTAATGGCTGTTCAAAGAAGAGGCCGTGAGGAGGCCCTGGACAGAAACAACAATGGGCACTGCTCGGTGGAACCCAGAGTTTTCCTCACTTCCAGATCAGCCTCCCCCAAAGGAGGACAGGAATGTGCCTATCCTGGGGTAAAGCTGAATGTTTGCTGCTTTGGACACCAGGATATGGTGTAGCCTGATGGGATTACTCCGTACTAGGGGGAAAAGTGGAAGAAGAAATTTCTCTATGCAATGTATAGAAATAAGACTGAGTCCTGAAAAAAATGGAAATTGTCTGACATGGGTGGCTTTTTGGTTTTTTGATGAAGGGAACTGTAAGTTTGCTGTTCTCATTTCCATGGCTCATTTGTGGAGTTTTCAGACTTTGTTTCTGTTTGTTGGTTTTCAGGCAGTCCAGTGCTTACTGCATGCCAGTCATTGCTCATAGACTATCCTATTAGATTTTGTCCCATCTGGTCCATGTGCCACATATCACTATGTCCCCTTCACAGTTAGGGACACAGAGAAATTAATTAGCTTTCTCAAGACTACACAGCCAGCAGACAATAAAGCAAGTGCTTCATATTCAGGTCTGCTGAATGCCAAAGCTCCTGCATATTTTACTATTCCTGTCCACTTCTTCCCCACTGTCTACCGCCATATCTTCAGTGAGTATTTTCTGAGGACCCATAAGATATAGAACATTGGGTTGGTTCCCATAGAGATAACAAAAGAAATAGAAGGCCTGGCAGCCTCTGCCCAATAACCGCGTCATTAATGAGTGGAGAAAGTGCACAACAAAGTACCTTAACAAGGTTTTGTTACTAAATTATAGCACTTGACTAATCTACATCCTCTTGTATGGTCTGAGGTAGGCAAATAAGTCAAATGCATAGTTCTCATTCCAGGTGGAGCAGAAATCTCCTCCTCATCATAACTTCCCTTAGAAATTATTCAGTTTCTGTGGCATTATCACCCATGGCTGACATTTTGAGCTAAATCATCTTTTCCCTGCAAAATTTTAAAGTCTAGGAATTACTAGAATTTCTTTTGTTCTATATGTTGGAAAGTCCAGGTAATTTAATCAAAATCTACTTTTCCTCCACAGGTTATTATTGTTAGGATCTTAAAGGCAGAACAAGCAAAACTCACATATTGAAAAAGCATATTTAAGAGAAAGAACCTACATCACAAATGAATATGGATGTGTAACAAAACCTGAGTCATAGCACAAAGTCAGGCAGTTTAAATCCAAAGCTATGTACTGACTTGCTCCATGGCTTTCTCAGTTGCAAAGTCCAAATGGTTTCCAATGGGCTAAAGGAGTCTTTGTGGTCTGGTTGCACCTTGATTGCCCTCCTTCAGTTCGGCTCCTTTTCTGAAGCTCAGCCTGTGCCCCAGTCATGGGCTGCTGTACCTCGTGAGCTCTTCCAGAACCTTGTGACTTTGTACATGGGCTCCTTCTGCTTGAACTGATTCTTCCCCATTCACCATCTAGTGCTTTATTCTTATAACTTATCTCTCACTGCCTTTTGGACATTTTCCTCCATTCTTGCTGAGAATGTTTTACTCTCCTCACCCCTAGTAGTACTAGGGACGTAACCAAAGACAGGAAATCTGGACTGTTGCAGGTGAAGTCTGCTGTCAGGAGTAAGATCTGTTTGGGGATGTCTGAGAAACAGGTGGGGCAGAAATTTCCTGAGTGAAAAACAGCCGCTTCATTGGAGGAAGTCACTGAACAGAGTAGAACGACCCTAACCTAGTCCTTGATGGACTTGTGTCTAGTTCCTAGGGAGCAAAGGGGCTGTGACTCTATTCCCCTCAAAACCATTGTAAGATGTTAGGGGACAATGGCCTTCAGCTCCTCTAGCATGACACTTGCACATAAGACTATATCTGAGGCAGCACTTGTGGCCAAAGGTGGCAAAGATAGGGAACATAGCACCTGGCAGCAGAGCCCGGAGGCTGAAACCCACCCAGTGGCCATGACAGAGCCAGAAAGAGAAGAGGAATACAGAGGAGATAGTTACCATATTAGCTGACCCAGCTAGGGTGTGAGCATATTGTTTCTGGGGTGCCTCAGAAATGCCAGGAAAGGGCTTTTCAGGGAGCTGGACCTAGAACAGAAGACAATGACATACAGGTTACATCGCAACATCACACGCCCACTTGTTTTGGTAGTAAATGCGTACCTGTCCTCTGTCCTGCCCTTTCTGAATAGACAAAGCTATGGGGATCAAGAAGAGAGTGACTACATCTAAATCTTTTGTAACCCCAAAGAAACTTGCACAACATCTGCCGTATACTGCCTAGAAGTCAGGACACAAATGATGGAATTAACAAATGCATGACTAGGGACTGGTGAGGAGGCATTGTGCTGGCATCAGGAAAAGCAGATGACAATATCAAGAGCAGAGGGCACAAGCAAGGCACGAAGGGGACTCAGGAAGGGAGCACTGGCCTGACTCAGGTTGCCAGGAGTGATAAGAAATTAGAGAAGAAGGCCAGGGCCAGCTGATGGGGAGCCTCCCAAACTATAGCAAAGACTGGGACAACAGACACTTGAGGATACTCCTAAGCCAAAGGATACATGTCTGTATGCCAACCAGTTTGTTCTCAGTGGGAAAAAATTCAAACTTCCATCAGACATTTGGTTTCTGGGATTCTATATGATGTTGAATGACTAGTCAAGGAGTTATTCTCTCGTGGAATTAACTGCCTTGGTTTCCAGGTCTGGTTTCAGCTGGTTTTCCATTGCTTTTTCAGCGTTAGGCTTGGTTTCAGGGGCTATTCTGAGGACAGAGGCACATGTTCCTTTCTGTTGATTTGCTAACTGTGGAGACATAATGTGCATGTTAAGTGTGACCACAGACGGCCACACTGAAGACAAGAGAAGAGAAAAGTGTTCTTCATAAAATTTCACAGCGAATCGACTCCCCTGTACCTGCTGTGTGCCGGACACAGGTCTTCATGACTCTGCTCATGTTCTCTGAGAGTCTGCCTCCAACTACGCTCTGGGTAGTTCTCCGAGCACTTCGCAGCTCAATTCCTCTGCATCTGGTTCACTCCCTTCACAAGCCCCCAGGACTGAAATCACCAGCTAGATATTAACTAAGACTGCAGAATTACCACATTTCCTCAGAATCTGCTTGAAGCTCCAAAAAGATTCCTCTGCAATCTGCTGTACTCTGTTCCTTCTTTGGCTCATGAGCAGAGCCCAGTAGGGCTAAGGGAAGAGGGAGGGGGGAGGAGTGAGGAGGGCAGCTCGGTTTCATTTCTGAGTTCAGCAGCTCCTTGTCCTTAGTTTCCCTCTCCTGTGGTAAGAGGACCACATTACATGATGTCTATGGAGGAAGTTTACTTCTAACTTTCCTCAAACCCTTGAAAGTCAGTTAAAATAAAAGAGAAAAAATAAAAGGAATGTAGTACAAGAAGAAAAAAAGAAAGAAAAGGTGGAGGAAAGGAACAAGTCCTGTGGTTTTAACCAGCCACTGGGGAGGCAGCACTGCTTTGTGATCACTGAGAGCACCTGCCCCGCCCTGTTACACACACACCCTTCAGACTGGCTTCAAAATTGAGTACATTTTCTAAGTAATAAAATTCTTATTCATATAAAATGCTCTCCAGGTATAGCGTACCTAGCCCAAACTCTACCTCTTCCAGAACTTGCTCATCGTTGGTAGGTATGCCACTATAGGCAGCTTATATTTTATAGATGATTTCCTTTTTCCAAAACAGATGTCTCCAATGTCTTGTCTCCAAAACGAAGTGCCAAAGACCCAGTCCTTGTAACCCATTAAATGGGAGCCAGTGAGAACATGTACAGGAGGAAATAGGCAGTACGTGCCTTGATGCAGGTCTTAGAACTTTAAGATGCTTTAATTACTATGATAATGACTCAATCATCAGATTGCTAAAGGGAGAAAAATAAAGATTTTTAGATTCTTTTATGATCACGTATTCTTATACTAGTGAGAAATTTTTTTATGCAGGTATCTGTATCTGATTATAGTTATAATGAAAATAGCAATAAGAAGACATTCTTTTTATAGGCCTCAAATTCTAAAGTCCCTTGAGTACCTAACGTCATCATCATCACGGTAACTCGCAGCTAATTACACACCAACATTCTGGGCAGGCCAGTAGGAACACTTGTCTATGTACAGACTCACTTGCAATGGTAAGATCAGTGGTTCAGATCCTGGGGAGAGTCCCGATAAGCAGCAGTGACTGCTGCCTCACCAGTGCTCCAAGGCAAGGAGGATATACCCAGTGGCATCTTAGGGAAAGGAAGATTGCACTATCAAAGTCACTGTTGCGTCACAGGTCTGGGCATGAGCCATCAACCAGGCTGGCTAGTGATGATTTGTTTGGATTTTAAGATTCTCGATCACAAACATTTCTATCCTTTGACAAGTTTTTTAGTTTGCTAGGGCTGTTGTAATAAAATACCAGAGACAGGGTGGCTTAAGCAGCAAAAATGTACTTCTTCACAATTCAGGAGGCTAAAAATCCACAAACAAAATATTGGCAAGGTTAATCTCTTCTGAGACCTTTCTCTCTGGCTTGTAGATGGCCATCATCCCCTTATATCATCAGAGGATCCTCTCTCTGTGTATGTCTGTGTCCTAATCTCCTCTTCTCATAAGGACATCAGTCATTTGGATTAGGGACCATCCTAATGACCTAACTGTCATTTAACTACCTCTTTGAAGGCTCCTTTCCCAATGCGATCACATTATAAAGTACAAGGATTAGGACTTCATCATATTGCTGCAGCAAACAGAAACACTGAAACAACACCCAGGATTTGAAGGCATATTTATTTATATCAACAGGTACTGACTGGGATCACTCTCAAAATATCAAGCCCTGACCTCTGGTGGTCTGGAGTTTATATGGAGTTTACAAGAAGGAAGTATACAGAAGCAGAGTACTTGGATATCTTTGATCGGTTCTTCCAATATGCATCATAGTGACCAGCTATGCACCACAGTGACCAGCCATTCTAAGAGATAGGAGTAACAGGAACTGTAACGGGAACTGTTACCTGGGCAACTAACAAAAACCAAAATATACTGGGGGGGGGTAGATTTCTGCTGCAATATAAATGTTAAGGGGAACAAAATTTGGTCTAAAACAAGTAGCATCCAAACTCTGGGTTCAGGGATGATTCCTACTATCCCTTCCACCCAACTTCAACCAAAATGTGACATCCTAGTTAAGGAAATCTGAAGCAAAATGCCTTCTCTGACTTTTCCATGGCTCATTTCCATAGTGCTCATAAAAGGTTAAAGTCAAAGTCTCTCCTCTAAGAGACCTTCCTTGCCTCAGGAAATTAATGTTGTCTTGCATTGGAGCACCTTTACATTGCTCAGTTTATTTTGTTCATAGCATTTTGATTCACTCATTTTCCTATCACTGGCACAAAATATCCAACACCAGCAACTTAAAGGACTAGAAGCTTAATTCGATCTGTGGTTTTCAGTAGGTTCAGTCCATGGTCAGCTGACTCCAAGGCATCATGGTAGAAGGCTATGGTAGAGGAAATCTACTCAAACTATAGTATCAGGAAGCAAAGAGAGAAAGGAGAAGGCTTGCAAAAGAACAAGCCTTCCAGATCATATACCCTCAGTGAGCCACTTCAAACAGGCCCCACTTCCTACCAACACATTGTTACTGAAACATCAATAGATTACCCCCACTGATAAGCACATTGTACACACAACACAGCTAACCTTCAAAACACGTGAGATCGTGAAGGGACAGTCTAGATCTAAACCATAACACACTTATTACTATCTGAAATCATCTTGTTCACGAATATGTTTACTTATATACATAGTTCCTTTCCAAATAGACTCTAAATTCCAAAGGGACAGAAACTCATAGGATTTATAAATGTATCCTAGAACTTAGGAAAGAACTTAGCACATAGGAAAGTTCAAGAAATATTTGGCATATAAGTGACTTTAGAGGGGAGAAAGTAGAGAAATAGTAGGATGTAGTCCTCTTGGAGAAGAGATGATCAGTCTATTTCCCAAACAGGCCTTTGTTCCTAAGGAATGCTCCAAGATCCATTATGAAGACAGAGGTGCCAGGTTTTCTCAGAATCTAAAAGATGATCTGTCCCTCAAAGGAGAGCACATATTGTACCAAGCTCCCCAGGCTGATGTATGAAAGGGGGTGCCATTTTAGTAATTGACACTGAGCAATAAATGTGACTGGTCCATTCTGTCCATGTGGTCAGGTAAAACGTACTCACAAGGTTCTGGAGCACACATGGACTGCAAGAGCAGAAACTGAGTAACTGAACACTGAACTGCATCTATGAAATGCTCTGAGCTCTTATCAGGAAGGCCTTACCAATAGCACTGGAAGACTCAGGGTCCAGTGGGAAAACCTGTGGTCAGTGCTTGCAAGAGCAACATCATCCTCTGTTTCAAGGACTCCTTCTCAGTGATTCTGGGGTCTATGCAATCCTCCTCCTTGATGAGCACTCTTGTTTCCAGTATATTATCTCAGCCTGCCTCTCTGAGACTTCCTACATCCTTTTCCTGATTGATTTCAAAGGCTTAATTCTTAGAGGGCAATCATTTCCCTCATTGCAAACCTTAAGTATTGGCAAAACCAGAAATATAAAACACTATGTAGTCATCATTTGTTCATTCAAAAATATGTACTGAGCACCTTCTGCATGTCAGGAAAGGGGACAGCGATTAGCACTATGAAGATCTCTCCCTGCAAAGGGCTTACTCTCCAGTGAATAAGCAAACAAGCAGTAAGCAAGAGAACATCAGAGCAATGCCATGATGACAATCAAAAGAGGATATGGTGGAAGCAGCCCCCCTTTTTTCATACAAAGGACAATAAAATTAAAAACAATGCAGGAAAGCAAAGCATGTATAGATCTAGAGGAAGACAGTTTCCAGAAGAGGACATAGCAGTGTAAAGGCCCCAGAGTGAGCTCACTTAGGGGCAAGAAACTCAAGAGAGAAGCAAGTAGGCCACAGAGGTTGTCTTAGTTATTTTTCTCACTGCTGAGACAAAATATCTGACACCCAAAGTTAAAGTAGGAAAGGTTTGTTTGGCTCACAGTTTGTAGAGGCATCAGTCCATAGGTGCCTGGCTCCAAAGCAGGGCGGCGTGGAAGAGGGGCCTGGCAGAGGAGAAGCACGCAGAAAAGCAGCAAAGTAGTGAAGCAGTAACCAGAAAGTGCCAATAACAGCCCTGTCTCTTATATTCCATCCTGGCTAAACCCCCTTAGAGAGGGTGGCTCTCACACCCAGGGTGGGGCACCCTTCTTCCTAGCATCACACCGTGAATCAATCCTAGCATCACATCCTTAACCCCAGAACCACACACTCTAAATCCAGCCACCTCCACAAAGCTCCACCTGTGACCAGATGAAGTTTTGGGGGGACATCTAGACACAAGTCATAACAGAGGTAATAGCAGAGGATACAGGGAGAGGCAAAGCACAGGGGGAGGATTCTCTTAGTCACTTTCTCTTCCCTGAGTTCTAATACCCAACACCTGCAACTTAAAGGAGAAGAGGTTTATTTGGCTCGTGCTTAGCAGGCTTCAAGGGAAATAGCACAGAGGGGGGTCCAGTGGAGGAAGGCTGTGCACATGATTGCAGCCAGTAAGAACTGAGGGGCTGAGAAGGTCACACCCTCGGAGGGTGCCATCTCCTAACAGCAAGCCAGCTATAAACCCCCGTGACTTCATCAGCTTCCAAAGCCCTGCCTATGAGTGCAGGAGGCTCTTGGGAACACCTAGATATAAGGCATAACAAGAGTGGAGGTCCACAGGAGCAGGGCTCCCTGTGACCGATAGCAGGGAAGCTATGGGAGTGTTTTGGCCAAGGAGGCACAGCCTTATTTACATTTGTAAAATATTACTCTGGCTGCTGTGTGGAGGCACGGATGGAAGCAGAGACACCCTTTAAGAGAGCGCTCTAATCTTACAGAAGTTGAGGGTGGAGGCCGGGCGGAGGCAGTGAAAATGCAGAGAAGTGGGCCAGTGCAGATCTGCTGTGGAAGCAGAGCTGGCAGCTAGGCTGAAGGTAACTACTAGCCAAGTAGAAATGCCAAGTTGCTTATTGGAGAGAAAACCTCAGATTAAAGCGAGAGTTTGAAGTTAGAGATAGCAAATTTTTAAGTCATCAACATGCACATTGTAGTTTAAGTTGTTTGCCTGGAAGGAATCACCCAGGAAGATAGTGTGGAGTGAGAAGAGAAGCAACACTGGCACATTCTAATATTCTTACTGTGATGGTTAGCTTTAGCTGTCAATTTGGTGGGTAAACGGATTCACAGGCAGTGGTGAAACATTTTTGGGTTTGCCTGTGAGGGTAGTTCTGGAAGAGAGTAGCATTTGAATCAGCGCGCTGAGCAAGGAAGATTGATCTTTGCTGCATATGGGAGTGCCTCACCAAATGTCTCTCTGTCTCTCTCTGTCTCTCTGTCACTCTCTCTTTCTGTCTCTCTCTTTCTCCCTTTCCTCCCACTTTCTATCTATCTTCTCTTACCATTGGACAACAGAATTCCAGGTCCTCTGGCCCCTTCAGATGCTGGGATTTACACAAGAAATCCTTTCATACATATGAGAATATACATATATATCACATATATTTGATTTTGTTCCTCTAGAGAATCTTAAGTAATACACCATCAAAGAAGGAGAAGCCCACAAAGATTTCAAAAGAAGCGAACAACAGGTAGGAGAAAAACCAAAAGAATGAGATGTCATGGAAGACCAATGTTGACAGTGTTCAGGTAAGAGGACGCGGGCAATGTCTGCAACGTTTGCAAGCAACTGAGTAAAAACAGGACAGTGAAGTGATCCTGAGATCAGTGAGGCACTTGAAAAGGGCAACTTGGACTTAGGAGGCTGCAGCCCAAGTGATGTGAATGGAGGATAAAAGTGCATTAAAGAAATATACACAGTCATTATAGACAGATTTTTATAGATTTTCCAAGAAAAAAAGAAGAGAAGTTGGTCAAGAAGCAGCTTGAAGAGGGAAGTATAATTTTAAGAGGTAAATTGTGAGAATATGTTTGTGTGCTAATAAAAATGATCCCACAGGCAGGGAAAAAATCAACGACACTGTCCTTGAGAAGGCCAAGTGCTGAAATGAGAGCATGGAGTACGTTTAGCTGAGTTAGGGGGCCGGGACCCACTGCCCAGCAGGAGGGAAAGCAGAGTAAAATTGTGGAAATGGGAACGTAGGTAGAGCACAGGAAAGATGCACACAGTTTCTTCTCTCTTCTCTGAGAAGTGTGAGGCCAACTTGCTAGTGGAAAAAAGTAGGTAGAAAAGGGTAAGAGGGGGCCTGAGTTGAGAAGAAAAGTGGAGGGTTTTCTCCATTGGATGGACGGTGACACACTGCTGAAGACGCATCTGCCATTTGGGCTCATGAATGTATGGCGGACCCCAACAGCAGCAAACTGATGATAGGAGTGATGATAGCAGCTCAGAGGAAGAACGAGAATAACAAGCCGGCACAGTCGGAGAAGGCCTCGGAGAAGATGCAGGACATGTATTGGGGTTTTATGGATTTATATGATTTAGACACATAGACCAGGGCCTCCAGGTGAAATGAAGGTAGAACAGAGCAAAGCACAGAAAGGAAGGTGAGCAAGGTAAACCGGTCCGGCTTCAAAGAAATAACAGGGACAGAGCTGGCCCCACCAGTGGGAGGCTCTAAAGACAGGATAGAGAGAGAAAGGGTTTCAGGAGACTGGCTCGGCATCTGGCGTGCAGAATAGGATGGAGGGTGTTCCGGCCAAGAGCAGTGCTCATCGTTAAGCCCAGGAGAGCAGGACTGGTTACTTTTCCAGAAGGTGCATCCAGATGAAGCAAAGACCCTGACCCCAGCCTGGCACCCTCAAACACCCACTTCTTCCTTGATGATCTTATGTTCCTCTTTGGGAGCCTGAAAAGCAGGATATTTTCTAAGATTTTGTTAATTTTTAAGTTTGTGGGTGAATCGATTCTAAGGGCCATCCTCCTTGAGGAAAGCAGTTCACCTACTGGTAATCCGATCAGCTAGTCGTACCAGTGTGGTAAGAGGGGCAGCAGAGGTTAACACATGGAGAGCTTTAAGCCATGCTAGGGTCTGCACATGCATGCTTTACCCAGTCCTCAAAACAAACCTTTGAGGTAGATGCTTTCATGATTCCCATTTTGTAAAAAAGGGAATGGAGCTACAAGGGCACTTGATTTGCCCTAAATCACACAGATCACAAGAAGATCCAGGTTCAAACACAAGCTAGTATCTGGACCATGGAGCCACTTCTCACAAGATCCCTAACTAGGCAGTGGCTTTGAAAAGGACATGCCACCAAAGGAGGTGACCTTGGCCTCAGGTTCTGCAGAGAAAAAGTAGGGCCTGAATTACTTGTGATCAAACCGAAGTACAGAGGATGAAGCTAGGGAGTAGCAGACTGTGGACTTCAAGGAAGCCAGGTGGACATCTGCCAGCTGCGGAGGCCTAAAGAGAAAAGCAAAGAGAAGCATCAAATGTTAGAGGCAACATACAAACCTCACTGTGTCTGCATTATAAACCACCTCCTACCCAAGGTAATTCCACAGCAAAGCACCAAATCAAGGACTTATTTTGCTATCCTGATACCCAGATTCTGAGGAAAAGAGATTACACTTTGTTGTTGAGGAATAAAATCAAATCTCTAGCCCATTCAGGCCAAGGGACTTAGTATTTTGTTTCCTTAGAACTTTTCCCCATGATTTTGCTTATTTCTTTCACTTCTAGTTCCTGGTCCAGCCACGGCTGAAGAAACTCAGTACAACAAGGACTCATCACAGGCCCTTCCTAGGATATGTAACTGATACGTGCACAAGTCTAGGTTGCCAGCCTAGAGCCAGCAAGCTTGATGATATGTATATAAAATCATACATCCCCAAATGCGTTCAGAGAAAAAAAAATTGAAATGGAAGAGTTTATTTTGTTTCTCCCAGTAGGTCAGTTTTAGAATCACAAAGTGTTCTGGGGTCACTTGGAAAATAAAGAAAACAGAGTGTATCCAATTGCTGCCCAGGCTGGGGAAGTAAATCCCCAAATCACACAGAAGGAGGAAGGATTTGGTTTCATTAAAAGCAGCCACTGGCATTTGGCCCCCGAAGATGAAAGCGAAAGCCCCTTAAACAGGCTCGAACACGAGCTGAATTTCCGGACAAGTCCCCAGGGTGCCAGGATTGTTTCAAAAGAAAGCATGAACATCCACATCTTCCTAGCAATTTGAAAAAGCAAAGTAGTTGCAACGCATTTATCCCAACCTCAGAGAAGAGACTGGGGAGTGAGGAATCAGCATTTCATGTGCTAAGGAGATACTTTAATGTAACACTAATAACAACTAATAACAACAGGCTACTATTTCCATTGTATGGATGAGGGAACTGACACCACAGTGAGGATCAACATAATGGCAATCCCAAAATCCAAAAGATACCTTTCCAATATCAGAGCTCTTTCAACCGTTTAAGAGAAACATTAGTGTTCCCACATCAGTGTGTTCCATCTTTACCATCTGATCTTTCATGTCATCATAAATCAGGCTCTTTGGCATTTTCCTTTGAGTCAAACACAGTTCATATTCTGCTCTGGCCCAGTTCTCAGAGCCATTGACTAATGCCTAAGTTCCAGGCTCCATGTCTGGGTGAGGAGTTTCATGTACTGATTTGTGTGTGCATACTAGCCCTCTCCCCCAACCTCTACTGAAAGGGCAAAAGTTAGATATCTAGACCGTGAAATTCCACAGGAGAAAAAAAAGAATCAGAAATAAAGCCAAAAAAAATGTATTCCCTAATGACAAAAGTCTTTAGGTCTGGTAGGCCGTAGCTCTGGAGTTCTGGGCTTTCTAGCATTGATCTTAAAAAAAGGAAATGAGGAAGAAGGGAAGAGATAAAAGAAGGGAAAAAAGAAGGAAAGAAAAGAAGAAAAGAAGGATAAAGTGGGCTCGTCAAATTCATTGTACCCTCAAATTTTAAGAAAACACCAGATAAAATACAAACACTATCTCTGACATGCTTTATAAAGCAAAAACACATTGCATGAAGCTGTATCATAAGTCAGCTCTCGCCCTATAATATGAAGCAATAGCTGGGAGTTGCTGCAATGCTGCTCCCAAGCACACCGCTTGGCTCCCTGCTGAAAGAGTAGTCACCTCACTGTTTCAGAATTCTCAGACTGCATGATCTTCTGAGGCCATCCATATCTGCTTGGTCATAAGAAAGTTTACAGTAGAATGTGCATGAACTCCCGGAAAACCTACCCTAAAGGGAAACACCTGCTCTCAGAAAGGTAGATCTCAGCTTCCAAGTGTCTTGGAGACTTGGGAAAAGTGCCAAGGTATCCTGGGAAACCATTCTAAAAGCCCCAAGTTAATCTAAGGGTGTGAAATCACTTTCCCTCCCCTTAGGAGTAGCTTCTGGTCCCAGGAAAATCTATATCTGTCTTGACTTTCCACCTAGAACAATATTCAGTGCCTACCAAGACCTTCTTTGTTGAAGAACTTTAGAAATTCAAGTTTTTCTTAATGTTCTCTCACATGTAAAAGCTCCTAAACCCCAAGGGACAATCCAATATATCAGAAGTTGGCTAGTTTTAACTCTGCATGAAAGCATAATTTTCTGTTCTGAAATCGGCCGTCTTCCTCCCTCTCTGATCACTGAACTCTACCAGGAACAGCATAGAAGGAAAAAAAAAAAAAAAAACACCATCACTCTAGCAGCCTCAGCATGCATAAGACCAGGTGAGAGAGGGGCAGGAGCGGGAAGCACCAAGGATGAGGTGTGGTGCCAAGACGTGACTCCTCAAGCCTGTTGTCTGACAAGGCTAACAGAACCCTGTCTGGGTCTCACTCCCGTGTGGTATGCCCTTCAAGAGGTGACTCCAAGGCTCTCTTCCAGCCACGGTTTCCGAGTGTCCCCATGCTGAGAGGTGAAGCACTTGACATTTGGCTGCCTTGCTGTTGTGAGCACATCTAATTTTGCACAAGACACATAGAAATCAGAATGTACCTGTCAGAGGCATCAAGCTCTGTTTGACAGGTACAGATCTGGAGAGTGGTCACAACTTGCTGTTTTTCGTTGCAGATATCTCCTTTGTGACCCATCTCTGGATGGGCAGGCACTAGCCTTTACATGCTAATATATCCTTTTATATTCCATGGGCTTCCTTACAGCGTTATGGTCCCATATTGGGAATTCATGAGAAACAACAACTGGGGACGAGGGCTGTCTTCACTTCAATCATGGCAATTACACTGACTTTTCTGGCAATTCTGATACCAGTAGAAAGTTAGAACTTTTATGTAATAAGTGAACCTGCCAATCCTTTATTCATTTAACAGTATATCATTCAACCCCACTTTGTATTTTTAACAAATGTTATTATTTATCTGTTGTATCCTTCCTCATTTGACTAAGGATTACAGACAACGATTACATTTTATAGTGCACCGGCCTCTACCACTACTTCTACAGGACTCAAAATAGTAACAGTAGTGTAGTAAAGAGAAAGCTGCAGGGTAAAGACTTTACTTAAAGAAGAATTCTTAGGGGAACCCAAGTAAAAGAGGAAAAAAGCCTAAGGAAACTAGAGAATTGGCAACTTCTAACACCTAAAACTACAGAACACATTAGAGAAACCAAACTCTAGTCAATCCAAACTAAACTAACCTATAATCTCATGCTAAAGGTCTCTTGTCCCTGTTCTTATTACCCAGCAAATATATTGCTTTCCACCAAAAACTATAAGACATGTTTAAAGAACAATAAATACATAGATAATCTGAAGAGAAAAGCAAAAAAATAAAAAAAATAACTAAGCAATATGCAAGAGTAGATTCAGAAGGTAAAAAAAGAAATGGAAACTCTAAGAATCAAAAGTAGTGCTAGAAATAAAAAAGCACTACATCAGAAAAGGAGAATGCCTGTGACAGACTCATCAGTGAATTGAACATGAGTATGGTAACAGTGAGTGTGAAGGTGTGTCCATAGGAACTCTCCGTATCACCCAACAAGGAGAAAAAGAATGATAAAGTAGAACAAGACATCAAAAAACTGTAGGATGATTACACACTGTGTAACATCTCAGATGAGAAAAATACAATTAAATATCTGAAGAAACAATGAATAGGAATTTAAAAATAATAATAGTGACTAACTATAGATCCAGGAAGCTCAGCAAACACCAACCAAGACCAATCAATTCCAAAATACCTACCCTAGACATATATAACTCAAAGTAAAGAAAACCAGGCCAAAAGAGGAAATCTTAAAAAGAAGAACAAAAACAAACAGAATATCTTATCTATAGAGGAACAAGGATAAGAAATGCAATGGAAGAAATGCATCAGAAGCCATGTGACTCAGAGGCGTGGAGTAAACTATTTAAAGTGTTGAAAGAAAGAAAACCACTGCCCTAGAATTATATTTCCAGTAAAATTTTGCTTCAAAAGTGAAGGACTAATAAAAATTCTCAGCTCAGCAAAGCAAATTCATTGCCAGACCTGCCTTATAGGAGATTCATGGAGAAAAAAATGATAACATTCAGAAATGTGGATATACATAAAAGAAGAATAGAGGGAAAACCATAAATAATAAAACAAAGATCTTTTTATTTTCCTTATAATTAATCAATCTAAAAGATAATCATTCCATAACACTAAGCATTTTTAGATAATTATTGAATATAGATAAAGAAAATTAATCACAGAAATATAAGAAATGAGAAGAAAGAATTGACTGGGAATTGAGTAGGAATATTTTATTATAAGGTCTACTACTTGGACTTCACATCAAGTAACATAGTGTTTGCTATAGTTTGGATTTTGAATTCCCCCAAGAAAGCATGTGTTGAATGTTGGTGCCCTGCCTGTAGTGTCATTGGGAGATGATAGATCCTTTGGGGAATGGGAGCCTAATGGAAGGTCATTAGGATTGTGCCCTTAAAGGACATACTGGGACCTCATTCCCTCCTCTTTCTTATTGTTTTAGCTACTATCTCATCACTGAGATGTAATATCAGACACCCACAACTTAAAGAAATAAAAGTTTATTTTTGGCTCAAAGTTTCTAGAAGTTTCAGTGCCTCATCAGCTGGCTGCAAGATAGGGAAGCATGACAGAGGGGCATGGCAAAGGAAAAACAGATTATGACATGGTGGTGAGAAGGAGAGGGAGGGATCGGGGAGCTAGGCCTTCCTAGGCCACATCCAAGTTGCTCACCTTCTCCACATTGCCTTAACCTCCCAAATCACATTTAGCTATAAGTTTATCAGTGAACTAATTCACTGATAAGTATCATGCACCCATGATCCAGTCACCACGCCAAAGCCCTACGTTTGGGGAACTATCTCTATATAAAACATAATACCTACATACCATGAGTGAGCAGTTTGCTCCACCAAGCACTCCCTTCCTGGATGTGTTGCCACACCACAGAGCTAACTGATTGTGGAATGAGACCCCCAAAACCATGAGCCAAAGTAAAACTCTCTTTCTTATAAATTGATCATCTCAGATATGTGTTATAGTAAAGAAAGCAACCATAGTGTTATTTGGAATAGACCTAAATTAGTTGTAAATGTATATGTAAGCTCTAGTAAACAACTTTCTAAATATATTTTTCTTAGTGCCTATTGATTTTGCAAAATAGTAAGTTTTCGTGTCCTATTTTCATACAAACATACAACCTATTTTGATCATATCCATCCCTACTATTATCCTCCCTAATATTCCCTCTCCCCCTACATTTATTTCCTTCTGATGACCGCTGTGATATAACAATTTGACTGGGCTAAGAAAACTCAGCAGATTAATGAAGCACAGTTCTGGGTGTGTCTAGAGACCAGCGAACTGAAGGGGGAAGACCCACCCAAACTGTGGATGGTATCAACCAATAGGTGTGTAGCCTGGATGTAATTAAAAGAAAAGAAAGTGTGCCCATTCGGAAAAACTCCAGTCTTCTTGGGTGCATCCTCTGCTGCCATCACCTTTGGATACTGTGTCTCCAGCTTTCTTCATCCTCTCACTGCAGTCACACTGTAACTCTGCAGTGAGATTCTGAGTCTCTGATTTGGGGTTGGTGCTGCATCCTTGATCCCTCTTGTTTTGCAACTTGCCTCCCCTTGGACTGAGCAGCTCCTAGATCCTCAGGCACAATTATTGCCCTTGTCAGTACACAGACAACCATTATAGGCTCTCCCACCTCTGATCCTGTAAGTCTATTCCTGTGCATAATTATGTATTTTTTTTCTTTTAATTGTGTTCCTCTAGAGAACCCTAATACACCTCCTTTTATCTAATAATAATCTCCTTTCTACTTTCATACTGTTCTTTTTTTAAATTCCACATATTAAGGAAAATACATGACACCTGTGTTTCTGAGTCTGGCATATTTCACTTTACAGTTCTATTTTCCTGCAATGACATACTCCATTATGCATATATATACCACATAGATTTTAAAAATACTTTTTAAAGGAGTACAGTCAATATAGTAAGAGAGGAAGTAAAATTTATTATATGAAATGCTTGATCAAAACTTAGCAAAGAAGAGCAAAATAAAGAAGTGTAATACATAAAAGATACATCCTAGATTTACACAATTCTATCAGTAATCAGTTTCAGGTGAGTATTGGTCTAAATGCTCCAATTGAAACATAGAAGTTTTCAGAATAATTTTTTAATTCAAATATGTTTATAAGAAAACCACTTTAAATATAAGAACTCAGTTTAAAATTAAAGTGATAGAGAAGTATACACTGTGACACCATAAACAAAAAGGAAGCTAGACCATTTTACTAATTTCAAAAAAGAATAAGGACAATTATCAGGGATATAGGGGCTATTTCATAATGATAAAAAATTATTCTCCAAAAGACAAAATAATCTTTATAACAACTATGTACCTAACAACATGGCATCAAAATACATGAGGGAGAAACTGATAGGACTGCAATGAAAATTAAATAAATCTACTTTCATAGCTGGAAAAGTTAATACCCCTTTTAAATAACTGATAGATCAAGCAACCAGGAAATACATAAGGTTGTAGTTGATCTGAACAACACTATAATCAATTTGATCTAGTTGACATTGGTAGACTATTTGAAACCAAGAAGTATGTCTTCCCATATTCAAACTGCTATAACACAACACCATAAGTTGGATGACTTATAAGTAACAGAGATTATACTCGCAGTTTGCAGACTGAGCAGTCCAAGATCAAGGTGTATTCAGATTCATTTTCTGTTGACAGCCTGCCTCCTGGTTCACAGACAGGCATTTTTTTCTGAGTTTTCACATGGCAGAAAGCCCAAAAGAGTGAATTGGGCCCTCTCTTATAAGACACTAAATTTATTCATAAGCACAGAGAGCCTTCATGACTTAAAAACAAAAACATACCTAGAAAATACACAAATACTAAGAATTTGAACAACTCATACCTTTTTTCAGCTGAGGATAGAACCCAGGGACTCAGGCATGCTAAGCAAACTTTCTACCACTGAGCTATACCCTCAACCCTAAACAACTCACTGCTGAGTAACACACAAGCCTGAAAGAAAATCTCAGGGTAAAATTTATTTTGAACAAAAAGAATGTGAAAATACAATGCATCAGAATTTCGAGGATGCAACAAAAGCGATGTTTTTCGCATTGAATAAATATGTTAGAAAAGAAGAAAAGCTTAAAGCCAATAATTTAAGCCTTATTATGGGTTGGATTTAAAATGTCTACCAAAAGTTTCGTGTATTCTGAGATAGGCTTCTGACAGTTGATTGGATCATGAGTCATGGAAAGTGCTATATTCATTGGTGGACTAGCCCATTGATGAGTTTACGCCAACTCGAGGTGGGTTACTGGGAGGTGTGATCTAGAATAATGCATGGTTAAAGCCAGCTCCTCCTTCTCTCCGTTTGCTGGCTGCCGTGGGTCGAGCAGCTTTCTTCTGCCATTCTCTTCTACCCTGATATTTCTGCATTGGAGCCAGCCTAACATGGACTGAATCACCTGAGCCCAGAGACAGATTGAACCTCAGCCCTTTCATGGTGTGGATGTCAGGTCCTGTGTCCCAAACACAGACAGCTAACACCACTTCCACCCTAGGAAACAGAAATGAGAGCAATTTTAGACTAAAGCAAACAGAAGCCAATTAGAGCAAAAAGTGAATGGAATTAAAAACAGGGAGACAATAGAGAAAACCAATAAAACCAAAAGTTGGCTCTTTGAAAAGATTGATAAAATTAATAAAGCTCTAGCTGGGTTAACTAATAAAAAAGGAGAGAGGATATAAATTACCAATATCATAAAAGAAAGGTTATCAGTTCTAATTGCATGGGTATTAAGAGAATAATAAAGGAATACTGTACACAACTCTATGCCAACAAATTTTATAACTTAGCTAAAATAAACCAATTTCTTCAAAGATACAAGTTAACAAAACCCACATGAAGAGAAACAGATCATTTGGATGGCCGGTCGCTATTAAAGAAATTGTTAAGAAGCTTCCAAAGAGAAAGTAATAGACATAGATGGCTTCACTGTGAATTCTATCAAATATCTAAAGAAAAAATTATTCTAATTCTCTCCACAATCTCTTTTAAAAATTGAAGCAAAACAAAAACTTCCTGGCTCATTATACAAGCCCAGTACTATTCTAATATGAAAACCAAATAAAGCCATTATAAGAAGACAATAGATCTGTATTGTCATGAACTTACAGACAAAAAAGCAACCTCCATAATGTATTGGCAAACAACATCCAATAATTATAAAACAATAAGAAAGTACAACTTATTCCATATATGCAAGAGTAGTTCAACATTTGAAAATAAATTAGTAAACTCTTCCGCATCAACAGATTAAAGATTGTATTGGCAAACAACATCCAATAATTATAAAACAATAAGAAAGTACAACTTATTCCATATATGTAAGAGTAGCTCAACATTTGAAAATAAATTAGTAAACTCTTCTGCATCAACAGATTAAAGAAGAAAACTTATATATCACTGAATGCAAAAAAAAGCATTTGACAAAATCTAGCTCCCTTTCATAATTTAAACTCTTAGCAGAGTAGGTTTTGAACTCAATAAGGAACACACATACACAAATCCTACATCTAACATCTTACTCAATAGCAAGAAACTAGATGTTTTCCTGCCAAGATCAGAAACAAGGCAAAAATTGCCCTGAAACTATTCTATGCAGTATTGTCCTGGAAATCCTAGGTAGCAGAATAAAATGAGGAAAGTATATAAGTATTATACATGTTGAGTAAGGAAAACTTAAGCCATTTTTTTCTCAGATGATATGGTTACCAATATGGAAAATATCAAGAATAAACAACCACATAGATACTTCTGAAACTAATAAATGATTATAGCAATATGGTTATACAAGCATACAACAAGTTAAATATACAAAACTCAATTGCTTTCCTCTACATCAGACAAGAATAGCTGGGATTTGAAATTTTTTAATACCATTTACTGAGCACCACCAATTTTAAATACTAAGTTATAAATTAACAAAATATGTATGAGCTTATATACAAAACTCCAATAAAAAGAAATCACAGAAGCTATAAATAAAAGAGATTCTGTGCTAATGGATAGAGACGTCAATTCTTAATTTGATCTGTAGATGTAAAATAATGCCATTCAAAATCCCAGAAAGATATTTTGTAGATAATGACAAACTGAAATTTTGACAAACTATAGTTTATATAGGAAGCTTAAACTCTGAAAGAGATAAATGGTACAGAGGAATAAAAGCAAAATTGGAGGATTCACTATAAAGGTTCACTAATCAAGACTATGGTATTGGCAAAAGAACCAATACATACTCACAGAACAATGGAGCACGATACAAGTTGACCCAAAGAAATATATTTGACTGATATTTGAGAAAAAAAAGCAAAGAAAGTTAATGAGAAAAGGATGGTGATTTCAACAAGTGGCACCGGAGCAATTAGACATCCGTATGCACAAAGAAAAGAATCTGTATACAGCTTTTGCACCTTTCACAATAATTAATTCAAAACGGATCATAGTTCTAAATATCAAGCTCAAAACTATGAAATGTCTATCAGAAAACTTTTGGAAGGGTCATGTTTGGCAATGAATTTTTACATAGTGCATAAAAAAATATTTTCCATAAAAGAAAAATTTAATAAGTAGGCCTTCATTATATTTTAAAATTTTTTCTCTGTAAAAAACACTAGCAGAGACTGGGAGAAAATATTTGCAAAACACATACTTGATAAAGGACTTGTATCCAAAATGCACAAACCCCTTAAAATTTAGCAATTAGGAAACAAACTACCCAATTTAAAAGTGGCCAAAAGTTCTAAATAGATACCTAAATAGACACAAAATATAAACTGACAATAAAAGCATATAAGATTTTTAACATCATATGTCATTAAGGAATTATAATTACAATATATCACTACTCACATATTAATATAGTCAAAATTAAAATTTTTAATTCACTGCACCATTGCCAGCAATATAGAATAACAAGAACTCTCTTTCATTGCTGGTGGGGATACAAAACAGTCTAGCCACTTTGGAAGACAGTTTGACAATTTCTGAAAAAGCTAAACACAGCCTTGCCAAATAATCCAGCATTCATGCTTCTAGTTATTACCAAAACGGATCTGAGAACTTCAGCTCAGACCAAAACTTGCACCCAGATGTTATCTCAGCGTTATTCAGAATGACCAAAAAAAAAGGAAGCAACACAAATGGCTGAAGTGTTACATAGATAAACTGTGATACACGTATACAATGAAATATACTAGAAATGAGCTTTTGAACTAGAAAAGTACACTGATGGATGATGTGTACATATTGTTAAGTGCAAGCAGCCAGTTTGAAAGGTACATACTATATAATTCCAGTTACAAGGCACTTAGAAAAGGCAAATCTTTAGAGAGATAGCAAAAAGATCAGTAGTTGCCACAGGTTTGGGGGTGGGGAGAGGGCTATGAGATGAAGCCCAGAAAATTATTTATGACCATGAAACTATATGATATATTATGTATAATGCCATAATAAGAGTATATTATGCACTTACCAAAATATATGCTTTTACAGTTCCATATCCTAAAATACAGAGGTGCATTCAGTGAGAAGAACCTCAAGCTCAGCTGACCTTCCTAGATCTTTCTCTTTTTTTCTTCTTTTTTGGTAAATATTTCATACCCATTTTTCTTATTTTTTCCAGCCATTCCTTTAGTGCAGACCCGTATTATCTTATGCCTTGTATTGGTTCCCCCACACACCGGGTTCTCCTCCCTTTATCTCTGACCCGCTGACCTCCAAGTATTACTTAGAACCGCACCCTTAGAACCTCACTTCCTATACTGGTAAAAGCAGAGTAACCAATGTCACAATCCCCTTTGGATGCAAATGGATGGCTGGGCCCAAGAAGCAGGCCTGCCTCTGCCTCCTTGGCTCTTCCTCTCACCCCCAGCAGCTACACCACCCACATAGATCAACAGGAAAGTGCTTCCTGGTACTACTTCTCTGAGGAGCAAGAAAGAGACACACCTGCGACATTAACTCTGCTTCCTTCTTAGGACAGAATCTGTCCTCTGGCCACTGTGGTCTGAGCTTCAAAGGGCTCAGAAAACTGTGGAAGCCAAGTGGCAGTTAAGACAGCTGAGCATCTCCCGTCGCTTTATTGAGGAGCTAAAGGGTTGATAGCCTGCATTCAATATTTATCAAATGAATGAATATATGAATTTATAAGGCACTGCTTAGAAACCATTGTGATGTTCCAGTGATGTGTAACTTGTGCAGATTCCTAGAATAATAGCACTTTTGAGCTGCAGAGAGGCCTTAGAGAGAAATCTTCTGGCCGTGCCCTCTTATTTTGTAAGAGAGGGAGCTAGCTCAAAGAGGTCGGTTCACTTGCCTAAGGTCACACAGCTGATTGATCCTTGAGCTAGAACTCCTTTTATTATTACCAGATTCCTACTTAAATATATTATGTAGGATTTAATCATCTGTGCAAGTATGTTGGTGTGCACCTCGTTAACCCTTGAGGCTCATCTCTCTCAAGGCACTGCTCCTATTTTTCTCTTACTCTTTCTGCCATTTCAGTTTTGCACTTTCCATGAATAGATTTGCATATAACCGTTTTCCTTTCCCCTTCCCATTTATCCTCAATTAGTGTGACATCATTGCAGATATAAACAGTTAATCTTGTGAGCTGTTACACACTTTCTCCAGGAACAGGGTACCACAAAGTAACACAAACCTCCTTGTAGTTTAACAGAGCTCCCAACTTAAATCAACAAAATTGTATTTGATTTTTTAAAATCAGACATTCTTTTGGATCTGAGTTTAATATGTTCAGATGTCTCTCCAAAGCTCCATGCATTCACAGGTGGGGTTTTTAGCAGTGGCTGGATCAAGGGTGGGTGTGTGATGACTGGATCAGCATGCTGAGTGGATTAGCGTGGTTCTGCGTATGCCTGAGTGGATTTACTAAAGACAGAAGTCCCCTCCCTGGGTGTGGGTGCCACCAAGCACTACGCTTGTAGCCTGGATGGAATAGAAAGACAGGTCTGCTGCTGCTGCCCACTGCTTTCTCCCTGCCAGACCTCGACTGTTTCTCCCCTATGCTGTCCCTCTGCCACGCGCCACCCCGCCTTGGAGCCAGCTGATTATGGAGTGAAACCTCTACACACTGTGAGCTAAAATAAATCTTTCCTCCCTTCAGTTGTAGGTGTTGGGTATTTTGTCCCAGCACCCACTAAATAACTAAGACAATTGATTGGTAACATAATTAATTTGATTAATAATCAATTTAACAATCATGAAGAAACCAAATCCTCATGTTCACTTGGCAAAATCTGAATTTCAGGAATGGTGCCTTCCCTGCAAAAGTGACGTAAGTATATCATCACTGCCTCAAACATAATTATGTGGCTATCCTTACTGCAGGTCTTATCCAAAAACTCAGTTCTCAACCATGCATCATTCTGTAAAGTGCATGTATGAACCATCCTCTCCCCTATCCCCCAGCTAAAAATTGGAGTGATTGAAGTATCACCTACACTCTGATATATGCAGTGGAGCCATGACAAAATCCTTCTCCAATCCAGTTGGACTTCAATATACAACTATAGACCCACTCCCAGTCCTCAAGAATAAAAACAGCTAAATAGTTCCAAAATTCTAATAATCAAAATTCTTCCTTTACTAACATTGTCTAATAACAAAGCTTTTTTTAGCCTTTGAAGGTTACTCTTAAAATACAAGGCAATTGGCTGGCCCACAGTGGGAGTGACACAGCACCTAGTCACCATCCCATAGTGTGACTATTCACCAACTCCAGGCTAGCCCCGGTTTTTTATTTCCCTTTGGTATATGGTATCAGAGACATGGACTATTTGGTATAGGGTATCTGACCTGACCCTGGACAAGGAAAATGTCCGCGAAAAGAAGGAAAGCCCAGAGGGCCAGCAGATCCCCAGGGAAATCCCAGCAGCTGCAGGAATTGCAGTGTTCTCCTCGCAAAGTGACTGGGTGAGAGACAACCACAGGAGACTGCCAAAGAGAGGTTGTATGCTAGATAGAGACCCCTCGAGAAGTGGGTCTATAGAGACCCCTTGAGAAGTTTAAACTCAGGCTGAGAATGACATGAGCCCCCTCTCAATATGGAGAAACCAGGCTCGGCAAGTGTTGATATTAAATCCAACAGTCTGTTTGAACCCCCACCCTGCGACCTACATCCAGCAGAGACCAGGAGGCTGATTAGTTTTCCTGCATCACTGCCTTGGTTTGGACAGTTACCATAGTCTGGGATGAACAGACAGAAGGGTCTCTGGTGCAGGAAGGGAATCTCACAAGGCTACCAGCCCAAAAAGCTAGGGGGAGAAAATATCATTTTCTGCATACACTGGACAGACTGCATACACTGAAAAGAAACTTTATTCAAAAACACAGAGGAAAGTTTTCATCAAAATTTTTTTTTTTAATTTTTTGTTATTTCTTCCTTTCCCTTATTAGCTTTTGGAGATTTGGGGCTTTTTCTCCATTTCTTTCTCCTCTTTTTTTCTTTTCTTTTCTCTCCTTTTTCTTTTCTACTTTTAATCTTCTACTCTTCTTTCTTTTATTCTTTTACTTCCAATATTTTTTTCTTGTTCATTCCAGTATTTTTTTTCTTGCTCATTTTTTCTTTGACTGTTTTTTAACCCTATTAATTTCTTTATACTCCTCAATAGGACCCCCAACCTTTCTATTCTCCTCCTCATTTTCCATTGATTAATACTTCAAATTTTGTTTTCATTCTCCAGTTCCCCAAAATTTACTAACATAACTCTAAATTTACTCATATAACTATGAAGCTTTATGAATCTTTAGACAGCTAGTTAACTTTATGCTGTTACTGTTGAATACTATTCTACTGTTAATGGAGGTAAAGTTGTTTCATTTAGTAGATATCTACTGTAGGTCAATATTTGGTTAGTCTTGATGTTTTACTATAATTATTGGCCTCTTTTCTGTGGTTAAAGATGGTACATTATTGCTTCATAGGGTTTAATCAATATATAATGGGTCTTTGATGCTTAGCTTCTGGCTGATTTTATTGATATAGCCAAGCAGACATAGTTGTCACTAATAAGTTTCCTTGGGATGCCAATATGGTGATACCTCAATTGTCAACAGCTCTAAGCTTGAACTTTCCACTGCTTGAACAACAAAGTTTGAAAACAAAATTCTGCTGAGTACTCATAACTTTTCTTCATAGTTGAACTAAAGATTTGACTTTAAAAAAACCCAAGAGTCACACATCAAATTTTGCCACAGACACAAAGAGATGACACTTCAGTCTAAGTGCCACTCTGGTACAGACAACATATAGTGCTTTTTTAGTGCATTAAAACATTCATCACTGCGCTTTTTCTTTATACTTTATTTGCATAAAATATAACCATTACTCCAAGGAAAGTGAGTAATTCCAGCAGGAAAACTAAGTGGCAAACTGTGAGAACCATGATAGAACTTTTAAAAAATTATTGTGAAATGTATTAAAATCCTGAAAAAATGAATTTATAAATGTGATATTTCAGCTTCATAACCAATTATTTGGTTTTCCATATTTCTTATGAGAAAAATAAGTTCAGTTCTTCAAATTTTCAGTGTTCAGACATGAATTTGGAACAAATTGAGTTGAACAACTGAGGCATCACCATATCTGGATTACCTTGATTTCATTAACAATAAAGCAGTGCATTGCCAAAGAACGGCATATTGGATGGAATACGCTGCAAAAGCCCATCCCAAATAATTGAGGTGATTGGATCCTAGGACAGAGGTAAAGCCCGATACCTAGTCATGCCTAGAAGGCAGCACTGAAAAGTAAACATTCAATAGAGAGGTTTCTATATGAGCAACAAGGTTTTCTACTATACTCAACCCCAAGCCTCAGCACAAAAAATAAACGAAAATAGAAAAATGAGAAGATAAGACAACAAAATACTCTAAAAACCTCCCAGCTCTCCCAAAGTTTGACACACAGGACATCAAAGGGGAGGAGAACAAAAGCTGCATGCCCAGCTGTCCAAAAGGGTAACAGAGGAGATAACAAAACAGATCGGTAAGATGCTTGGAAAGCTCAGAGAGACTACAGAAAGCACTAATAAAAAGCTAGCTGAGCTAAAACAAATGAAACAAAATATGAGTGACCAGCATAGAAAAGAATTACAGTTCATAAAAAGGTACCAAATAAAAGTTCAGGAGATTAAAAATTCTATCAAAGTATGGACAGCAGAGGTGACCAATGTGAGAAGAGAGTGTCAGAAGTAGAAGATAAGGTTATGCTTATTAGTTAATAAGAGATATCTTTTTAAAAACTAGATAACATTAAAAATGGATCCAACAGCTATAAGGTGAAGCAAAGAAGAATAACCTAAGATTAATTGGAAGTAGTTAAAAATCAGGAGATGGAACAAATGGAATTGAAAAAATTGTTAACAGAAATAATAGCATAAAACTTTCCAAAACAGGAAAAAGGATTTAACATACAGGTAAATGAGGAATACAGAGTCCCAATAGTCATGAATCAAAACTGAAACTTCCCATAGCACATCACAGTGAAAATCCCAGAAGCCCAGCCCAAGAATAAAACCTTAAAAGCTCTTAGAGAAAAGCAACGAGCCACTTATAAAGGCAAGTCTATTAGAATTACAACAGACTTCTCAACACAAACCTTAAAAACCAGGACAGTTTGGAGTAAAATGTTTCAAGCACTAAAAGAAAAAAAATTTCCAATCCAGGCTGACATACCCTGAACAAATATCCAAAGTTGATGGAGAAATAAGATATTTTCATAATAAAGAACACCCAAAGAATTTCATGACAACCAAACTAGTACCTCAAAAAATTTTCAAGGAAAGCCTGGAAAGAGATAATGATGTTAAAAATGACAAAAGGTCTAATAGAATTAATATATCAAATAGAATGAGAAGTTAAAGGAAAAATCCAGCAGGAAGAAATAACAGTTATTAACATATAGGCACCAATATCAAATTTTAAAGCATCTGTACAGTAAAAGAAACAACTGGCAGAGTGAAGAGACAACCTACAGGAAAAGAAAACTATTTCTTTCAGCTATTCATCAGATAGAAGGCTAATATCAACAGCATACAAAGAATTCAAAAAAATTAGACACCCCCAAATAAAAAACCCAATAAAAAATTAGCAAGTGAAATAAATACACAGGCATTTGGGATAGAGAAGGAGCTGAGCCCAGGGAAGTAGGGAAGCAGTGCAGCAGCACCTCAGTGGCCAATCTCTGTGGAAGTATCTCTTGGTGGGTACGGCCTGTGTGTGTGCTCTGCCCTGTGCCTTTGGGACAGAGAAGGAGCTCGGCCCAGGAGAGCAGTGCCTCCATCTTGGGATAAGTTTGATATCCGGGTAAACTAGGGTCCCTAAAACCCTTTGGTGAGCTGTGTGGGTAGCTTGTAGCTAAGCACTTTTCATTTAACATCAAAAGGACAAGATATAGAACCAAAGTGCAGTCTCAGAACTCAACTTCATGCAGAACAAGACCAGGAGACACTGACATAGGAGAACTCTGAAGCCACATACCTGAAATCTCTGAATTGATCTCATCTCAAGTAAAGAAACAACTCCATCAGGACACAGAAAAGATCAGAACAGAAATAATCTCTCAGGCAAAAAATGAAGTGACAATAATAATAAAAGAAATGCTTCACACATCAAGAGAAAAAACAAGATTAAAAAATAGATGAACACAGGCAATGGATGGAAACATTACATGAGCAATTTAGGAATGAATTGGAACTCATGAAACAGACTCAAAGAGATTTCCAGGAAATCAAAACTTCCATTAAAAGCTTTCAAACCTGCTTGAATGAAGCTGAAGATATAATTTCAGATCTCAAAGACAGCATGGCAGCTAGCAATCGTGAAAGGAAGGATGCCTTAAAATCATCAAGCATCCAGGAAAAATCAATCCAACAGCTGCAAGACGAGGCAAAGAGAAATAATGTCCCAGTAATAGGAGTCAATGAAACAGCAGGAGGCAACACAAATGACATAAAAAGAATATTTGCAGAAATAATAGCAGAAATTTTCCAAAGCATGAAAAAAGATTCTGCTGTGCAAATAAATGAGGCACATAGAACTCCAAATAGCCATAACCAAAATAAAACCACACCCAGACATATAATAATCAAGATCTCAGATATCCAGCAAAAGAACAGAATATTAAAAGCTGCTAGAGAAAAGAAACAGATCACCTAGAAAGGAAAGCCCATCAGAATCACAGCAGACCTCTAAACATAAACCATCCAATCAAGAAGAGCTTAGCGCAAGGTATTACAGGTTCTCAGACAAAACAGCTTCCAACCCAGACTGATGTATCCTGCAAAGCTATCCTTCAAATTCAATGGAGAAATAAAATATTTCCATGACAAAGAACAACTGAAGGACTTCATGAGTGCCAAACCAACCTTACAAAAAGTACTAAAAGATATTCTAGACAGTGAAAAAAGAGACCACAATCTCAAGAACAACAATAGAAAGGAACCCTGAAGCAGAGCAAGCAATTAAACAGATGGCAAAAACAGGAAACCAACAGCAAGTAAATAGCACAAGCATAAGCCAACATAGATCAGCTATAACCATTAATGTAATGGTTATAACTATAAATGGCCTCGATTCACCAGTCAAAAGGGACTGACAGAGTAGATTAAGAAACAAAATCCCACAATATGCTATATACACGAAACACACTTTACTCAAAAGGGAACACATAGACTGAAAGTCAAAGGATGGAAAACAATTCTCCATGCAACAGGTTCCCAGAGAAAAGCAGGGGTAGCTGTTATGTTTGCAGACAATGGAAACTTCAAACTGAAAACCATCAAAAGAGATAAAGAAGGTCACTACATACTAGTTAGGGGAAAAATGCAAGAGGAAGAGATAACAATCATAAACATGTATGGACCAAATATTGGAGCATGAAACTATACAAGTCAAATCTTAACAGACATGAAAAAACAAATAATCAATAACACTATTGTAATAGGGAACCTAAACACAACTTTGACACAAAGAGACAGGTCATCTGGACAAAAAAATCGCAAAGAAATAGCAAACCTAAAACAAATTTGTGAACAAATGAACTTAGTAGATATATACAGAGTGTTCCACCCTACAACATCAGAATACACATTTTTCTCAACCGCACATGGTACTTTTTCTAAAACAGACCATATTCTAGCCCATAGAGCATACCTACCTAAATGTAAACGAATTGAAATTATCCCATACATATCATCTGACCACAGTGCAATGAACTTGGAAATTAATGACAAAAGGAACTCCAAAAACTCCATAAACACTTGGAAATTAGACAACAACCTCCTCAACAACCAATGGGTCACAGAAGAAATTAAAAAATACCTAGAAACAAACAAAAATGCAAATACAACCTACTGGAATCTGTGAGATGCAATGAAAGCAGTTCTCAGAGGGAAATTTATAATGGTGAACTCATACATAAGGAAAACAGAGAGAGAACAAATAAATAGCTTAATGCTGCACCTCAAACTTTTAGAAAAAGAAGAACAAGTCAAGCCCAAAGCCCAAAGAAGGGAGGAGATTATAAAGATGATGGCAGAAATTAATGCAATTGAGATGAAGAAAACACTACAAAAAATAAATGAATCAAAGAGTCAGTTCTTTGAAAGGATAAATAAAATTGATCAGCCCCTAGCCAACCTTATCAAAAAAGAAAGGAAAGAACTCAAATTCATGCAATAAGGAATGAAAAGGATGCAATCACTGCAGATCCTACAGCAATTCAAAAGATCATTAACATCTACTTTGAAAATCTTTACTCCCATAGGATAGAAAACTGAGAAGAAATGGACAGATTCCTAGATATGTACGAATTACCGAGGTTGAATCAGGAAGATTCAAAAATCCTGAACAACCCAATATCAATTACTGAGACTAAAAATGTAATCAAAAACTTACTGACAAAGAAAAACCCAGGTCTTGATGGATTCACAGCAGAATTCTGTAATATTCAGAGAAGATTTAATGCCAACACTCCTCAAACTCTTCAGTGAAATTGAAAAGGAAGCAATTCACCCTAACTCATTTTTGGAGGCAAGTATTATATTGATACAAAAACCTGAGAAAGACCCAACCAGGAAACAGAACTATAGACCAGTCTCCCTAATGAACATAGATGCAAAGATACTCAATAAAATGCTAACAAATAGAATGCAGAGAATCATAAAGAAAATTATACACCAGAACAATGCTGGATTCATTCAAGGAATGCAGGGATGGCTCAATATATGCAAATCAGTTAATGTAATACACCATATCAATATAGCAAAAGACAAAAACCACATGATCACCTCAAAAGATGCAGAAAAAGACTTTTGACAAAGTCCGACATGCATTGATGATAAAAACCCTAGAGAAAGTAGGAATAGATGGCCATTACCTCAATCTGATCAAAGCCATCTATGACAAACCAACAGTCAACATCATACTAAATAAACAAAAACTAAAAGCTTTCACTTTAAAGTCGGGAAGAAGACAAGAATATCCACCGTCACCACTCCTGTTCATCATAGCTCTGGAAGCAATTAGACAAGGGAGAGAAATAAAAGGAATAAGGATAAGAAAGGAAGAAGTGAAATTATCACTATTTGCTGATGGCATGATGCTTTACATGGAAGAACCCAAAAACTACACAAGAAGACTCCTTGAATTAATCAACAAATTCAGTAGTGTAGCTGGATACAAAGTCAATGCTCAAAAATCAATAGCATTCCTATACACAAACAACAAACCATCAGATCTTTTCAATGAAAACTATAGTACTCTGAAAAAAGAGATTGAAGAGGACTTTAGTAAATGGAAAAATATTCCTTTTTCATGGATAGGTAGAACCAACATTGTGAAAATGGCCATACTACCAAAATTGTTGTACAGATTCAGTGCAATTCTCATTAAACTATCATTAGCATACCTCACAGATCTAAAGAAAACATTCCTTAAATTTATCTGGAACCAGAAGAAATCCAGAATAGTAAAAGCAATCCTGGACAGCAAAGACAAGTCACAATCTCTGATCTGAAATTATACTACAAAGCTACTATAATAAAATCAACAAAGTACTGGCTAAAAAACAGACCTGAGGATCAATGGAATAGACTGGAAAATGCAACCATAACCACAAACACACTCAGCCACCTAATCTTTGACAAAGGAGCCAAATAAGCTAACTGGAAGAAAGACAGCCTCTTTAATAAATGGTGCTGGAAAAATTGCCTTGACACTTGCCAAAGACTGAAAATAGACCCAAGTCTCTCACCATGAACCAAACTCAAGTCAAAGTGGATTACAGATCTCTATATTAAAACAGAAACACTAAATCTATTGGAAGAGATAGTAGGTAAAAATCTTAGACATAGAGGTAGGCAGAGAGTTCACGAACAAAAACAAAACCACAAGGGAAATACTTCAAAGAATCAACAACTGGGACTTCATCTTAATGAAAAGTTTTTGCACATCTAAAGAAATCACCAGCAGAGTAAAAATAAAACCCACAAATTAGGAAAAAATCTTGGATAGCTATCCCTTGGACAAAGGTCTTCTATCTAGAACATATAAAGAATTAAAAAACATGAACCCCCCCCAAATTCAAAGATCCAACCTTAAAACGGTCATCTGAGATACATACTTCTCAGATAAAGAAATACAAATGGCAAAGAAATACATGAGAAAATGTTCAACATCATTAGTCATTTGAGAAATGCAAATTAAAAAACATTGAGATTTCATCTCACCCCTGTAAGAATGGCTAGCACTCAGAAATCAATCAATAACAAATGCTGGCAAGCCTGTGCAGAAATAGAAACTCTTCTCCACTGCTGGTGGGAGTGCAAACTGGTGAAACCACTGTGGAAATTGGTTTCAGTATTCATCAGCAAAGTAGGTCTAGAGGTCCCATTCAATCCATCTATTCCCCTTCTGGGTATTTTCCCAGAAGATCTGAAAACATCATATCACAGCGATATATGTGCACCCTTGTTTATAGCAGTGCAATCTGTAATAGCTAAATCTTGGAAGCAACCCAAATATCCATCCACTGAGGACTGGTTAAAAAAACTGTGGCATTTTTATATAATGGAATATTACTCAGCTATAAAGAAAGACAATCTTGAGGCTTTTATAGGTAAATGGTCACAACTAGAGCCCATACTCAAGTGGAATAAATCAGAGGTGCATGCATAAGCTGTGTATTGTACCACTGGTGTAGGAACCTTAGAGTGTAAATATAAATTAAGAGGTATGATAAACAATATGAAATGAAAGAAAACTGCTTGAAAGTAGGGAGCAGCTGGGAGGGAGGGAGAAAAGGAAGAAGGGGATAATTATGTATGTATGTATGTACGTGTGTATATGCAGGATAGCTAACATAGTTGTCCTACTGACTTATGTCACTTTATTGTAAGGAACTGTTAATGATTAGTTGTTTGATCAATCTTGCATGTCTATACTTGTTTTCCAGAGTATATACTTTGAAGTTATCAATATGTAATACAACAACCACTGTTAATTCCCTGTCATCTTATCTGTAATTCAGTTCTGATTGTACTATTCTTGTGCTACTTTTGTCTGTCTGTTTGTTAATATGATTTTTTTTTCTTTTTTGTGGTACTGGGGATCGAACTCAGGACCCTGCACTTGCTAGGCAAGCGCTTATTCCACTGAGCTATATCCCCAGCCCGGTTAATATGTTTTCATTCTTTTACTTTTAAAGTAAAAAAATAAAAAAAGGAAAGAAATAGACATTTTTCAGAAGAAATACAAATGTCTCATAAATGAATGGATAAAGAATATTCAATCTCTCTGTCCATTAAAGAAATGAAATTTAAAGCAGCAGTGAGATTCCATCTTACTTGAGAAAGAATGGCCATAATCTGGAAATCAAATAATAACAAATGCTGTGATAAAAAAGTAACCTTCTACATTGTTGGTGGGTGTTGTGGTTGATGTATTCTGTCAACTTGAGAAGTTTAGATGCTTAACTAAGTGAGTCAGCAGGGTGCTAGGGTTCTCAATTTGTAAACATTCTGAGTCTGTGGGAGAGGAGGGCATGGAGATGGTGTGAGTGCTACACCCACCCAAAGGTGGGGATCCTGCTTACAATACAAGGAAGGAAAAAAAGCCTGCTCTCCCCCCACCTTTTGCTCTTGCTGCTTTTGCTGTCTTCTGTCACCTTGAACTTTTGCCCCTATGCCATGTCACCCTGCCTTGGAGCCAGATGATTATGGACTGAAACCTCCACAAACTGTGAGCTAAATAAACCTCTCCTTCCTTAATTTTGGGTGTCAGGTATTTTGTCTCTGCAGTGAGAGAAAAGTAACCAAGAGAGTGGGAATGTAAACTAGTACAACTATGGGAATCATGGAGATTCCTCAAAAAACCAAAACTAAGAATTCCATGTGATGCAGCTATTCCCTTTCCAGGGTCTTTCCAAAAGAGTTAGAGTTCATATTACAGTTATCCATACACACTCATGTTTATAACAGCACAGTTTATAATAGCTAAGTCTTAAAGCGGCCTCTATGTTCATCAACAGATACATGGATGAGTTGTGATACTTACACACAGTATAGTACTACTCTGTCATAAAGGAGAATAAACTTGAGCCATTTGTAGGAAAATGGATGCACTGTGAGATCATAATGTTAGTAAAGTAAATCAGACACAGAAATTTAAATATTGCATGGTCTTTCTTATGTAAGAAACCTGAAATACAAATACAGTAAAATCAAAGTTAGATAATAAAAAGCAGAAAGATAGACCTTTCTCAAGTGGGAAGAGGATTTAGAGATAAAGGGACAGTGAGGGAGGGCAGGAGAAAAAGAGAAAAAAGAAAAATTAAAATGAGTTATACATATGTACAAATTCCCCTACAAGAACATAAACATTATGTACTGCAACAATAAAATAATACAAAATTTTTAAAACTGCAAGGCAAACTCTGTCAGTGTCAGTCAAGAACCTTTCAGTAGTAACAGGGGGGCATGGGACAACTGAATTTTGATAAAAATGAGGACCTCGTGATCTAAAACAGAAAGCAGTGCCAGATCGCCTTGGATAGCCAACAACCAGCAAGAGGCCAGTGGGGAAATCGAACAAGCAACCCAAATAATCATTTTATAGACCTTTGGATAAGATATACAATACAGATATAGTTGTAACTATACTGCTTTGTTAACAGTCAATCCCCAATTAATATTCACAAGATTGAATTGAGAGATATTTATCCTGACCTGAAAAAGTTCTTTGTTGCTGGAAATATATAAGCAGGTATTAGATGCTCATGTTGAAGGGTGTCAGTAGAGGAACTAGAGAAGTGAGTGGTTGACTGCAGTTAACAACCAATTAGTGGCCCATGAAATTAACATGGAACTCATAGTCAGTACTGTGGAATTGAATGAGATGAGATGGGATGGGATAGGGTGGGGTGGGGTGGGATGTGATGGGAGAGTGGGTGGGGTGGAGTGGTATGGGGTGGGGTGGGTGGGATGGGATGGTATCTGATGAGATGGGGTGGGATGGGATGGGATAGGAGGGGAGGGATGGGATGAGATAGAAATCTCAAACCGAATTACATGCAGTAAGAAAAAATACTGTTTTGTGAAACTTTTCTTTCGGTTATCTGTGGATCCCATGTTTCTAAACGTAACGTGGATATTGTAAGCCCCTAATTTAGACAACTTTCAGAAAACATGATCCTATTTCTTTCAAATTGCCTCTCCTCTTGATTTTATACACCTGGACCATGGTAGGTACTCAACAACTGTCACACAGAAAAAGCTAGTAGAAACAATAGACTCTTAGGAGCCTCAACAGCTGTAGCCAGGTGTGTAATCTGGGTTTGGTTTCACAGAAGATAAGATTAAGTTAATTGTCTCTATGAAATTTCTTATTCAAGGTCACCTAGCTGATAAACCCCTTGGCCAACACTTGAACTCAATCAAAACAGGGCTCTCTGAGCCCAGCTGTAGGCTCCACAGTACTCCTCAAGAGGGTGGTGATGGAACAGTGAAAACTGGAAGTGGAAAGTCACCAAAACATTTTAGCCAATTCATGAAGCCTCTCCAGAAATGTCAATGATTCCAGCCTATAAATGCCCATTCTTAAAACAACAAAACTCGGAATCTCGTCATCTGAAGTGGCAGTACCCAAATGCTAGTGCACAGAGTGGCTATGTCACAATCGCTTGAGGAGCTTTGTGAACAGATGGATTCCCAAGCTTTACTCCTCCAGAATTTGACTGAGTACACATACTTATGAAGCCACAGTGCTTCATAAATAGACAGATAAGTTTGGGAAACTGAGATCTGTAACATTCGTAGATTTAAGGTCTCACAGAAATCTTCAAGGGAAAAACTGCTGGTCACCATCTAGCCCTGGGATGGCAATAAATTCCGCATTAACTGCCCATTGCAATTATGGTAACAATGGCACTTAGAGGCTCAGCACAGCCAGATCCCAAAACAGTATCCAGGCTTGATCTGAGAAGCCTCAAGAGTAGTGAATGATGATTTTTGTAGATGAGGAGGTAGAAAGAGCACCACTGTGATCCAGTCCTCTCATTTTCCAGTCTTATATGCCCCAAAACACAATTTAGTGACATGGGGTTGAAACCCTAACCTCCTCATTCCCACTTGGTTGATGGTTTCCATTATGCTGGATAAGGCTGGTCAGAGTGCTGCTGTGTGCAGTGCTTCCAGCTGCTATACAGTAGCAAAAGCCAACATTTGCTTTACTTGAAAGATTAAGGGGAATCTGCCCTAATTGGTCCTACTCATTAATGTCTCTGCCACTTTCAAGGGGAGGTCAAATATTTTATTTCATTATTAGCTATAAATTTTTAAATACCAAAAGCCCTTGAGAATTAATCAAGAAAATTTATATGTTAAGAAAAAAAGGACCTAGCCCAGTTTCAAGCATGGCTTTAAATTTATACTAAAGAATATATTGATACTAGATCTTCCCTTGAGAATGAGTTTTGATGAACGTGTACAGCAAGATAAAGGGGAAAATTATTGAGTACTTAAAGAGAAGAGGAAGCTGAGGAAGAAAACAGGACAACACAGGGAGCTGCCGGTGCCCAGGGAACCTGTCCATGCCACAGTCGTGCTCAAAGCACAGACTAGATGGTCAGAAAATGTGTTCTTTCCCAGCCAGGTACTTGCTAGTAGTAGCAAGTTACTACTTTGCTAGGCTCTGTGCTGGGCCCTTACTGGAACACAAGATTTTTCCAAGCTAACTCTCAAAACCGTCCTGAGGTGGGAGATGAAGAAACTGGTGTTAAAGACCCCCAACCACCACCTCAGATAGAAAAGTCTACAGATGCTCAAGTGTCTTGTATAAAATAGCACAGCATTTGCATATAATTTACACAGGAGCTCCCATTTACTTGAAATCATCTCTAGATTACTTAGAATACTAATACAGTGTAAATGCTCTATAAATGATTGCTAGACTTAAGGGAAGAATTACAGGGAAAAAAGTCTTTATTCAGTACAAACGTGATTTTTCCCTAAATACTTTCCATCCGCAGTTGGTTTAATCTGTGGGCACAAACCTGTGGATAAGGCAGAGCAGCTGTACACACTTCCTCAGTTGGTGTTTATTTAATCTGCATGCTGGGATACCCTGGGCTTGGGCAAAGAACTTCATATGGCCTGAGAAACTGTCCTGAGAAAATCAAAATTGAGGTCTCTTCCACTCAAGACCCTATCTGAACTGAGACCCCACCATGGGTCACCCAGAGGAAAGCCAACGTGTCGCGAGCCCAAGGAGTCTGAGCTCAAGGAAGCGAAAGGCTGCCGAGATGGGAAGGACTGGAGCATCCAGACACCACAGCCTCATCTTGTTTTACAGACAAGGAAACCTCCAAACAGGTATACCTGGGGAAGGAAGCACAGGCCCTCATCTGTCCCAGCTTCCCTAAGCCTTTTCTGGGTGGTGCCTCAGGAAAACACATCTTTCTGGCACTAGAACGCACACTATGGAGCTTAAACACAAGGCTTTATGAGGAACCAAACGTTTTGACTTCATCCCTTCTCCAGCCAGTCTGCGGAATATTTCCAGTAGGTACCTTTGAACAGCACCTATTCTGAGGTGATATGGGTAAATCACAAAACATTAATTTACTATTAACATAATTACAGGGTTTTTTCTGCTCTCTAGAATTTGTTTAGTGCTTGGGGCCAAATCCTTTTCACTCTCACAATACCTTCTTTGTCTTAGGAAGGAGATACTGTGGTGGCTGGCTGGGGTGGGGAGGGAAGTGCCCTTTGAAATTTCCTGTTATCACCATCATAACCCACCTCTAATCAGAGGCAGCACAATAAAAAAGAGCTGAGAAGTCTTTAAAATGCCCACAGACTGCTAAGTATTAAATGTCTTCCTTTTCGTCTCTCCTCCAGATATGTTTTTAAATAGTTCCTCCCTCCTGAGCTTTCCCTAATACGGCTGCATTTAAATAAATTTGGAAACATTTTCCTTCTTTTAAAGAAAGCCACTCAATTTGGAAATGTCAGATAAAAATACATGTACGTTATAAGGCTATCACCTATTTTCGGCTATGTTTTTCCATTCTCTTTTCCTTTCTTTCCTACATTTTTTTCCTCCTGTTTGCTGTTCCCAGCAGCTTCTGGGAGCTTCCTCACCCCAGAGGACAGGGCTCATCAGATCACAAACAGTTTCGCTTGTTTTCCTGGCTGTGGTCGTTACAGAAACAGCGCCGGGCCCATCGCCCAATACAGCTCTTCTGAGCCACCCCAGCTCCCTGAAGCCCTGTCTGGGCCACGTGACTAAAATGAAACCAACTTGCCCTTAACTTTGGAAAATTAGCCACTCTCCTCCTTGCTGTGCCATGTCAAAATTAAAAAGCAAACAGAGGTCCCCCAATCCCTCTGATTGCATTAATCATTCAAATGACGTATTAGCATTCTTCAGACTCTTCTGTTGTGCTTCCAAATTAACACCTCCAGGTTCAAGGGAATAGAAATTAACGGAATTATCTGGCAGCCCCAGATGTCCTAGCATGCTCTTCCTTCTCACTGATTTAATATGCCTGAAGAACAGTTATGAGGCAGAAACACTGCTAATGGTCAAGAAATAATTTATGCCATGTGTAATCGACAGCCTTAGCTTCCTCCCACATTCCAAAGTTGCCTGGATTCCAGGTGAGTCCCAGCTTTCTGGGGACCCATCTGCCAATGAGCAAGGCCACCCTATCCACCTCTCTCTCTTCCAGGTCACCGCGTGGGGCGGCTGGCCCTGCTTTGAAGCTCAGAGTCCAGCTTCCCAGCCTCAGTTGGGTAAAGCCCAGTAGAGCCACAGAGCTGGCCAGGAATCTGTCCTGGGGCACAGGAAGGGGTGTGAGAGTAGAACCTGTGGGACCCCAAAAGGGGCCTCTCTGGCATTTCCCAGCTCCGGCCACCAGCGTCCTCCTTGTCCGGGCATGAAAAGGATCAGCAATTCTTCTGAGCTGTGGAAGGGCTTTTTAGAACATTGATGTAATCCTTCACAACAGAAGCTTGTTTCCCTCGGGGGTTAATCCTGTCATTCGGGAGTGTCTCCAGGGCATCAAGCCATAATTGCTCGCATAACTCTAAGAGGCAAACAGGAAGCTGGAGCTCGCACACGTTCATAAGCTTCCTAGAGCAGGCAAGTCCCTCTGTGCCTTTCCAGTCCCTTCCCAAACTCCATTGCCCCACCCATTCCCAGGGAAGCCCCAGAGGAAGAGCTGCCCACCGGAGCCTCACCCGGACTCTACTCCCAGCTGCCTGACTCTCCCAGACCGCGGGGCAGTGGAGAGGCCCAAGGTAAGTGTCAAAGCCAGACAGCACCTGAACACCAGGGCCTCCAAGTAATAGGCAGAAATGCAAATGCTTTCTCTGGGCCTTGGTGGGTACGGAAACATCAGATGTTTATTAAATGACATAACGGTAGCAACTACTCCGAACAGCCAGCCCAAAAGTGTATGCTGTCACTTTAAAAAAAATTGAGCTGATGCCAGGCTAGTCATGGTAATGCTCCCATGGCATGATTAGATTCATGCCCAGGGTTGTATTTGCATATGATATTCAGGGCATGATTTTTTTATTGTTCTTAATCAGAGCCGAATGTCAACAAAATAAATGAAGTTGCGAGTTGGAGTGAAATTTTTATCACATCAGGGATGTGCTTTTTCTCCCATTTATCACAGCCCATATTGAGAGAGTGAAATTTTTTGAAAATGTGGTAATCAATGGAAGAGCTCCATATGGCAGGGATCAAAGGTGTTACATAGTGTGTGGTTCTGCTTTATTGCCAGCCAGTACTGTTAATTGGACAACAAGATCAGAGGCAATATTAAAATCCAATTAAATTGATATGAACAGATTGCCAAGTGATGTACACTAATGTATAATTGAGTATCAAGCAAATGCAAGTCCCCATCTTCTGCTTCTACCTCCTGAATAAATGATGGCGCCATAGAGGACAGAAACAAGTTTGCACATTAGCACCACAGCTCTGGGCTCTCATTTGTTACTTTCAGAGTTGATGACTTTTGCTTTTCCTCAGAGTCAGTCTTAAAGAGACAGACCTTCTCCCGTCCCCTCCAATCCCCCACCCTTTGCCCCCACCTAAGTTGCCTTTTCTTCCCTGAAATCATGTTCCCTGTTCGGGCTCAGAAATGAAACCCATGTTTCATATGCTTCATTACATGTCTATTATATAGCAGGTCCTAAAGAGCAGTGCATTGATAATATATTGTGCTAGTTGTAAATGATCTGTCCATCTGGAGCAGCACGCTAACACATTTCTGATGCCATCTCCCAGATATAAATTACAGCAGAGCATTTCTCAACCCAAAAGGCAAGAGAAAGCAAGTAAGCAAAACACGGAGTGTTCCTGCTGGAACACCCCGCCCTCTCACTGGTCACACAAAGAAGGGCCGGAGGAGCAGCTAAAAGAGTTGTGGAGACCTGGATCCCCATAGTGGACCGCAGGGCCTGGCCGGCCGGCTGGGCAGGAGCTGAAGTGGCCTCCATTCATTCCTCTCCAAACGAGGCCCGGGAAAGGACAGGAATCCAGAGGAAAGCGGTCCCTCCCACTCAATTAGAGCAATTAGCTCACAGGCCATACGGGGGCCAGGCCTGGCTGAATAGGATGCCCCTGCCCCATCGTTTGTTATCTGAGCTGAGCTCACACAACTTAATGAGGAGAGGGAATGAGTGAAGCCAAGGGCTGTTGCTGGCAAACACTCTGGGGGCCTCGTCCCTTCCTCCTGAAGAACAGCCCCAGATTACCCCCAACAATAAAACCTGTTAACTTATACAACTTTGCTTAAGAAACAAGCCTGATGGGACGTTGGCAGGCTTCCCTGCTGCCAACCGAGAAGGACTGCAGGCAGCCGCGGGCTGCTCAGGCCCCGAGAGCGTGATGGAATGGTAAGCCAGGGGCAGACTGTCTACTGCAGCAGCCAGTTGTCTCCAGCCATAAAAGCCTGTGTTTGAAAAGTTTTTTCCTCCTCTATATATTACTAATATTTTTTTAAAATATGGACTAAAGGGGTAGGGAAGGGGTACTGAGCAGAGATTACAGTTTGTTATCTTATATTTAAGCTGCTCAAAAGAAAGCATTTTGGACTTTCCCAATTTTGATGGGACTTTGCTAATACATAAGCTGTAGAAAGAGGAAAGAAAGAGGAGGGAAATGGAAGGGAAGGGGAGGGGAGGGGAGGGAAGGGAAGGGAAGGGAAGGGTCAATTAGAGCATCTGCAGGAGAGGCATTTATTTAAAATGAATGCTAAGAAAAGGTGTTATAACTAGTTTAGATCTAAGTTGCAGTATTAGGCATATTTCAAATTTTGACCTAACAAATCATTTATGTCTCTGTGAATAGGTTAACATTTCTTTTTTTTTTTTTTTTGGTACCGGCAATCGAACTCAGGACCTTGCACTTGCCAAGCAGGTGCTATGTTTCTGAGCTATATCCCCAGCCCTAGGTTCACATTATTAAAGATCAGATTTTGTTTGTGGGCCTAAAAACACTGAGATGGCATCTATGCTCATAAACCTGTTTGAATTTTCTGTTTGGTTTACATTCATCAAAACAAGAGGATATAACTCAGCAGCACAACACCTGCCTGGCAAGCATGAGGTCACGAGTTCAAGTCCTGATACCAAAACAGAGAAAAGGCCACGTAAAACAAGGGGTTTCCTACTCAGTATTTCCTTACTGAGCAACTGTTGAATCAAACGATACTTTGCTTGCTTTCCCCCAAGCCCTCCTGACTTAGGGCCTAGCTGCGTCCACTTACAATTCACCTTGAGAAGGGAGCAAAGAGGACAGGGAACAGGCAGCCCTACTGGCACCCGACAACACCTTTGCAACATGGACCTCACTACAGATAAAGCTGGCAAACGGTCCTGGTCACAAGACCAGACCAGACCACCCACTGCCTAGAGCAGAGATGTCCTCCTCAACCTGGCAGCTAGCTCAGGGCCAAGACTCTAGTGAGTAGCAAGAATGTTCCACTTCTTAAATACATAGATGCTCTCCCTGGGTGGTAACCAAGGTCTTCTGAAAATACGGTGAACCTGTTTCTGGAAGCTGCTGTTTGACCTGAGTAATTTCTTGGGACCGTCCTGCTCCGATGATGACCAGTCGGTTGACCTGAATTCAATCTAAGGGAGAACCAGAGAGAGAAAGAGAGAAGGGAAGACAGAGACAGAGAGGCTGAACTGTATGGTGGAATTTAAGGGAACATGGTGGAGTTTATGGATATTTTAACAAAATAAATCAAGTAGCTCGCCACAAACAAAAATAAAATGTTACCTTGAAACAATATCAGGTTCACTGGGTAAGAGTTTGCCTGTTCTAGTGCTTAAAATGCGTGTGGAGTGGGGTGTTAGGGAGTTGAAGAGTTGGGTGACACTGATTAAAACTGCTCCTGGATCCCCGTGGTTGTGCAGCATCTCACCGCCTTTCCTCTTGCGCATCACCACAGCCTACAACTGCGCCGCAGCTCCCCCACAGCAAGGCGTGAAATAGTATCCTCGTTTTTCAGAGGAAGCAACAGAATCTCAAAAAAGTTAAGTAACTTCCCAGAAGTCATAAGAGGGGACAGACAAAATGAGAATTCAAATATGATCATCCTAACTTTAATTCATCTTTAAATTTTCTTACAACTGTCCTACCGAATCTGTCCTACCCAGAGTTACTGGGTGAAAGATCCCTCCAAAGTCTACTTAAACTACAAACTCCGTCCCCTCATTCGGTGGAGGCCCAGACTCAAGATGTTTAAAGAAATGAGAGTGATATCCAAAAGCCAAAGCAGAGCCTCAGAGGCAGCTCTGAGGGCGGCACACCAGGAGTCTGAGGGCCTGAGTGTCGAGATCTCTGCTAATACATCCCATGACCTCCAATAGTTCACTGATTCTCTGTGTCCTTTTATTTCCTCTAAGGACAGTAGAGCCAGCAACCAACTCTACCTCTTAAATTTCCCATTGTTATAGGCACTAGTATCACCTCACCATCTTCAAGAAACAAATCTAACCACACCACCATTATTATCATATGACCAGACTGTAGTAATCAGGACTGTTGCCATTTACTCTGATTTTCCTTTCCTAGATGCCATGATAGGACTGAACCCAGCTGTAAGTACATCTTCCAAGTAAAAGATTTAAGAGCTAGCATAACCTGTTACATCCTTTACCCTGAGACCAAAGGTACAAGAGGACAGGTTGCAACTGAGTCCACAGCAGCTAAATCTTCCAGTGACCATGATGGGTGCGGCCTCCCTCCTGACCCACAAGAATCATGAGCAAGAGGTCAGAGATGGTTGGTGTCATTTGTTACAGTAACATAACATCATAATACTGACACATACAAATCATACAGAAAGCCTGTTTCTGGAGAGAAGCAACCAGAGAAAGCTGGTCAGAGTGTAAAGACATGAAATGAAGAAGATCCACTGATAGAAGAAATATTTATTAGGCATCTCCTTTTACAACAAGCTGTGCAAGTGTGTCAGACACATTATTCTTCCTGAACTGGGAAATCCAAAACAGCTATTCTATATCATAATAATAAATGCTGCTCTTTCAAGGAGTTAATTGAAATTATTAAAATATTTGCCTTTGATAGATATTTTTCACTACCAAAATCTGTTGCTAGTCTGGGAGAGGAAACACTCCCCTCTCCAAATTGCCTACAAATCTATTTCTCAGTGAAATCTTCTTAGAAGCTTTCATTCTCTTTAGTTTTCCACAGTTGTTCATTTATAAATCTGTGGCTACTCTTAGAAGAGGGAAAATTTTAATGTAGAAATATTAAAATATATAAAGGTCATGAAAATTTTCATAGACTTCTGCTAAAGGCTAATGTGATCAAGATTTTTAAAAAATTTACCCTCCCCACAAGGAATGAGTCTTTATTGCCACTTTGAGCCAAATAAATAAACAACCTTGTAATTTCCTCTTTTAATAAGAGTTTGCATAAACTTTAGATTTGTTTGTGGGCAAAACAATTGTCCACTATAATGAGTTCATCCTCAGCGAGGCTGTATTTCCCTTTTCACCTCCTCTGCCCTTTGCTTCCCACTTTCCCTGAGGTTCTCTTGTAGTGGGTAGTGATTTTTCCACCATAAACAACCTAACAATATAAGGCATAAGGCCTTAGAAAAAGCTTTTTTGGGAAATTTGAAAAGAAAAGTGTCGCATGAAAAATGCCACACTCTATAATCCCATGGCTACTTTTTCAATTATTTTTTCAGTTTTTATCATTGTTTATAAGACTGGAGTTTGCCACAGTTCATATTTCCACATATCAGATAAAAACATACGTTTATAAATATATTTTTGTATAAGCACAGTTGCGCGCGCACACACACACACACACACACACACACACACCTTTGTATACATGCATATTAAAAGCCCAGGTGAAGTGTACGTGGTGTTGGTGGCAACTTTAGGGCTAAGTGTGAGAAACACTGTGGAGTGCCCAGAACCGCACTGAGTTGGGCAAAGCCCCAGATCAGCCACACAAACCTCTGTCCTCCAGATCAACCCTCCACTCTCTGGACTTCTGTCACCTTCCTTGCAAAATGAGAAGATTATGATAGATTGGCACAAATGTTTCTTTCTGCTCATCCTTCCAGGGATCTACTCTAGAAGCTGCTTCCAGTCTGTAAATGTTAGGGTACAGTAAATTGAAAGTTCATGTAGCTAGGATTCTGACCCAGTAAAAATATGTCAGCCAATAACACAGAAGGAAAACTCAGACATGAAAAAACTTATGCTATCAAAATAGTAGGATTGCTAAGGATTTCTTTTTTTCCCACAAATTTAATTAATATTATGCTATCTTATTTGTATAACTGTAAAGCAACTCAAAATTAAATAAATATAACGGTCTATGTCATTACCCACAGAAAGTGTCAACACATAAATACAAATCATTTCCTTATATTTATAGACACACAAAATAATTATTACCAAATCCATATGATTATCAGTTCTGATTTTTCAACAGCAAAATTCTCTTCAGCAACATAATTTATTTGTCTAAAGATGTGAAATAAGCTAGTTTGCCAAACACTTCGTTGTTCAATTGTTTACTTTGGCATCGTACACACTATAGTCAGTGTCTATTGTCACTCCACCTTCATGGCCCACCCACATACACATGCTTGTTGTCAGGACCAAGTTGGCATTCTTGGGTCAATACTTAGTGCCAAAGGTCATAAAAATCATGTTATGGGTAGAAATACCCAGGAAATTTAGGTCTTCCTCTATTGCCTTATTCTCTCCCACTGTCTGAACTTTGACAACATAATAACTCAGGCAGGAAGCAAATTAGACACCATGCAGGAAACACTAGAGAGGCCCCTGCACAGAGTTACCTGAGTTCACTCTCCTGCCTGCACCTGAAGTCAGGTGAAGCACACCACTGGGCATTGTGGAGCCTTGAAAACTCTTAGTCACTTCCTTACCCTACTCCTGCCCAATCAAATGTAGTTTCTTCTCTGGGAGGAATTCCATGGTTAAGGAAAAGACATTTTCTTTAAATCATTACACAGTGAATTATTTTACTCAACAAATAATTTGGTAGGTTACAGAACCAAAGTCAGCTGCAACAAAACTGCCTTTTGGAGACTTGGTTCCAGGAAGTCAAGCTTTAAACTGTCTTTCATGGAGTTTGAAGAGATTTGCATTAACTCTACATGTCACAAACAAGGGAGCTCACCAGAAAAGCAGGTTCATCCAGTTGCTTAAAAACCCTTACCTACTGGATCTCAGATCTGTCCAGAGAAAGAAAATGCAACTGACGCAGACTCCAGGGCCACAGGGAGATTTCAGTATGGATAGCCTTCTCGCCTCCATAAAAAATCTCCACCAAGCAGGAAATCAAAAGTCCTTGGCAGCAACTGGAGAAATGAGACAATGTTTTCAGCAGAATTTCTCTCCTGGTGAACTTCAATGTTGCATCTCATTCTCATTTTGAAGGTAGTTCCCACCTCCAGTTGGTGCTCTAACTTTAAAATAGACAAACGATAGATTTTTTTAACTCTCTAGTCCTAGCCAGGTGTGGTAACACTCACCTGTAATCCCAGCACTCAGAAACCGAGGCAAGAGGATTGCAAGTTTCAAGCCAGCCCAGACTACAGTGTGAGACGCTGTCTTCAACAAAGAAACAAGTGAATCCTGGGCTTGTCGGATTTTAGAAAGTTCTTTGTCCATCTAAGACTGGGAGATCTTTAAAGAAAACAGGAAACTGTCAAGGGAGGCAATAAGTAACACAAGACATGGCCGTGCAATGTGTGGTTGAATATCATAGAGTAGCTGCTCCCTAGACACTAATGCTGAGTTACCTAGGTTCTTATCTCACATGAACTACTTGCTAGCTGTAATCTGGGGCAAATAATTTCATCTTTCTGAGTCGGAGTTTTTCACCTATGTAATGGGGATAACGGTGCCTTCTGCACTGGGGTCACTGTGAAGAGAAAATGAAAGCTTATAATAGTATCTGGTACTTGGTAGCTGCTCAGTATTCACTGTTATTGTTGCCGGTTTGCCACTGTGTATCTTTGGGAAAGTAATCATTTCCCCTCCCCGAGTCTCCACGCGTAAGATGAAATTAATAATATCCTCATGCACCAACGTAGCTCACAGGGTTGTTGGGAAAGATCAAATAATCCAATTGACGTGAAAAGTTCTTCGGGATGGAAAAATACTTCAGAGTAATATCTGTAATATATTGCTTTTTCAATGTAATAATATTATCCCTCAGTCAATTAAAACCAAGCCCTTCATTTTAAAGGCATTCAAAAGAAAAAGAAGACCAATCCTGGGTTGGCCAGAAACTCCATCATAGGCCAAAGTTCAGGGAACACTTAGAAAGGACTGCTCCACTCTGATTTTTACTTCCAACAACACCGCATTTCAGTCCCACACAGCAATAAATGGGGTGGGGGTGGCTGTGATGAGAAACCTGCATCACTTCAGCTCCATGGTGAGGCATTTGTGTTTGCTCTGAGTGGCCAGACATATGCCCTCCAATCAGCGGGGCCTTACTATAAGCCTAGTCTGAAATCAGATATGTTTTGGGCACTGCTCATAATTTCAGGGCAATGCAATTTTTGACCCGAATAACTATCAAGGGGCATTGGCATATGCTGCTATCAGAACTTTCCAGTCCCAATAGCTGGGCAAGCCAGATGATAATTTGGAGTTTAGACTTCACACAGGCAACCCACCACCCGTCCTTGATGTTGGCTGCACTGAACTTTTGGACTGAAATGACCAGTTGTGCAGATGCCAGGGAAACATGGTTGGAAGCAGCCAGATGCCAAACGAGTCAGCTCTGCTGCTGCTCCCAGTCAGAGGCTGACTGCATCTTCCTTTTATTTATTCTGACAACCCAGTGCCTGCTAACACTTACCCTAGGCTGTACAACTGCTCCTCCTCTCCACAATGTCCCCTCCTTCTCTGCCCCCCCAAAGGGCTGGATCCTGGGCTGCCATTTCCACACACCCCAGATGGCTTTCAGTAATTAGAGTTTTCCCTCCTCTTAAAAGTGTTTTCTTTCCTTCTCTCTCCCTCCCTCACCCCATTAACCAATCATAGAAAGGCAATCTGACCATTATATATTGAAGGAAATAGTAACTGATATTCATTAAGTCTGTTCTGAGCTAAGCATTGGTCTCAGTACTTTACATAAATTGTCTCAGTCCCAAATAAGTCTGTGAGGTGAAGTCTATATCATTCTCTGGTATAGATGACCAGACGAAGCCATAAACATGGCACGTGGTGCAGAAAGCCGTGCAACATCCACGTGATAGAACCAGGGTCCTAGGGAGTCCCAGATTTCAGAGAAATACAGTACAAGAACCACAGAGCTTAAAAGCACACTGAGCTTCCCTGATAAGAAGGAATTATGCCTTAGGACTGGAACACTGAAATCTTCTACACATGGAGATACGTCTTCATAATTGCATAATCCAAAGGAATTTTATTTCACTGGCTTCAGCATGAACGGCAACTCAAGTAGACTTGCTACAGATTCTCTCAAGGAATACAAGAAGGGACCATTTTAAGGTTCTTTAAAGGGGGCAGGCAGCACAGACTCTGGGTCTGAACCCGAGGATCCTGTTTTCACGTGGGTAACTATATGCACAGCCCTACTTTTATACACAAACTTCCAGGAACACATTTACATCTTCCAAGGACAAGGCTATGTCTTTGCCTACCAAGCAATAACAATTAGACAGTCAAGGGCTTACTATGCCTGCCCCTGGGAACATACCTGTGGCACTAAAGATGACATTCAAGGATCCTGCCTGGGTGGAGATTATTGCAATCTATAAAGAAGACAGACGTTAAATGAATGATTGTAAATAATTAAAAGAACAATGACAAGAAAGGAAAGTACTCTGAAGAAAAATACACTGTGCTTTTGAGAAAGTGGGGGAAGGGACCAGCTAATTTCCTTTAAACCCAAGGCATCTCTCATGGAATTTGAACTGAATGCTTTCAAGATCACCCCAAATCCTGAAATCACTTAATAAATATTTCTGAATTAATATCCTAGACAAGGGAAATGAGGTAATGCTTGCAAACCGGAGAAACACGTGGCCGTTTCTTTATATCCCAGAGCTGGGAGAAAGTTGAAATGAGCTCGAACAGAGGATGACAAGGGACACAGGGCACACTTTGCTGTGGTTACAGCACTAGCCAAACTAGCCGGATTGTTTTGGGCCTCACTTTCATGAGGCTTAATACAATCAGGAAGGGCTTAGACGCCCAGCCAGGATAAATACCCCACCAGGAGCCTGATCAAGCAGAGAACCAGAAACCAACTGGCCTGGCGGTGCCCAGACACACATGTGGGCGGCTCCACCAGCCAATAACTCTGGCCCCCTCTGGGGGATCCCCACCCCCCACCAATCAACACATCCTTAAAGTCGCCTCAGGCTGCTGAAGCTCCTAATCAGACCTGGGTTGGATTGCAAACATCTCTATACTGCCAGTGCTGGCTAATGTGATTAGGCACAGAGCTTTAGCCAAATAAAAGGGATGGAGACCAAGGAGCCAGGAAGACAGGAAGAAGAGGAGAAGCAAGGGAGTATGCCATCCACTGATGGGTGAACGGAAGTGGAGAAAGTCCTCGTGACTCCCCAAAAGGGAGGAAGTTAAAAGTCAAAAGAACTCTCAAATCTAAATGATTTGCTGCTTGGTCAAATCACTGAACAGGCAGTCAGCAAATACTAAGGGCCTACTACACAAGTGCTCCATAACGTATGTGCCTCCACAAACAAACCGTTGTGATTCCTGCTCCATCCAGCTCACAGCCCACTGCAAGAGAGACTCAAAACAACTGCCAGGGAGCCCCATGTTAAAGGCACCCACCAAGATAGTGCATGGGCTTATTACATATTTTCTGAGAGAAAAGGATGAATCAATCAATCAAGGAAAGTAAACAACTACACTACTGAAGGGCTAATTGTGAGTGTCAACTTGGCTAAGCTACAGTGTCCATTTGTTTGGTCAAACACTGGTCTAGATAGCCCTGTGAAGGTATTTCTAGGTGAGATTAACATTTAAATTAGGGCTGGGGATATAGCTCAGTGGAATAAGCGCTTGCCTAGCAAGCGCAGGGTCCTGAGTTCGATCCCCAGTACCACAAAAAAAAAAAAAAAACATTTAAATTAGTACACTTACACAAAGCAGGTGGTTCTCCATAACATAAGTGCATCTCATCTATCAGTTGAAGTCCTAAAATCACAGACTGAGGTTTCCTAGGAAGAAGGACTTGTGCCTTAAAACTGAAATATTGAAATTTTATTTGACTTTCCAGCCTGCACCTATTAAAATTTGGACATGTTAATTCCTATAGTTGTGTAAGCCTGTTCCTTAAAGTTCTCTCTCTCTCTCTCTCTCTCTCTCTCTCTCTCTCTCTCTCTCTAAATGCATATCTCCCATGGGTTCTATTTCTCTGGGGAACTTGTCCAACATACGCATTAAATATGCCCTTTGATTGCAAAAGAGTTCTGGATACCAGGACTGTCATAATGTGAAAAATTTGCCCTTCTTAGAATTGAGGAAATAAGTTATGATAGTTATGTGGCCAGCATGCTGGGATTACAAAGAAGAAACAGAATGCTTAGGGCATGCCGAGGAGCCAGTGGGAACCCAGGAGCATCAGCGTATTGAGCAGGCAGAAATAAAAAGCATAAGGAGACATTGCCAGCCAGAAGACAAGGCCCAAGTGACAAACAAGGGAGGAGTAAAAACAAGGAATCTGTGTGTGCTGTCTGACTCCCCTCCAACCCTCAACACCAGCACCAGCTCCCAAGCACTCGCCTGCTGGTTGCACCCCATGAGCATCTTCTCCGGGACTTCCAAAGCTGCTCAGAGCAGAGCATCCCCCTGGAAGACAAGGGCCTCAGGATCTCCCATCCAAGGGGGAAAGCAGTAAACCTGCACCCCACTTGTGCAATCTCAAAAGGGTTAATTCATAACTTCCCCCTTCCCCCTCCCCGAGTAGTGGCAATCTTTCCTAATCATTTCCATTTCTATTCCTGTTTAATTCTCCCATTCCTCTCTTTGTTTTCATGACCTGTGGGAACCTGAACTCCAGCTGGAGGTAGAGTCTGCCTTTATACTTACAGCAGATATTTAAGCAATTATCCTGTCACTGGGCCTTGCCTGGCCTCCTCCATATGGGTTGCTCCCAAGCAAGGCATTTAGTTTCTCCTTTGTTCCCAGTGCATGGAGTAAAATTGTTCCAGCAAGCTGTTGCCCTTGAGCAGTGAGGCTGGGGAGATGGGGGTAAACTTGGTTAGCAATGCTCAGTGTCTACACAGAGGCAGGAAGGGGTGACTTGTGCTGCTGTCAGTGCCAGGTGCTGCCAACCCTATGCTGGACATGCTGTCTCCCTCCAGCAGCCAAGGGGGTAAGATCGGACTCATGTCTGCACCATGCCACAGTTTAAGTGGTGGGAAGCATGGAGATGTGGTGATGTGGCAACTTTGCCTGCTGCCCTGGGTCTGCACATGCATGCTCTCCTCTAGGGCTCCCTAGAGGCCAGAGATTAGACAATCAGAGAAGTATGTTTAACTCATCAGTTTGCTGTGACTCTAACACCCTCAAAGAGGAGGTCTAAGGAGAAGCTTCAGTATTAGTTACCTTGACTGCTGTAACAAATTACAACAAACTAGATGATTTAAAACAGTGGTAATATATTCTGTCATGGTTCTGGAGGCCAGAAGTCCAAAACCAGTAAACCTGGACTAAACTCAGAGTGCGATCGCTCATGATCCAGGAAAGAATCTGTTCCTTGTCACCTCCACGCCCTGGTGGTTGTTAGCATTCCTTGGTTTCTGGCCCCATCACTCTAGTGACTGCCTCTGTGGTCACAGGGCCTTTTCCTCTACATATGTCAAGTTTCTCTTTGCCCTCCCTCTTATCAGGACTCTCGTGATGACATTTAGGGTTCATCTGGGTAACCCTTCAAGATCCTTAACTCGATCACACCTGCAGAGACTTTGCCATGGGAGGTAACAATCACAGTTCCAGGGATTATGATGTGGGTATTTTTGAGAGAGCATTATTCTTTTACTAAAGCTTCCTGATACAATCTCATGCCTAATTTATCTCAGGGTAAGAGAAAGGTCTAAGAAGGTAGGTGAGCAGGCTTTTCTTTAATCCAGTGCCAACCGGTTGAGGGGGAACCACGACCCTCAGAGATGACCAAGGGCTCAGAAACTTCACAACCACACAGTCAAAGGGATGTGTTCTGTTCGGATACATCCCGGGGTTCCTATTGCCTTCATTCCCAATGTCCCCATCTGGGCCTATATCCTGCTTTGCCTGTCTCCTACTTTATCAACTGTGGTAAACTACAAAATTCCTCCTCCCTCAATATATCCCATTCCTCTATAAATGTGCCCTTATTTAGAAAAAGTGTCTTTGCATAGATTAAGAGTCTTAAGATGAAGCCATTTCCCTAGATTATCTGGGTGAACTTCAAATTCCAAAGCAAGAAAGAGAGAAAGAAGGCAGTGGACCAGGGAGGCCAAGATTGGAGTGATGTGGCCACTAGCCAAGGAATGCTCAAGCCACCAGAAGCTGGCAGAAGCAAGAAATAGTTTCTTCCCTAGGCCTGTGAGCAGAGAAAGGTCCTGATGACACCTTGATTTGGGCCAATAGATACTAACTTCAGACTTCTGGGGTCCAGAACTATAAGAGGGTAAAGTTTGCTGGTAATGTGTTACAGCAGCCACAGGAAACGGAAACAATGCTTGCTCTGACTTTTACATCTTGCCCACCTCAGCGCTCTGGCCACTCCCTGACCATTACCCCTGATCCACATTATACCAAGATTGTTGTCATTCCTCACTTCAGAGGAGCTTCTAATCCTCCTGCCAACTTCTGATGGCAAGGCATTGGGTTTCCTTGCCAAGGCATCGTCAGAGGTTAAGTTCGTTCTTTCCAGGACAAGAGCCTAGGCGAAGAGAATAGAGGACAAGGCTGGACGTAAGGACCACCAAACCCACAAGCTGGTGCTTTCCCTTGGCAGTGCGGCAGGGTCACATGCACTGGGAAGAGTCCCTGAGTAGGGCCATGTGGGAACACAGCAGCCTCAGAGACTAAAGCAGAAAGTCAGCGCTGCAGGCTCCCTTCCTCCTATAGCTCCATCCTAGCTTCCTAGCAAGAACCGTGGGTCTGCCCCTTAGGTGACAGGCCCTCATGGTTACAGAGCACTTTCTGATTCCATAGTTCTCCACTCCCACAGCTCAGAGACGCACGCTGTGGGACATATGGGAGTGTGACTGTCCTGTGTTATAGCAAAGAATGCTGGGCTGAGGTCCAGACATGTAGAATCATAAAACAATGGTCCATCAAACACCACAGTGGCCCTCCTGACCCCTCACTTCAGCTCATCTCTGCTGTCCACGCCTCAGTGGCTCCTTCCATGTAAGAGATGTAGCTACAGAGGAAGGCAACAGGGAACTCGTGCCAATCAACAGCTCACTCTTCCACACACTGCTTTCATCCTCAGCCACCCAGTGAGACAGGTGCTACTTACTGTCCTTGTGTTATAAGTGAAGCACAAGGAAACAAAAGCACAAGAAAACTGATTACTTTGCCCAAGTCTTGACTGCTAGAATATGGAGGGATCAGGATTTGAACCCAGGTAGCTTGGCCCCAGCATCTCTGCTTTTAGCACAAGGGTGGCTAGCATAGCACTGCGAGACTCTTCTCCAGAGCTAGAATTCCACAAAAGTGTATTTAAAACATGACATTCTAAGCACTCTCCAAAACAAAGAACCAGAGGCAAAATGTAAGTAAATTAGCCCTTTAGAATGAAAGTGATAGTCTGAAATTCCTATTGGAAACTCTTTCCACCAGATGTGTCTACCCTTAATATGGTCATCATTAACCACACATGTTTGGGGTGCACCCACATGCCTGAGTGTGTGTGTGTGTGTGTGTGTGTGTGTGTGTGTGTGCGCGCGCGTGCGCTCCTGGACAGAAAGATGAGGGGCAGACCCTCCAGATGGCTCACCAGAACCCTCACATCAGGCCTTTTTTGGGGCCCCTGCCCCATCAAAGGGACTTTGAGTTTGGAGTTGGAGTAAATTAACAGCATTCCTGCTCTTTATTTATCTCCTTTCTGACTGTGATAAATAGCCCCAGGGAATCCTTGCTTCCTATTCTGGGTTGAGAGAAAAATGAAACATCCCTGCCTACATTTCACACCAACACGGTGAGTAAGTATATATTACAAGGTGTCTGTGTTCAGCCATAGTCCATGATTCCAACCCCCGAAAGTAGCAAGTGTGCTCAAGGCCATCATTCCAAGACGTTCGAGTTAGTGGAGCCAGGTGAAATGGCTGCCAGCGTCTCCGCCATGAAAACTGACAGTCCAGCCCACAGATCTGATGCACTGGTCCACAGAGCACGAACAGGCCAACGCTGAATGAAAGATGGGCTTGGGAGGTCTCAGATTGAATCTCTTTATTGTACAGTTGTGAAACTGAGGTCCAGAGATGAAATATTATTTTTCCAAGAGTACACAGCAACATAGCAGCTGTGACATACTGGGTTACTTGCATTGAAACTCCACACAGCACAAAGAGAAAAGCTAGGCACATATAAAAACTACCAGCCACTAAAAAGGTGGCAAAACAGGGAAGACTTATTGGGTCAAGACTGAAGGAAAAATAAAAAAGAAACCCAGAGTGAGTCTGACATTTTGGGCTACTTTTTTCAGGCTTTAAGGGCTCACCCAATGCCAATAGAGACCTCTTAGAGGTGTAAATTTAGTAGACCTTTTGACAGATTATCTTGTGGACAAGGGAAAAACATAGTGTTTAGATATGCCAAGAGAGAGCGGTGGATAGGATCCTAAAGTTTGGCACCTAAAGGGACATAATCTTACCAGAGGAGACAGGTTGAGTGAAAAACTGAACCAGTCCTCACAAGAACTAAAAGTCAGGTTTGAAAAGTCATCTTCATTAGATTGTGGTGATCTTATATTTCTAAGGGCTTCTGCATTTTATAAATCCTCTCTAAAGAAAGCTAAGTTTACATAGCCTCAAACGATTTCTAACTCTTGTTCGTATACTATACCTGGTTCTCAATCAAAAATAACCAGACATATAAGAGAACCCAGACAACAGAGATATTAGACACAGACTTTACACTAATTATTCTTAATATAATCAAGGAAATTTTAGAACATAGATGTAGAAATTCTATTTCAAAATGTTTTTAAAAGAATGAAAAAATTCTAAAACTAAAGAATAAAATAAGTAAATTTCTTAAATCTATAGTTGATTTTGAGAACAAATTAAACACAGCTAAAATGTGTATTGATGATCTAGAAAACAGGTCAGAAGAAAACTTCCAGAGCAAAGCAATAAAAGATAAAAGGATAAAATATGAGAGAGAAGCATTTGAGATAGTACCAGATTTATTGCACAGAGAAAAGAGGATCTAAGAAGTATAACTGCTATCACCAAAAAATGAAAGAGAACAAGGTAGAGGAACATACAAGATTTTTTTCCAAAAATGCATAGCATTAACTATGAATCTCAAGTAGGATAAATTTTTTTAAAACTTAATCTTACCCACACATCAGAAAAAGCTGAGATTAACTTAAAAAAAGAGAGTCTTTTAAAATTTAAAAAAAGAAGAAGAAAAATTGCAGAAACAATAGAATTCACATTGGACTTTCTATCAGAGCCAAGTCTCACAATAATATAACCATTTCTTTGAAGAGCTAAGACAATAACTGCCATTCTAAAAATCCTATACCCAGCTGAAATATCTTTTAAAAATATCAGTCAAGTAAAAAATTAAAAACTGAGAGGTTTTGTCAGTAGACACAAACTAAAAGAAATTTCTATAGATCGAAAGAAAACAATCCCAGATAGAAGCTTGAAGATGCAGTAAGACCTAAACAGCAAGTGAAAGGGTCAACAGATGGGCAAGCCAAGTGACTAGTTACAGTCTAAACTAAAAAATTGTCTTATAAGACTTAAAATATCCGTAAAATAAAAACATTATAGTAGCATATAACTGAAGGTATATATATAATGTGCCCTGGGGTGCCCACTTTATCCAAAAAGTAATGAAAGGGCCAATTTGTCTTATTTCACTTTTACATCAAGGGTGTATATGTACAATTTTTGAGCAAACTCTGTCATAACCACTAAAAATATAACAGACAAGCTAATTAAGGTAGAAAATGAAATAATACATGCAAATAAAATTAAGAGAATAGAAATGGAAAACCATGGATGAGACAAAAATCCAATAGTAAGAGTGAAGATTTAAACCCAAGTATATTCATAAATACATTAAATACATTCATAAATACATTAAAAAGCCAATTATATTTATAAATACATTCATAAATACATTAATGGACAAAATGTCTCAGTTAAAAGAGAAAGACCCTCGGTTTTGATGATAGTGGCCGTATATGAATAGCCTGTCAATGACACCCACTAAATGTAATCATAGAAAAATGCTGAAAAGATAGAAAGAAATATTGTACAAATACTAGCCAAAATAGAGTTGGCAATCCTAAATTCATACTAAATAAGTACAATTTAAGGAAAAAGTATTCAAGGAATTAAAAAAAACACTTCACAATGATAAAAAAGCATTCAATTGGCCAGGAAAAAAGTATGACATTCTAAATTTACAAGTAGGTATTAATTTACTTTGCCACTGGCTAGGGTCTGAAGTGATAGGAAAAACATCCTCAGCTTCAGAGAATCATCTTAAATGAAGACAAGGAAAGGAAGAAGGGGTAAAAATAACAAACAGACACAAAGTAAGTCATGGAAGTAAGTGGACATGGAGGGAGAGAAATTTAAAAGGGAACTGAATATGAAGAAACAAATTTAATGAAATAGAAGAAGAAAAGAAAAGGAAAATAGGACAGCAAACAGATGGAGGTAAAACGCTGAGAGAAAAAGAAAGAAGCCACCACTGACCCATCTCCGCAGGCAAGCTCAGCTCTTTCTCTGTCGGGTCAGACCGTCCTGTGGCCCAGAGACTGAACAATTGCCATCAGACCACTGCCTTTGCTCATTTCAAATATCAAACACAGAAATAAGACAAGGAGCAGTCATGACCACGAACCACCTTTCCAGTCTCAGAACCCACGTACAGTATGACACTCTGCACACCACAGAGCAAGAAAAAAACCATGACATTTCCCTTCTGCCTGGAAAAATCCAGATACAGGTCTCCTTGCCATATCCCCAACCACTGCCCAAGGCCCTGCTGGGGTCCTGTCAAAATAAGACCAGATAGACCCAAACCCATAAACTCAACTCCTCAGCCAGTTTCCCTAGATCTGAGTCGACTTCTAGTCAACAGGATATGGAAGACTGTTTGGTAGCAAATTCTTATCCCCTGTTCTCTACTTGCACTGGATATTTTGCTCTGCTTTGTGGTATTTTGTGGCTATTTGTCTATGTACATATTGGAGAGGAGATAGAGGAGTCATTACTCATGAAACAGAGTTTTAGAAATAGTTTTGAAAATGCTGGTGTCCTGAACCTGCAACTATAGGAACTCTAGACCATTTATATAATATTTGTAAACTTAGGGAACCACAGAGAAGTGGTTCGTTTATGCAATCAGTAATGGTGAACAAAGCAGACATGTTCTACCTTAATAGTGTTTACATTTGAGTAGACAGAACATAAAAAATTTGGGCAAAATAACTAAAATTTGCAATATAGCATTAGGACAAAAGATAACTGGGGGCTTAGGTAGTCAGGGAGGTCTTTCTGAGGAAGTGGCATGTAGATGAATTGTAAAGAATGAGAGAAGCAAAGCCAGGCAAGATGGCACACACTTGTAATCCCAGCATTCAGGAGGCTGAGGCAGGAGGATCACTGTGAGTTCAAGGCCAGCATAGGCTATATAGAAGGTTCAAGGCCTAAAGTGTATAACAAGATCCTGTCCCCCCGCCCCCCCCCAAAAAAATAGGGAAGCCAGCCATGGAGAAGCCAAAAACAGTTCTTAGCAAGAGGGAAGGAACAAGTGTGAAGGCCCTGAAGGGATTTCTTGGTGTGCTTGAGCACTGAGGGTGAAGTCCAGGGTGAGCTTGTGTGTGATAGAGGAGCGGTGGGGAGAACGGTCAGGGTAGACATTATCAGAGCCTCTCAGCCATGGTCAAGGGTCTGGGCTTTATCCACCAGCCATGGATAATTTCCAAAATGTTTCAGGGTCTTTTAACTTGGGAAGTCTAGTCTTTTGTGTTTTGTTTTTGAAGTTCATTATATGTTCTAGATATGAGTTATCTGTTCTAGGAGCAGCTGGCAAAAATTTTCCCCTTCTGTATACTGGCTCCCCACTCTCATCTCCCTTGTTGTACAGAAGCTTTTTAATTTGTTGTAATTCCATTTGTAGAAAGAACGCAATTCACACGTAATTCTTCGGTGTGTTGTCCAACTCAACTATAGACATAACATTTAGAAACCGCCTTTAGGATCCATGACTTTCCAACTTTTTTCTTTATAGTCAGTCACAAAATGTACTTCATTTTGTAAGCCACCCATTAAGGGGCATTCTGATTCTCTTTCAAGTTCTTCAAAATCTTCCACTTCTCTTTGAGGTGGGTCTTAATCTCATGATGTAAATAATTTAAGGTCTTGATACTTGGTGTTATCTCTTCTGCAATTGCGGTTCCTTCCAGAAGGACCTTGCCTATTCCTATGTCTTCAAGAGTTTTACCTGTTTTCTCACCCAGTAGCTTTACTGTTTCTGTTTTTATATCTAGTTCTTTAACCTCTTTTATTTGAGTTTAGCAGACAGTAAGAGATATGGATCAGATTCATTCTGCACATGGATAACTAGCTTTCCCAGTACCAATAAAAACATGAGACATTGAAATGAACACATACTTCTCCAAAACAGAAGCACAAATGGCCAATAAGTACATGAAAAACTATTCCGTGTCCTTGGCCACTACAGAAAAGGAAATGGAAACAACCCTGAGATTCCATCTTACTCCAGTAAGGGTGATATCATTAAGGACTTGGAACAACAAATGCTGGGGAGATTGTGTCCTACATTGGTGGTGGGAATGTAAACTAGTAAACTGGGTTGGAAATTAGTGTGGAGACTGCTCAAGAAAAGTAAAAATAGAAATTCCATTTGGTTCAGCCATACCTCTTCTGGGTATCTTCCCAAAAGAGTTGAAGTCATCATCTTAAAGTGACACATACAGACTCATGGTCATAGCAACACAATTCACAATAACTAAATTATGGAATGGGACCTATATGCCCATTAACAGATAAATGGATAAAAAAATTATATACAGTGGAGCACCACTTAGCCATAAAGGGTAAATGTGACTCATTCGTAGAAAAATGTATGGATCTTGAGATCATAATCCTACTGAAATAAACCAGAGATAGAAGAATAAATATCACATGGTTCTTCTTACATGATACCCCCAAAATATCAATAATTTGGGGAGCAAATAGACATGGCAGGAAACAGGGAGGTAGACCTTGTGGAGCTGGGAAAGGGGTCTGGAGAAGGCTGGAGGGGAGGCAGGGTCAAAGGGAGTAAAAACGATTGAGAGGTGGTATGTACACATCCAGTACCAGTTCCCAAAAATGAATGTAATTACTCTATCATAAACATACACTAAAAGAATTGTTTAAATTGATGGAATGGGCAAGCTCACAGATGATGCCATAAGAATAGGAAGAGGGAGAGTATAGATAGATAGATAGATAGATAGATATAATTAATTACAAACCAACGTGGTGTATGTATTAAATTCTTATTTTATTGTCTTCAATGAACCAAATTCATCTACATCAGCTGGTGAACCATGGCTTCATGTTACTTGTTTTTCTTTTAAGACAAAAGATTGTTTTTTCTAAATAAAACCTCAGTATTCATGTATAATTGCAATGCAGGTACTTTATCATAAATAAAAGGGTTGGTGTTTGCAATTTGGGCACTTGTCTCTGAAAGTTTCACCATCACTACTCTAGTGATATAGAAGAGTTTTAAAAATATGGTTTCTAATTTTTTCATTCATTTGGCTTTTAATCTTCAATAAATAATTCTGACTTTTTTCAGAATGCAGAAGAGTGACCTGTTCTATTAAGCAACTGCAAGTCACAGCTCTCAAAGGCAGAGCCAAGGACTGTGAAGTCAGAAGAGTTTCCGGCTTGAGACCTGCCAATTCCAGAACCAGAAGTGACAAGACCTCAGTCTCCGCGCCAGAGCGCCTAGGCCTCACATTAGTGCACCAAGCTTGTGAACAGAACGCAACGCAGGGACAAAACCGGTCGCTGATCATGTTTTGCCCGTGCTCTAAGGCCCCCTCAGCACGGTGAGCAGTCCTCTTATTTGAATGACTCTCTATAAATTTACCACACTATAAATGTTTAAATCTAGGTATACAATTTAATCTATTTCATCAGAACACAAGTTGTTTTAATGTAGTCTTCTTTTAACAGGCTTATTGGGATATAACGGATGCAAAGTTACCTATATATTTAAAGTAAATGTAGGATATGTCTCACAAAGAAGTGCATCCCTGAAAGCATCACAATGAAGAAAGTCAGCACAAATGCCAGCGCCAAAGTCTCCACATGTCCTATTCTCTTGCCTCTTCTCTCTCATACCCCGCTGCAGTTTTTCTTCTTCCTTCTTCCTTCCTTCCTATTCATCTACTTTTTTCTCTCTTTTTTGCCATATTGTACTACCTAGAGCTTCCAGTGAAACGTTAAATAGAGGAACAGACATCTTGGCCATGTCCTCGAGCTTGGAAGAAAAGGAAAATCTCTCATAATTAAATATGTTTCCAGCTGTGAGTTTTTCCTGCATGCTCATTGTTGTATGTTTACTTTTCTTCTTATTCTACAAGCTGTTGTATTACTCAGCTTTCCATCACTGTAATAAAATGCCTGATTAAATCCCCCTAAAAGGAGGAAAGATTAATGTAGTTCATAGTTTCAAAGGCTCAACCTAGATTTACTTAGCTCTGTTGCTTTGGGCCTGAGGCAGCACAGTACACATGGCTGGAGTGAGTACTGAAGAAGACCTGTTCACCTTGACCATGAAGCAGGGAGTTAGAGAAGAAAGGGAAGATCCTTCCAGGGCACAGTGAACTAACGTCTCTCTTCTACATGGCACCTCCTGAAGACTCTGTCACTTCACAATAACGCCACAGGCTCACAATCAAGGCTTTGCATGCGGCCTTTGGGGACACTTCCCAACCACACCAAGTACTTAAAAGAGCAATGAAGTTGAATTTTGTCAAGATAGTTTGTATTTGTTTGGTTTAGCTTTGCATCTTTACTGAGATCATTATTTCCAATTTTTAAATTTAAATTAGTGATTGTCAAATTGTTACACAGTCACATATTAAGTCAATATTGCATTCCTGAGATAAACACCACTAGGTCATAAACTATTCTTTTCATGCATTATTGGATTAAATTTGGATTTATCTAGAATTTCATTAAGAATGCTTGCATATATTATAGGAAGAATCTTGATTTGGAGTTCTGTTTTCTTATCTCTGTCAGGCTTCACTATCAGTATAACAGTCTTGTACATTCAGTTGAAAAGCATTTTCTCCTTTTCAATTTTCAAGAAAAGTTTGTGTAGAATTGAAGTTATTTTCTCATATAAATGGTAAAATTTCTCCATGGAATCCTCTGGGCCTTGAGTTTTCTTTATGGAAAGGTTTTTAACTGTAAGCTCAATTTCTTTTATACAGGGTTATTAAGTTACTGCTCTCTTTTGAATGAGCTTTAATAGTTTACATCTTTTAAGAAATGTGTTCATTTAATCTAAGTTGTAAAATTTATTGGTTAAAGCCCTCCTGTACTATCTTTTAGATATCTGCACAATCCATTGTGATAGCTACTCTCTCATTCCTGATATTGATAACTTGTATCTTCTTTTTCTCTTGATTAGTCTGGTTAGACTTTTATGAATTTTATTGATCTTCTCAAAGCGTCAGATTTTTATTTCATTAATTTTTCTCTATTCCTTCTTTCATCTTTTAAAGTAATTCCTACTGTAAAGCTTAATTTTTGCTTCTAATTACTTGGTTTCTTTTGTTCTTTAATTTCTCAAGGTAGAAGGAATATTGATTACAACTTTTTTTCACTTCTAATACACAGTATCTAGTACTATAAATTTCCCTTAAATACTCCTTTAGCTGCTCCCCACAAGTTCTGAGAGATTATACTTTTCATTTTTGCTCAATTTAAAACACTTTCTAGTTTCTTTTTTGATTGCCTCTTTGACCCATGGGTATTTTTAAATGCACTATTTAACTTCCAAATATTTGAGGTCTTTAAAAAACTTTTCTACTAAGTTCTAATTTATTTGCTCTATGATCAGAGAACTTTAATTTGAATCTTATTAAATTCATTGAGATCTATTTTCTAGTCCAGAATATGGTCTATTGTAGTAAAAAGGTAATTCATGGAAACTTGGGGAAAATGTGTATTCTGCTGTTGTTGAATAACATGATCTATAAATGTCAATTAGAACAAGTTGGTTTATGCCATTGTCTGAGACTCACATCCTCACTGATTTTCTGTCCACTTGTTCTATCAAGTGATGGAAGAAAGGTATTGGCATTTCTGACTATAACTGTGTATTTATCTACTTGCAGCTCTCTCAGCCTTTGCTTCCTGTACATTTAGGATTGTAATATCCTATTGAGGAATTGATACTTTTAGCTCTGTGGAACAATACTCTTTATTCTCAATAATATTTTTTGTTCATAAATCTACTTTTTCTGATATTAAAATAGCCACTGCTGGTTTCTTTGATTTGTGTATGATATACCTTTTCCTATCCTTTCACCTTTGACTTCTTTCTATCTTTAATCTCAAGTGAATATACTGGTCTAAATTTTTTAGAAAATCTGATAATTTTTGCCTGTTGATTAGGATTTTGGGAACATTTGTGTTTACTATGGTTAATGATATGCTTGGCTTTTAATCTGTTGATTTTCTATTTGCCCCATCTATCCCGTTTCTTTTTACTTCTCTCCCACTTTCTTTTGGGTTACTTAAATTTTTTATAATTCCATTTTTTTTTGGCTTGTTGCCCTAGTGTATATAACTATTTATTTTGTTATATTCCTGCTAGTTTCTCTAGGATTTTTCCTATTCATCTTTGATTTTTCATAGTCTACGTCCAAATGATATTACACATACAGTGTGTGATGGTTTTTTTTATATAACTTGACTGGCCTATAGGATACCTACACTTATAGTAAAACTTTATTCCTGGATATGTCTTTGAGAGTGTTTCTGGAAGAGATTATCATTTGAATCAGTAGACTGAGTAAAAAGGTTATACCCTCACCAATGTGAATAGACATAATTCAGTTCATTCAGATCCCAGACAGAAAAAATAAGCTGAAGGAAAAGAAAATTCTCTCTTCTTGAGCTGGGATACCCATTTTATTACCTGCAGATATTGGAGGTGCTGGTTCCGATGCCTTCAGACTCCAGGCTTACACAAGCAGCCCACACCCTTACATCAGCTCCCCTGGTTCTCAGGTCTTAGAGCGGGGACTTCGTTACACCATCAGCTTTCTTGGTTCTCTGACTTAAAGATGGCATATCCTAGAACTTCTTGGCCTCCATTTTTATGTGACCCAATTCTCATAATAAATATATTTTTATATATCTTTATTTCTCTGGGGAATTCTGACTACTATAGATCATAACTACCTTAATACATATCCATTTCGCACTAGGTGTCTCAATTCTAGTAAAAAATGGCATTCATTCTTTGTAAGTATGTTTTTTAATTCTGCAGTCTGTCCTACCCTATAAGGATTCCACTGATGCATAAATTAATTCCTTAGTTGTCTCATGGTTCATTGCTGCTTTGATACTTTTGTATATACTTTCCTCTTTGTGTCTTATTTTGCATGGTTTCTATTGCCATGTTGCTTTTTTTTATAATGCATAATCTGTTTTTAATTTCATCCATTGTATTTTTCATTTCAGATATTATGCATTTATATCTTCCATGTCTCTATTTAACATGCTCAACTTTTCAGCTATTTTTGGAACTTAGAAATTTTTTAAAGTTATGATTGTTTTAATGTTCTTTTCTATGAATTCGATCTCCTGTGACATTTCTTAGCTGGTGCTTTCTATTGACAGATTCTTTTTTATGAACCATATTTTCCTGCTTCTTGGTATACCAAATAATATTTTAGTAGGTTAGTAGACATTATTAATTTTATCTCATTGGCTACTGGATATTTGTATAATCCTGCAAATATTTTTTTATATCTGTAAGTTGTCTGGAAAAAATTTGGTCTTTTAAGATGTTTTTCTTGAGCTTTGTTAGATGGAATCAACTTTTAAATTAAGGCTAATTTTTCCCCACAACTGAGACATAATCATTCTAAATATTGTCCTCAATATCTTATGAATTATGAGGTTTTTCCACTCTAGATGAAGGAGCAAATAATTATTCCTGGCCCTGTATGATCTTCAGTGATGTTTTTCTTCATATCTATTTAGATGACTCTCTAGCCTTGAGTAGTTTCTTCACAGGCATGTGCTACTTAGCACCACTCCACTGAAGACTTGGGAGGAGCCTCAGCAGATCTCTGAAAGCCTTTCTCCCTGTAAGTTTCTCCACTCTGCTATTTGACCCTGTAAAAGCTAGCCAGACTGCCAGGTATGTCTTCTGCCTTCAAGGAAATTGCTGGTATCCACTAGGTTTCCCCTCCCTGTACCATGGCCTGGGATGATCATAGGATTCACCCTGTTTATTTTCCATATTTAGGGATTACTGTCATTTATTATCTTTATGTCTAATGACTTGAAAACCATTATTTCATATGTTTTTTCCACTTTTACTGTGTTATTTTGTCCTTGTTACTCAATCCTAGTTGAGAAAAAAGTTCAAAAATTACCTTTATCACAGAACTTCCTACATCTCCTCATAGAACTGACTTTCACAAGACCAGACCTTCTTTGAGACTAAAAAACACAATTCACTTACCATTAAACACATAAAATATGCTCACTTGGTATTGATTGAACTGACTTATTATAGTACAATGTGCCTCAACAATTTACTGAACATAGGAGGGACAGCTCCCTTTTGTCTAACACAGCATATAAGAGTCACGATTTCTGGAGTTTTATCCTACTTCTACCACCAAAGGACCTGTATAATTTTGGACAAAGTATACACCTCAATGGCTACTGACCATCATATGAAGAAAGCTACACTTACTAATTTTACATTGTTGGGAAGAACTTTATAAAGGGATAAAAATCCACTCGCACAAAATGATTATCAAAGAAAGTACCTAAGAAATGGATATACCTTGAAAGACATTTTTGAAGTTAATATGATTTGTTGTTCATCAGCACTACATTCCAGAATTATCGAATGCTAGAACTCATAAGGATCCTTTCACACATGGGAAAACTGAGGCCTGGAGAAGTTAAGTGACCTGCGGCAGGCCCACACAGATAGTCAGTGACAGATCTGGACTCAGAGCTCTTTCTATCATAAAACGATGCCTTCAATTCCAAACATCACATTCTTTTTCACTGATTTTTTTCACTCAGCTTTGGCATCCCCAGTGATTTCACAATCTCCATGTGGTACCATATGTTGCCATAAATGAAGTATATTGCAATGTCATACATTTTTTTTCAAAAAAGAAGAAATCCAAAGATCACTTGCATAACTGTCATGGCCTTCAGAAGGAGAATGATTTACAAATGCAGGAAATATTCAACAGCAAAGGGTTTCTCAGACAGCTCAGAGTGTGTATCTTATGCCACATGCTGGTGTTTGAAGCTGGAACACTGTTAGGAAAAGAAAACTGAAGGAGAACATGTTCCTGTACATTTCACTGCTTACCCAGTGACCATCAGACCATAACACGGCTACGTCTGCAGGCAGGCCCGGGACTAATCAAGACCAAGGGCTTGACAATGAAAATAATACAGGGCAGAAACTCAAGGGAGAAGAGTCCACAAGAGACAGATGTGGGGTGAGATCTGCTGAGCTCCCCCTGTTGGACAGGCCCAGATGGTACAGACCACAAAAAGCAAATTGGAAAACAAAGTCCCCCAAGACACCAGGTAGCACATGTCCAAGGGACCTCAGTGCCGCTGAGGTGCAATGGGGAAGACAAGACTGGCAGGAAGCCTGAAAGTATCAGACACTCACAGTCCGCTCAAATTGTGTCAAAGCTGTATCATGATTAGAAATTCTCCCACCATAGTCCTGGAAGATCTCAGCAGTGTCCTTAGAATAAACTCTGGTTTTGCATTGATGGTGGAATGCAGTGTCTCCCAGGCACCTGAAAATTTTTTGCAAACAAACCTCTTTTCAGCCCCTGAAACAATCTACGTGGCCACTTGCCAGAGACTGAGAACGCCCTGGTCCTCAGGTGTTTAGTGCACACCTTCACAGCTGGGTGTGACAGTTCTGCTCTGATGTTTGGAGACATCATACATAGGAGCTATTTGATATTCCATTTAATTTACTAGGGATCCAATGATGACGTAAAGCTAACCTCCGCAGTTCAATTATATAAACAAAACCATGTTTTCTTTAGCCAGGATTTGGTTTTCTGATATCTGGTGTATGGCACTGAAAAGAATAGGAGTCCAGCTAAGTCAAAAAATATCTTATTTCAGAGACAAGTAAAAATGGTACATTGAAAGATCAATAGTACCTCAGTACCTCACTCAGGACAGAAGAAGGGACCCAGCCACAAAATCCTAGAGACATAAGTAGGAAACTGAACCTTGCTGAACAAAATGAAAGAAAAATCTAGAAGGGAATATCAGCACCTGGACAGAGAAAGAACAAAAACCCAGAACATCACTATGGGACAGTGAGGGACAGAGAGGATATCAGAGAAGACAGGAAGGTGATGGACATCATAGTCTGTCCCGAAACACCAGCCATCAACTGCCCTCAGGCAGGAGTCTGTGGACATAGAGCCCGGCTACCCGAAAGACACTCAGTGAGCTCCCTGGCAAGACTGCAGGCCACTCTGTGGCCCAGGTGCTCTCTGGGGACATCACCATCTTCTCTCCCTTTTCCTTCTTGAATGGCAATTAGAAGAAGGTTAACTGAGTGTCTTTCTCCCAGGAATCCTCTTCCACTTTTCAAAATCACAGCGTTAGCAAAAGAAAATCCCAGCTTAGGCTAACAGGTAGGAGCGTGGTACAGGCCGGGAGCTGCTGCTGGAAGTGGGGAGATTGGGTGAATCTTCCCAGCGGGAGGTTAATACGCATCATTCGGAGTTGCAGCTGAGGCCCATTTGAATGACAGGCGGCCAGGAGCTGAAAGAGATGCTAGGATCCCAGAACTGCTGGCATGCGGGCTTGAAAGAGATTTATTTCAGGATAATTAGCTGGGAGTATTAAAGGTGGCCAGGAAGATCCACAATTACTGTTTAGCAAACAGAAAGGAGACATACACATGCAAAGAAAGAAAGAGAGAGAGAGAAAGAAAGAAAGAAACAGAAAGGAAGAAAAGGAAAGAAAGAAAGAAAGAAAGAAAGAAAGAAAGAAAGAAAGAAAGAAAGAAAGAAAGAAAGAAAGAAAGAAATTAAAGGACCCAAATTTTTCTTCACTTGAATGCTGCTTAATAATTGGAAAGAGAGAAAGGAAAACTAATGGCAACTGTGTTGCATTCAGATTCACACAGGAAAGTGTCAGAGGAGTACAGGAAGAAAGAAAAAGAAGAAAAGAACAGACTGGTGGTAAGGCTGATAGTAAAAATCCTCTCTCAGAAGTGGAGTGTTTCAGATGCAGAATCTTATGGGAAATTGTTACATCAAAAGGGAACTTCTCCACCACACAAGGACCTTTGCCAACATACTGCATTGATGGGCTTAAAAAAAAAATCAAATGGAATCTTAAAGTGCAAGTATCTAGAACTAGAAGTTTCACATTTCACAAACATGTGGAAAGAAGGTAAAGGGAGGAAAGGAAGAGGCCCTGTTGCTCCATCCCGTGTGCCTTAGGGGATATTAACACCTTTGTCTGGGGCCAGAGAGTTGACAGTCCGGTAACCCCTCAGACTTGGCAGCGGAGGTATTTTAGCTTTTTCTCAATTTCCACCTCACTGGAGACAAGAGTGCCCACAAAGGAAGACAATAGTTTTACTTTACTTGACCGTGAAAGGACCAAGTATGGGATTTTCTAGATTGACCTACCAGCCCCGCCTTCCTTACCACATCTGGTCACTGATCTTAGCCAAAAAGATAAACAGAACCTCGACCCAGCACACTGCCTCAAGAAGGGGCCAGGAGCCCGACGCCCTGCAGAAGTCTCTCCCTAGATGTGTGAGATGTGTGTTGCGCTCATCCCCGCAACAAGTACCACCCCTGGTGTTCTCTGCAACACAGAGGCTCCTTGGAGAATGAAGCTTTGTGTTTTTATGAGCTCAGGTCTTGGCTCAGAGACCTTTAGAAGCCTTTAGAAATCAATGTCAGGCCCTGGGCTGGGGTGTCTGAGAGAGGGGAACCAGGAGAAGGGGGGAAATGGGGGGGCAGCCAGGTGCCCCTAAGATTGCCTCCTTCTTCAACCTGGTCAAGAGAGGATAATGCACTCCTACTTCATGAGGCTGACAAGTTCACAAGGAAACATCAAGGCTGTGGCCTTTTCTGTTTACATCTTTCTGAGGAGAGCTGCAAAACTTAAACACATGAAACGAGAGTTTACATAATTGATGAAAACATACATATATAGTAAAAATATAAAATATTCAGGAGACACACAAACTTCTCAGAGGGGTAGAGGCTGGCACTTTGGCTCTGCCGCGGCTTTATTCTTAAAAAAATAAATAATACTGAAGGGAAATGAGGAAACATAAATGGCTTGAGAACACCTCTAGCTGTGCTGCACATTCCTGGATTCTGAGGAAGTGTCAGAGAAGCGGTGAGATTCAACAGGGGAAGTTCCTTTCTTGTCCATTCAAAGCCTTGATCCATCGCAGCTCTCCCAAATCACATCATCAGGCCTGGTGTCTCACCCTGTGACATCCTGGGGCTATAGTGAGGAGTCCCCTGTTCTTCTGAGGATCACAGCCTCCGCAGAGAGCCATGTCCGTGCCTGCTCTGGGTTCCCCACTGTGCCCACCCTGCAGCATGCAGAAGCTGCACAGTGTTCTGGGAGGGAATGAAGTTCCATTTTTTCAGGCAATGGAAAATAATTACCCAATTTTCAAGGGTGTTCACTGGAGTACAGTTTATAATAGGGAAAAATGGAAACAATCTCACTCTTTATCAAGAGGAAATTATTCATGTGCATTATGGCCCAGCAGTAATATGGAATATTTTGCAGCATATTTGAAAGAATGAGATAGTTATGGAAGGATATACTAAATATAATAAAGAATTAAATCATTTTTGAAAACATTAACATTTCAAAAAAGTAAAACTTTGAACAAACAAAATATATGTAAGAGCAGTCATTCTACTGACTAACAGGACCAAAAGCAGGAGAGGCCACATGGCCGTCTGCATGCTGGGCAGCCAGAGGATCCAGTTAGCGGCTTAGTCCTTAGGATAAGAGGATCAAGGGTGCAGTCCCAGTCTTTGGCACTCAGAGAAGCGATACCCTGAATACTCAAAGCACACACATTACCTACACACTTTTACATAAATGAAGTCGTAGCTGGAGGGCCATATACAAAATCAGTCATTATTTCAACTTCTGCCTCCACCCAATCCCTGTGTTTTGCCAAGGTGCCAGAAACATTTAAAACAAAACTTCCCATGCAGCCTCTTGCCTATTACAGTACACAAATGACGTAGACATTATGTCATCATTGGGCCCAGGGGGTGGTGAGGAGAGTTTCATTTTAGAGAATGGGCTCATACAATGATGGAGGTGGCAAGCCCGAAACCTGCAGGGCATCCCAGTGAACAGCAGGCCCAGAGGGGACCTGAGCTGGAGCCCGAAGGTGCTCTATCTACAAGTAGGACTTTTTCCAGGAAGGTCGGCCTTTGCTCTAAAAAGAACTTCAGGGGCCAGGAGGAGACCCATACGCATTATGAAGGGTAACATGTTTTATTTGAAGTCAAAACATTTATGTTAATATCATCGAAAAACATTTTCAAAAAAAAACACCCAGAATGTCTCACCAAATATCTGTGTACTAGTCAAAATTGACACACAAAATTAACATTATAAGTAGGTAAGTAAGGAAAGGTAGATGGCAGACACACAGATGACTACATAGATAGACAAATGGATGCAAAGCTATAGAAATTGGAGGGATTGAGAGGTTCTGGAAAGTGTATTCCCACAGAGGTTTCTTTGGAGAGAAGTGGGGATGTATGTCTTAATTGCTTAAACTTTTTACAGTGACAATATACTAACTTCTTTCTGGATGTGTTTACTTATTTTAGAAAAAGAAAGAGTAATGACTCTCAAAGAGGGAAAGGGAAGGAATGTCATCTAGGTCTTCAGTCTGCCGACAGAGGAGCTATGCTGCCCTCTATAACTCCTTGCAGAAACAGTTGGTATGATTGTCGCCCCTCAGACGCCAGGCACACGCCAGGCACCGGAACCAGCCTAGGAGATCGGTACTCATGCTTTGCTTTGTAGATGAGAAAACTTGGGCTTGATTGTGCTAACAGCAACTCCCCCATCACACATGCTCCAGAACCTTTTTTAAGTCCCCACATCTCACGCCTCACTTGGGACGAACAAGGGACTCACTCTGCAAAAGGCACCTGTGTCTCCGAAATCAGCGCAAGCATGTTGCTGCTTTTTTCAAAGTGCTTTCAGTTTCTCTGCAGCAGCCTAGATAAACTTTCTGCTGCCTGTGGGCCCTGGCCACAGCTGGCAGCCGGTCCCATCCCGAATGTGCCAAACACAAACGCAAATAAAGTTCGAAGGACACATGCAGCCAGACAGCATCAGAGCTCTCCATCCAGCTTCCAGACTTATTATTTCTTATTATTTCTTGAGAGCTTCCACTGCTCTTTTAAAAACAAGGACCTTTTTTGTGCACTGCTCAATGGTCTATTTTAAACCTTGACTGTGTTTGTTTACACTCAGGGCTAGGCCTCGCCCTTTGCCATAAACCGCCCCTGGCATGGTACAGAGAGCTGGTGGAGATGCCGTTCACAGCCTCCCCTGTGAGAAACGGGGTGGAAAAGGAGTGTCTGCAATTGTCCAAATTCCAGAAGGGACCCAGCAAAGGCAGTGCCAGGCTAAAAAGCCCAAGCATTTCTAGGACAGGAGTGAGCAGTATGCAGGGGCCATTATGGAAAAAATGAATTCTTGTATACTAAGGAAAAAAGTAAATGTGTGCATTTAGCCTGCAAATATTTATTGAACACCAAGTTGGTGCCAGGCACTGTTACAGGCACTTAGATATATCAACGAACAAAACAAAGAAGCTATCCTTCGGGAACTAACATTCCAATGAGGGAAGAAAACAAACAATAACTGGTGTTTTTATGTGATATTAATAGCATGTTAATACTATTAATGAATAAGTATGTTGAAGATGCTTCAAGTCCTTCTTTAGAAATGCAAAACTTTTCCCAAAGAGAAGCCCCAGTTTTAATGTGATATTACCCAATCGCCTCAAGAATTGGGATATCTGAACTCTGGACACCATTGGTCTGATTTTATCTGCCCCTCAATCCTCGTCATCATGTTGGGTCTCTGCTCTCCAAGGCTGATGCAGTTTAAGGAGGGAGGAGACCAGGCTGTCCCAGGCAGTTCAGGCCTTCTCTGGTTCTGCCTTTTTCTAGGCCAAAAAGCTCCAAGCCTCCAAGCTGACAACCCAGACCTTCACTCTTCAGCCTGAGCCCCCTCAGGTCAAGGAGAAAGCAACTTGATACAAAAACACGTTCACAACTGAATGGACTCTGCTTTGCATCTGGCAGGTATTTGCTTTTTAAATGAGAATTCCCCCTCTATTCCCTCAGGGGCAAAGCCTACCTCTGGTAGGGGAATTTCAGACTCTGAAACCAGAATGAGCAAAAGTATTTTTAGGCCAAGAGGGCTTCAGGGCACCTTCCTGGGATGGTATAAATCTCTGTCTTCAATTCCCAGGGCTGCCCCTCACCCTCCCTTTGCACCGCTCACTTGCCAAATTCCAGAAGCTACTCATGTTTTCTAGTAACTACTATAGAAACGAGAATCAGGAGATGGCAATAGAGGAAGCAAACAGGTATCTCATCAGAAAACCTGCACTTTTGAACAAAACATTTGTTAAGAATACATCTAAGTGTCCTTGGGGACAAGGTATCTACCACAGATTGGATCCCGTGGCCTAGGTAAAGGGATCCATATTGCGCTGGTTTTTGACAAGATCTGTGACTGATTTGGCAGTTCATTAATGAATGGACCTGGAACACACATTCCTTTGGCTCTCGAGAAAGCATATGATTACAGCATGCGTGCTGGAAAATGCTATAACTAAAGATGCAAAACAGGGTTCATTACACACCCATTTTCAGGGCTTGGAACTTTCTGCAACCACCTCCTTTTCAGAAGCACCATTTGCAGGTGATGAGCCTCAGGAGATTCTCTTTAGGGGGGTCACACACACACACACACACACACACACACACACACACACATTCATACAATGCAAAAAAGAAGAAGTGTGGAGAAAAGGGCGTCCAAATCTTCATAATAAAAAAAAAAATGAGTCCTAGCTTGTGCAGAGGAAAAGTGAAAGAAGGATGGATTCCTGTCTAGGAATCAGGACCCTTGGCTGGACCCCAAAGGTTAGAACAAAGTGCTGATTTGCTTTCAGGAGGTGACACATGGAAATTATGTCATGGCTCTGTAAGATTACATCTCAACAGTAGATCATTGTAATACCTAGTTTGTCCCCTTGTACTGGGTTCACAGCAGTTTCTCCTGAGCCATTAAAAAAAAATAACTGTAATCATAACAAAGACAAAAACACCACCACAAATGTACAACCACCCTCCCCCGCCAATAGCTCCAAGGGAAGTGCCTGGGTGCACCTGACCTCTCAAAGGTAAAGCAGGTAGAGGAAATGGTCCTAATAGGGCAGGTAGCGAGAAGAAGGTAATGAGGCACAGAGAGGATAGGCAAGCTGCCCAGGGGAAAGAGGCCAATCCACAGACAAATAAACACAACACTAACATTCTCAGTTTTCTGCCCAGGATTCATTCTCCTCGGACTGCTCCTCCTCAGAAATGTCAAGCACATTATGCAAGAATACCAGGAATCTGTGCTGAGGCAGAGAAGACTTGGTTTTCAGTTCGTAAAATTATTAGCACAAAAGCATTCTGCCCAGACAAATTCACATGCCCTGAGGCCCAGCACTTCCTCACACTCTCTTTTGTATCAGTCCGTGTTTGTGACACATAAGGAACACACCCATTATGGGCAGCTGGTGCACACACACATCAAATCTTAATCCTTTTTATGTCTCCTTCCCCTCCACTTCCTCCTCCCGTCTCTGTCTCTTCATCCCCTTCCCTGCTTCCTATTATCTTTGACTTTGCTCTTGAAATTATTTACACTTTTGGTTTCTCATAGAAACTATGTAACATTTCACCTTTTGGTTCTGTGTTACCTCACTTGGCATTATGATCTCCTCAGGTGCACCCATTCTGCAACAAATGACACAAACTTGACCTTCTTCATGAATGCATAGTACTCCATCACACCCATACCCCTTCACACACTGGTCATTGTGAAGCTGTGAGGCATTGCTTTTATCACATACCCCTCTCTCAGAACACAGGGTTAACTATGAGCGTGGAGGTGCACACATGCGGGCAGAGGCCTGCTGCTGGGTAAAGGAAGGAAGGAGATTACATGACTAAAATTTTTGCCTTTTTTTAATCCTAAAATTATGAAAATGTAGGGGATGTGAGACTGAAAGAGAGTTCCTAAAGAGAGAAAATTAAAGGCAAAGGCACACACAGAGAGTAAGACTGCAAAGTCTAACCATGCCAGGCTGGAAACACCTCATTCTAAACGTCCAGGCTACGTGGCCCCCCAGGAATGCATTATAAAGACCACTTGGATTTGAGCCATGTGTGTGAAAATTATATGCACCCAGGTACCCATGCCATACAAAATGTTTTATGCAACACTTTAAGAGGACACTTGTTACATTGAACTAGAAGTGAAATCAGAGAACCCCTTGGCCTAGGAGAGGAAACTCAGAAGGTCATGAGTCAGTGCCTCTGGTTTGGACCAGTTCTGAAGAAAAGCTTTTAAGATTCTAAAGAAAGACATGTGAGATCCTTTTCAGTCACCTCTAACAGAGCTTGACCACTTCATCACTAGAATGTTCTTCCTTGAGAATGTCCGGCCCTTGATCCATGGTGAAAATCAGTTCCCTCCCTCTACTGTCACAATCAAAAGCATATTTGCACTTTTGGCAAATTTCAATCATTCTCTTCAGTACTGGTAGAAATCAGACTTCTTAGCAAAAAGAAGACAGCATGTAGACTTGTGTAAAACCAAATAAAAATGTGGAGAACTGCCTTCACTATAATCTAGACTTGTGTTACTACCTGAAATTGATATCATAGTATACCTAGCCAGCACCTGTCTAAGAAAACCTTGTTATTTCTGCCCAGAATGACTAGCTGAAGCTATAACTAGAAGTTTAATTGTAGTTTCAGAGTATTGGGTATTCTATCCCAGCACACGTTAGCATTTTTACATATACCTGGGAAAAGCTAAAGATCCTAAAACTGAAGGTTCAATTAATACATTGTTAAAGCCACTGAAATGTCCAGTATCCCCTGCTTTCCATTAGCCTCCTGTCCTTGCCCACAGGATTAAAAGGTCTTGACTTTTGATCCTAGAATCCCCACAAATGTGCTACGCTCCTGGGACAAAAGTCTTCTGAAAAACAACTTCTTTCCACTTGTAAAGGGAAGATAGCAGAGTAAATTGTTTTCAAAGGAACTAAGATGTTTAAGGTTCTATGTAATAACGTGGTGAAGATGCATTGAGATAAAGCTTGTGAACTCTTAGCTCAAGCCTGGCATATAATAAATGTTCGCTTTTATTATTAGTGTTATAAACAGTCTGGTTCACCAACTTAAAGCTGAGTTGTCAGTCTCATCCCTTTATCTATAAGGACATTATGTTAAGCCCCATGATCATGTGATAAGCAAACTCACTACTTACACAAAACTGTCTATACCCATTACTGAGTCTAGCAAAAGTTACAAATCGTGAGGAAGGCTTTAAGAAAACCATCAAAAGTTTCCTTGGTGTCAGTAATTCAGTCTGCTCCTTTGTAACTGCACAGAAAGTACCCAAATCTGATCAGCCTTGCATCTCTGTGACTTGATTCCTAAATATCAGTGTGTCAAAGATCTACCTCAATGCACCCTCACACAGTTTGCCATTTACCCTGATCTTCCTGCAGGTCCCTTTCTCATCTAATTCTTCAGGGCAACCATGAAGTAAACCACCCTCCCTTTCTGCTCTAGTTGCGGGGCGCACATGTGCGGATGAGCATGTTGTAAGACAGAAGCCACTTGAATCCCACATGCAGAAGAGCTGCCTGGGAAAGTCGCTGACCTACACTGGACTTGATGAAAGCAGGAGATAAACTTGTGCAGTGTTATTCCACATCAATGCCAGGGTTTGTTTCAGCTTACTGTATTTTGATTAATAGGGATTCTTAGCCATCAACATATTAAGGGAATGGACATTTATGCAGTACCTATAGTATAGGCCATACTTTGTGGTACAACTCATTCTTTAGCCATAAAATCTACTTACTGGGTGGCAATCACCAGGTTTCCTGAAAAAGTAGAAGAGAAAATATCAAGCGGAATTTTTAGAATATTAAAATTGTTTTGTTCTGCCTCCTAAGCACATCTGTGCGCACGTGTGTGTGTGTGTGTGTGTGTGTGTGTGTGTGTGTGTATTGGGTTATAATATAGACTGCATTTTACACTGTGGTTCATGATCCAAAGAGTTGCGAGTCTCACAGCAATCATATAAGATAGGTCATATCTCCATGACCTCCATTTCACAAAGAAGGGTACCATCTGGAAGGTCTAAGTCACATGGCTACTAAAAGATGGTGTTGGTATTTGGGGCAGTTCGACTTCAAGCCTGTGTGCTGACCTTTGTCACAGCCAGTAGCGATAGGCCCACAGTCACCTGTGCATCCTCATCTGTCCCTTCATGCATGTTCAGGAGCCAAGTGTGAGCATTTTGGTGGCTTCTACTTGTGGAATTTTTAAACAGGGAGCATTTTTTTTAATCACCTAAATTTTCCAACCCATCTGTAAAATACATCAGTCTCCATTTGATTTCTCCCAAGGGTGCCTTGAGTACCAAGGAAGGAAAACCAAGACAGAAGAGTTAGTCGGTGTTGGCCAAACTGTAGCAAAAAGGAACCTGATATGTACAAGTCATGAGCCTGAAATGGATAGAGACAAAAAGCAGAAGAGAAATAGAGTCTATTCTCACAAGGCAGGTGAAGTAACAGAAAAACATGAACTCTACCAATACCAGCCTATCGCACTCGCTCTCACTTATTCCTTAAGTGCATCCTTGGGCACTTCTAAGTGAAAATACGGATATTGTATAGCATAGTGAAAGTCAGTTTTAAATATTCCTAGGAGCTTTGCTTTCCACCGTAAGCAGAGCTTTAAGTATCCACCTATGTGCTTTTCAGCTTGGCTCCTAAGAATTTGATTCTTTCAGGACCATCTGAAATGATTCCTTGCTGTTTGAGTGGGAAGCTAGAAGCAGCATTCTTGGTCTGATGCTCGGACCTATGGGCAAGGTGCCATGGCTGCCCTGTCAGAGAAGCACAGGAACCCTTCCCACGGGGACAAAGATAACTGGTGCTCTAGAGAAGACCAGCAACTTCAGCTTTTATTTGACCTGGGCCAGAGAATAGGGCACAGCCAAGTAATCTCGGACCCCACCCAAGTGCCAGAAGCCGGAAAGAGTTCTGCTGGGAAATTTAGGTCCCGGCTGGCGGCCTCAAGAGGATAAAAGTGACACTTAGTAAACTGTAGATTCCAGATGCATAGCTTTTTGCCAGTCAGAGCAGCTTCCGGCCTGCAGGGTCAGACAAGTCTCAAGTGACCAGAATTCTGAGAGTGTTTCTCACTCAGCTTAACAGGTGTCTATACCATTCTGCTACAGACTCAGCAGGAAGCTCCAGTGATAAACCTTTCTGGGTCCTTGCAAGTCTCCCGAAAAGCCACTGTCACAAATGTTTAGAAAGAGAGTCTGAGAGCCACATGCCTTGTCCTGGGAAACTCCACCCTCAAACCCAGCCAACAAACACACAAGGATGTGTCAGGATACCCAGCCCCTTTCCGGCAGACAGGGTGCTCCTGGAGGCAGACTCTTCAATGCTAAATATTTCCAGCTCAAATATTCCATCAGGAACATGTGGGCCCCATCAGGGCTCATGCATCCTGGCATAGTCTTGTCCGCAGCCCTCCCTCCCCTCTCCAACAGAAATCAGACTGGTGTTCTTGCCTTCAGCCCCATCTTGAGAAGGGAAGACGTTACTCACTGACCTAATGAGTGCATTTAAAAATTGCTGCTGTCTGCCATAGTAAATTCCTGTCATGTTTTTTTATGATAGATAATATTTCAGAGACACAGTCCTGAGTGGAATTTAAAAAATCTTTTAGAGAAATAATTTCTGTTCAGAAACTCAGCTGCGCAGATCTCAGCTGTTACTCCTGTAGAGAAAGCACATTCTCAATTCCTGCCCAGGTGACAAAGCAAGCCAAGAACTGGTGCATAGGTGGACTTTGTGTAACTCACACCTATGGTGGGAAACTCCAGTCACGGTACCGCACCTTTAAATCTTATTAAGCCCCTTCTAGGTATCAAAGGTAGCCAGTCCTGCCATTTCCTGAGCCCTGTCAAGTGCAGGTTACAGGAAGTTGACAAAAGAACGTCCATTAGCCTAGCCAAAATTCACAAGCCCTATTATTAAGATGCTGCCTAGTTTGATCACCCTTTTAATCTATCAAAACTCCAGAAGGATAATCTCTTAAAAAGCTTCCCCCTTTTCCCACCTTTCCAACCCCAGAGTCCTTTCCTTTGTAGCTTAAATCAAGGCAAGTTGATTTTGCACAGTTTGGAGGAGAGATATGCTGGCCGCTGACAAAAAACAAACACAAGACTTTGCTACCTGGAAACTATTCTCTTTGATTCAAGACCGAATGTCACCACTTTATAAACAAAGAAGATGATTAAAAATGCTGCCCTTTTTTTTTTAACCCAGAATCTTCTCACAGTACCTGGCACTCTTAAAAAAAACCAGTGGGCACGCCAGAAGAATACTCAAAGGGATTACGTGCTCTTCGCTGGTTTTGTTTTATAAGCCAGGGCTACTGAAAGAAAATAGAACCTCCTGTCCAGGTGTTCCTGCTTGGTAAAATAATGGATGTAGATTGATGTGATCTGTAGGTAAAGGACATTAACACCCTCAGACCCCTGACAGGCATACTACCCCAGCGGGCTCACTCTATAAGGGTTTTTATTCCAGGCAGAAGCCTCTCCCCCTAGTAGCAGAATGGGTGTGCAAGATGAACTGCCTGCATTATTGATTTAAGATGCCCAGCTGACAATACACTGAGCCTCCTTTTATTTATTTCCATGAGGTACATCTTTCTCTAAACTGAATTGTCTTTGATTTGAAAGCCAGGGTATCTTCCCACCCACCCCCCAAAGAAACTGAATCCTCTCTGGACACACCTGCTCAAAGGCAGCCTGGTGGCTGTTGCCTGCTGAGGCCAGATTTTGTGCTGCTGAGGGATGGACAAGAACCACACTGTGAACATAGTTTTTGATCATCCTTGTTTAAATATGCAGTGTGTCAATCAGAGAAGCTTGAAAAATGTTATAATTTTAAAATGTATCCTAAGCCAGGCGTGGTGGCCCATGCCTTTAACCCCAGCACTCAGGAGGCTGAAGCAGGAGGATCACCATGACTTTGAAGCCAGCCTGGGCTACATAAAGAAGCCCTGTCTCAAAATAAATTAATAAATAAATATAAATATATCCCTGCTCTCTGGTCAGTCTTGTTTGTTACAGTGGACTGAGTGGTGGTGATAAGGGTTTCAACACATATTTTATATGTGCATTTAAGGGGTATGCTGGAAAGGAGAACAAATAGAGGGGACCACACTGGTAACTAGTAGGTTTGATGCTGGGTCCTCCTCCCTAAAATGGCAATATTGATGATATATTGTGAATGAATTGGTCCCACCCTAGGAGACATTTTCCAGCCAAACTCCCTGAACTCACCAAGACTCATCGCATTCATTAAGTAATTGATTCTGTCTCTCTCAACTTGACTGTCACCTTATTGTGGGACCTTAAAGATCTTAGTGTGATCCAGCAAAGCTTCCACAGTCACCTTCCAGCTATTAGTGTGTGTGTGTGTGTGTGTGTGTGTGTGTGTGTGTGTTCTTAAGAGTCTAGCGAAGGAGACAAGGGAGAGATAGCCCATCAAGACATCTAGATGGTGCTGCTAAGAGGCTGACTATGTGGATTTTTAAAGAAGTTCCTGATACACCAATGACTCTCACTTCACCTTGAAAACACTTAGCAAACCTGCACCTTCAGCTTCTGGCCTGGGCCAGCCTCTTTCTCACCAACCTCCAGCAACCGGCCCACCCGGCTCTCACAGCAGGCCTATCCCGCAGCACTCCGCAGCCTCGAGAATGTACCAGGCGAAGTGCCCGCTGAAAGCTCCACTGAGAAGCAGTGCTGCCTTCACTGGCTGCCTTCTACCTATGAAGCCAACCCCACAGTGGTCAGGTTGCCACCACCTGCTGCCCACCGTCTGGCCCCCCATAAAGACCCTCTTATTCACAATGCCCCACCTCCCACTGGAATCCCCTGCCACCCACCACAGCTCGTGCCCTTTCCCATGCCTGGGGAGCACCCCCGGTCCTCCTGCTCAGTCCCTCTACATCATCTCAGGCCCACCACAGCCCAACCTCCTCCCCAGCCCTGCAGACTGGGACTGACACGCAGGACCTCTCATTTGACACAGGTTGTACGCCCTCTCCGGGCAGAGCTGTCAAACTGTGCAAGAGGAGGAGGCCTTCCATATCATCTGGCGCAGCAGACTTCCCCCATTCTGCTATTGGAAAATTCAAAGTACAGGCTTGGGTTTCCCAACCCCTAGACCAGTGGTCTTGACCTGGCCATGCTTACAGCCTCATGAGCTTCCAGTCTGTCTGTACCCTCTCCTTGACACCTTCCTGAGGAGGACAATGAAAGAACCAGCAGATGAAATCCCTGCTGCCATATTGACTGAGAGTGGCTGACATCTCTGAGGATACAAGTTCTCTTTTCATTATTAATGATATGCACAGAGCATTCTCCAGGGTTAATTATCTACTGTTTAAAAGCTAGGCTACCCTCACTCTGCTCATCCCTTTCCCTGAAACCTCTTTCCCCACCAAGCTCAATACTTGGAGCTTAACCCTTGTCGGGGGAAGCGCACATCTTCCTTAACTGCCGCAGAGCTTTCCTTCCCAGTTGGGGCACTACTAGGTTTCACTCCAAGATTCTAAGTCCTGCAGCATGTGCTTGGGAAAGACAAAACTCAAATGCCAAGACAAGAAGTGCAAAAGGAAGGAAGTAGGAGCCCAGCCCCTCTCTGGGCCTTGGCCTGTCCGACTGAGCAGATCGCAGCACGCCCCGCACTCTAGTAAGTCCATGTGGCCTCCCACACATGTACTAGTCTGCTTGCAACACCTCATCTCCCTTCAAGTGTAACGTCAACCTGACTAGACCTTCTCTGCTTCATTCCTCCACACACTGGAATCAACTGTTCTGTTAGACAAGGCTGCTGAACTTCACAGGGAAGTCCTACGAAAACACAGCAGGTAAGTAGTGCATGTTAAACCTAAGGGTAACATCACCATGGGGTAGACAAGGGAAACTGCGCAGGAAAGAGGATTTGAAATGGGCCTGAAGAGACAAACTAGATTTGTCCTGAGTGTTTCAAGTAGAGAACCTGAGACAAAGTCACATGTGTGAAATAAATACGGCAAGAGACAATACATAGAGCAAGACACAAGCAAGATGGACTATGAACTACAGAAGATTCTCCACAGCACACCTATAGATAGTTACAAGAGAGGTACACCAAAGATGTCCCATCCTCTCTGAGGTACGTGATAAAGAGGGAGAGGGTAGAAGAATGGGAAGTGGCAGATCTCTTGAGACAAAGCCACCAAATGGGGCACCCAGACAAAGGTAGAGGCCTCTGCAAGAGCTAGCAGTGAGTGCTGGGCAGGCCCTGGGGACATTTTCCCTGCCTGTGTCCCTCTGTCTGCCAGCACCAGCCACAGACGGGATAATAAAATATTAATTCTATCTGATCTGGGGCCACCCAGGCAAGATAGTGTCACATGATATTTTAATGACCACAACTCCAGCACATAGCCAGACTGTGAAGGAAGAACTCCTCTCTCAGCCCAAGCCCAGAAGGTGCTTGTGTTACAGGAAGAAGCAGGAAGTAGGATCCAGAAACTAAGCATAGGACCCATGGGTACTTCAAGGCCTCCGGGAGCCTGCTATGTTCATGCAAGTGGAAAGGCAGCCACCACTTTCCACCTTGTTCCTTCTTGCTGCTAAAGTGAGCTGTTCCACATGTGGTGTCACTCCAGAACTAATAAAATGTGAAAGTCTTATTGTATTAGCAATTTCCCATCATATTCTATTAATATGTATCATATTGGTATCCATTTTCACTAATGTGACATGAAAGGCAGTAATGTGATTACTTTTTTAGTGAAAACAAATGCTAATGTAATTAAATGTTGACTACATAGGTGGTGAGACACAGCAATCAGCAGGTATTTGGAGGTTTCTTCATCTGAAAGAAAGGAAGTTGAGGGAGAGGGCAGCATCAGTCAGAACTGGACACAAATGTTTCATATATGCCATGGAAGTCAGAAAGTGCATTCATAAAATGGAAATGAGCTTTTTTGTAAGGTACCCATATCCTTCAGTGCCAGGACACATCAAAATTTTCATTTTATGCAGACATAGTGACATACACTTGTAATCCAAGCACTTGGAAGACTGAGGCAGGAAGATTGCCATGAATCTGAGACCAGTGGGGGATACATGAGTTCAAGGCCAAGCTGAACTACATAGTGACACTCTGCTTCAAAAATCCATAATAAAAATTTCTTGTTTATCCAGAGAATTCCATACACTTGGACCCTCCCTTTGGGTACATCTATGTTTTCTTTTGACTTGGTGTTTTGGTACAAAGTCTCAATATGTTGCCTAGGCTGGCCTTGAACTCCTGGGCTCACATGAGCCTTCTGTCTCAGCCTCCAGCGACTGCAGGTATGTCCACCCGCACCCAGCTCCACAGGGCTGCTCATCAGTGCAGTTTGTGTGCTGCACATCTGCTGAGCTCTTTCTTTAATGCTCACATCAAGCCTCCCAGAAAAGAAAGAACTAGGACCTGAGTCTAGTCTGACCCTACATTTGACCTCTGTCTCTGAAGAACCACCGCCTTTGTGGGAAATACCTTTTCTTGCCACAGTTACCAAGAACTCACTGAGGGAAGGAGCGCATTTCACCAAATGGAGTAGAATTACAAGTTCCAGGTTCGACTGCCTCCTCCACCTCCTGCCAGCCAGGTGAACCTGACTCTGTGTAGGGCAGCCTCGGAACTTACCACTCAGATCAGGACACAGCAGGAGAACTAAGCAGACCAGATGCTGGGACAACACACAAGCTGGGCCCATCCTGAGGAAATGGAGACAGAGGACCGTCCAGAGCTTCACAAGACGGGAGTCTGGAAGAAACTGCAAGGTCACTTCCAAGATTGAACACTTGGCTTCTCCGGCTACAGCAAGGGGATAAATACACTCACATGGACTGGTCCCCAGATGCACACTGAGGACTACTGAAAGCTGAATGGGTATGCGGAAAGAAAGTGCTATGCACTACAAAACACTCAGTTAGCCCTGATCTCACTAACTGTAGCCTGCTTTGGCGTTGGATGAATTTTCTCTCCTTTCACCTATTTTTGGACAGTGCAACTTTATATACAAATGTACATCTTTTTAATAAAAATGGCTATTTGCGCCCTCTCAGCCTGTGTCGTGCTTTTTCTTGTGTCAGGATATAAAGATTCACCTAAAGAGTGTTGTGTAATAGTCCATCGCACTGTAATCAGCTCTTTCACAAACCAACTCTAAAGGATGTGCTATTTATATACATCTTTTACAGACAAGATACTTCTGTTATTATTTTATTCTTAGGTTAGAGATAAAAGTAGTTCAAATTCTAACACATCCAACCAATATATTCACCTGAAAGGCTGTGCCAGTTGCCACTGCTGTTACTACCAGCACTACACTAATCTACCCATTCCCCTGAATACTTACCAGCATCAAGTTGTTTTCACTTTTGCACAGTACTAGGTGGAAGAAAACATGTTACTATTTAATTTATATTTCTTTTAATAGCCAGTCATGTTAGCATCTTTTGAAAATGTTTACCAGACATTAGTGCATATTCTATAAATTACTTGTCTGTATCATTGGTCATTTGAGAGAGGTAAGTTAAAATAACACTGAGCTTCCATCTTGGCCCAGAAAGAATAGCTATCATCAAGAAATCAACCCATAACACACGCTGGACGGGTTGTGGCATAAAAGGAACCCTTCTCCACTGTTGTGGGAGTGTGGACTGTGCAATCACTGTGGAAATTAGTACGGAGATTCTTCAAAACACCTGGACTAGAGGTCCCATTCAAGCCAGCTATTCCCTTTCTGGGTATTTGCCTAGAAGAATTAAAAACATAATATCACAGTGATATATGTGCACAATTTGTAGTAACTAAACCTTGGAAACAACCGAGATGCCCATCAACTGAGGAATGGATAAAAAAGGTGTGGTATTTTTAGACAATTGAGTATTACACAGCTATAAAGAAGGATAAACTTGAGACTTTTATAGGTAAATGGATACAACTTGAGACCATACTCATAAGTGAAAAAAGTCAGACTCGTATGTGTAAATGTAGTATTGTCTCCCTAGTGTAAGAAACTGAAAGAATAAATAAGACCCAAAATGTTTTTAAATTTTGTATTGTTTTTCTCTTTAAAATAAAAAAAAATACCTGTTCATATTTTTGCCCATCGTTCAATGGATTTTTTTATCCATTTATTTTCTATGCTTACTACTTTTAATGCCTTTTTATATAGTAAGCATATGAATCCTTTATATGCCATGCAAATATCTTCTCCGGTTGCTCATCTGCCTTTCAATTTTTGTTATCCAGCTTTTGTCTCTGTTGGTCCTGTTCCCAGACTGCTCTTTCTTCCTAAGAGTCCTGTCTTCTGCTGGGAAGCTGGGTGCCTCTCCTTCTGAAAGGCACTGTACCCTGGAGTTTATTACATTAGTGTCCACATAGGGACCCAGAGCACAGAAGTCCCTGGACTCAGACAGATGGAGCCTGGGAGGGAGCAAGGCCTTCTGCTCTAAAGGGGGTCACAGGCGGCCTGACTCCTCCTCCCCCTCAAAATACCCCAAAGGGCAGAGAAGAGTAGATCCACACCACTAAGGGTCTGCGGCCTTAACTCAGAATTCTAGGGAAAGGAAAGGTGTTCCCAGAAATCTGGTTCATTCTAACAATGCATTAGAACTTTGTTCTCCACTCAAATTTATTGGTGTTTTTCTGTAACCACAGTATTTTAATTAATTTGTCTAGCTTCTGCTACTTCGGATCATTCTGCAGGTTGCTGGGGCAGTACTGGGACACTCCGGCAGTCCCTGAACCCCCATTTGAGATGCACCTGTTACAAGCTTTACAAGAAACAGGAGTGTCCCAAAAGGAAGGCACTGTTAATATTACTACAGTTAGACCAAAGCAGAGAGGGGAACAGTGTCTAGCTGACAAGTCCCACAGGTTAAGGGTTCCTTCAGGATTGTCATCTTAGAAATCTGACCCAGTGATGCACCAGAGTGGGAGTAGAATCTTCCAGAAGCTCTTTCTGGTGCATCCCCACCAACCCTTTCACTATTCTCCCTTCTTCCAAAAATGCGTCCTGTTTCCTTTTCCTTTCTTCCTGTCCCCCTAAACTTTTCTCCAGTCCCCAAACTCTCTTAATTACTCCCACCTGCTGCTACTGTTGCTTGCATCTTCACAGATGCAGCATCTTCTTCCCCACTGGCCCAGAGCCCACAGATCACAGGCTTGCAACTGGCCTGACAAGCAAAGGCTTCCGGGACTGAGGCCCAGTGAGTGTGGACTGCAGCGTGCACCACCAAGACAAGCACTGCGGCAGAGCTCTGCACAGACGCAGCCCTGATGCTCGGGGACAAATGAGTTTTCCTCAGTTTCCCAAAGCATAAAAAAGGAGCTAAAAACAAAACTACTTCCCAGAGCTCTGGGGATTAAACAAGTTAATGTAAAGTCTTTGAAACAGTGTCTTTCATAAAGTGAGTGCTTGGCAAATGTTAGCCATTGTCTGCATCGTCACACATCATTGCTCGGTTAGGTTTTATTAACCAAGGAACAGTTCTTGGCCACTTCTTCCATCCACAAGAAAAATCAGTCCAGTGTCCCAGTAGTTCCAAAGCCATAAGGCGAAGGACTGCGGGTCTGATGTTGACAAGCAGCAGCCTGCGATCCACTGATTTCTCGGATGGACTTGCCTGGCATAGGTGCCCATTCTTAGATACCTTCTCTCGGGGTGACCTTGAACGGAGGCTCCCTCACACTTTCGCACTCTCCTCTCCTTTCCTTTTCCCCTGCTGCGTCACTTCCCATGGCCTGTGGGCCCCTTTCTCAGCCTGGCCCTAGCTCCAGATAAATAACAAAAGATCAAAGCTTTCCTGAAACCACAAGAGGAAAGGGGATCGGGTTATCTGGGGCATTCATTATCTACTTATGCAGGCCAGTGTGCAGTCACACACACACACACACACACACACACACACACACACCTGCTGGATAAAAACTGTGAAGCCAAACAAAGCAGTAATGTGAGATTTCAGTCCAGAACAGCTTTTTTCTTCTTGGGGGGGAGGAGGGTGACGGGTGTGCTTCAAACCAGGAGTTTGGGATGCAAAAGCTAACAACCCCCTTAGAACTAAAGTAGCTCAACTGGGTGCCACTATAATAAATCAGAATCAGTTATGTAAAGTGTAAAATTATCATTTGGAAATCACTCTCTCTGAATAATTCAATCATTGACTTTCACATCAAACAACCATTCCAACCACCCACACACACAGTTCAGTCTCACACTGGTCTTAAACTCTCTTTAATTATCGGCATTAACCTATCACATTACTATTTCATTCTTATTTCATCCTGGGGGAGGGGTCCGTGATTATGATAAATCACAGTGGATGAGAAGGACTTTCAGCTGTCCTTCCACAGGGCTCCAAGAGTTCCTTGATCTAACAGTGGCAGGTCTGCTTTTGTCCCAGAAAGGGACAAGGACAGATAAGTAGCTTCCCTCTTGAGAAATGCAGTATAGATACTAGTCTGAAAAAAGGTCAAAAATGCTTTAGAATCCAACCCCACAGCAGTGTGTGGCCGACCCCCACGCCTACACCCCGCATGAGAGGGGGCACCTACTGTTCCCCTAGTTGATGGACAGGTCATGGAGAACCAGGTAAACAAAGGTCGCCAGCATGGTATCCTATCAGGCATACACCCCATGGTATAGCTATTACCCTAAAATAGCAAGAATAATGATTTCTAAAACACATGCACCATTTGTCTCAAGATAATCACTAAAACTCTAGAAATAGTTTCCTTAACCAAGAAAGGTAAGTCTCCCATTACATTGTCTGGGGAGGCTCTGGCCCATGTCTTAGTGAACCCAAAGAAAGTAGAACTGCACCGAAAAGGACATACGGTGAAATGTCCTTTCGGGAGCCAGAGTTTCCTCCCCTGCAAGTGGCCGATTGAGCTCTCTCATTCTGCACATTGAGTGTCCCCACGCGTGGTTCTCACCCCTTACCCTTCAGAACATCCAGTTTCCATAAAAAGTAAAGATTTCTCTATGAGAATATTCATTATGACATCCTATAAAAGGAGAGAGAAGGAAGAGAGGGAGGAAGGAAGAAAGCAAGGAGGGAAAGACGGGGGAAGGAAGAAAGGAGGGAGGAAGGGAGGGAGGGAGAGAAAGGGGGAAGGAAGTAAGGAGGGAAAGAAGAAAAGAAAAAAGTAGAAAAGGAAGACAAAAACAGCTCAAATGTCACCTTTGGGGTGTAAGTTAAATAAATTGTGTCCCATCCATTCATTGGAGCGCATTTTGACCATTGAAGATCATGCCATATATGTGCATACAAGCACGTACCTGCATGAAAGCTGTTCAAAATATAATGTTAAAAGAAAAAAGTATAGTCAAGTGAATCACTGGAAACCACAGGATCATCTATGATTCTATTTTTTAAAACTATATAAGAAGGAGAACAAATTACGTTAGATACATTCCAAATTCTAACAATGGTTATATCTGAGTTTACAGGTGATACGTGCTTCTCATTTCCTGCTTTTATTGATATCTGTATTTCCTAAGTAGTCTACAAAGAAGTGGTGAGACAGAGGGGCTAAGTCCATGGGCCTGGATCCAGGCTTCCTATAGTCAGGCTCAGTTCTGCCACTCAGGGATAGGACCTCCACGGTGACTTCCTTTCGTTGCCTATAAAATGGGGAAATAATGATATCAACTACTCAAGATCATCATGGGGATCAATCCAGTTAATTTTGTAGTCCATAGAACTGTGGCTGGCACATAGTAAACACTATTCGAGCTTTCACTATGATTATTAAAATAATCACATATGTCTTATATAATTAAAAAAAACCCAGAGGCCTCAGGCCAGCTGTCAGATCTTAGCCACTTCTAAATCTCTTGGGGTGAGATTCCTCAATAGAAAAATGAGAGAATTAGAGAGATGACCTGAAAGGCCCATTCTCGATCTGTGATGGTTTAATTTAATGGGGATGCTTTTAGTGGGCCCTGAATGTAGCACAGAGGTGAAAGGGAACACTTCAAAGTGGGCTGTAGCAGGGGCTGGTGGGAAGAGGGGGCGATGGGGCCCACGAGAGAGATCAGAGCCCAGCAAAACTGTGTGCAGAGCTTGGGGAGGGGGCTGCGTGAAACCAGCCAAGGCGATTTGCCTCTACCCTCAGCTGTGTGATTAAGTGACTAGTTTCTTTTTTACCCAAAGCCAGACTCCAGCTCAGAGAACCTCGGGGACTCTTTTAAAGAAAAGTTATTTCTTTGTTTTTAATTGTAATTAAGTAGGTATTTTATAATTTTTAAATGGTGCAATTTACATGTCACTTCCGTGATGTGCTGGGTACCCTTCACCAGAGGGAGAGAATGAGCATGTAAGAGGACTGCTGTGTGTTATCTTGTGATTAGGGAAGTGCATTTATGCAGTTGTGATGGAACTGAGACACTGGGATATTTCGAGACTTTGTTAAACCCGCCAGAACTTTCACAGATGTACTAGGAGCCAAAGTTTATTCACGTTAAGATTTCATTCAGCCTTCTTCCCATACTTTGACAAAATGTTTAAGTTAGTTTCTTATTTTATTTGTCTACTGAGTTCCCTAAGTTAGGGAAATTAGTATTGTGCGTGCGGTTTGATTTAATTAGCAATTGGGGAAATTGGCCTGGCATGTTTCATGGAAGCTTGGGGAAATTGTCAATTAGCATTGTGTTAATTGGTGTCTGCCATCCTTGCTTTTTAGTTTTTAACCCCTTTTACCTTGTTCCCTCTTTCAGTATGTAAAATCTGGCTGTTTATTATTCTTTAAATAAAGGATTAATTGCCTGAATTCCTGCCTCTGTTCTCTGTCCTTTCTCTCCTGAGCAGATGGGGAGCTGGGCAAGCCCGTGGTGGCGGGCTTGCTTCTTTCAGGCCCTCGTCCTGCCTGGCACGGGAGAAAGCACTCTGCAGCACTGCCGTGCTCAGCCGGAGCTCCCTTGATGTTGTGCTTAGAGCTCCATGGAGCCTTTCCATCCACAACCACTGCAGACCCTGCCTACTCCTCAGGAGACCCCACTGCTCCTTTCTCTGCTGTCTGTAGGTGCTGTATGGCATCTGAACAGCTCACTTGTCTGACCCAATCAGCACACTCCTTGTGGGCAGAAGGAAAGCCTCCCAAAGGAAGAAAGGGGGTGTACGTTCATAGAGTGCCTCCTAGCAGCCAGGCTCTACAAAGCTCAAGCCTCCCAAAAAGGCAGATTTCCAATAGAAAAGCTGGGGCTGAACCCCACATGTGGGGCTCAAACAGATACTGTCCCTTCTATTTGACATGGTTATTTTCAGAGACCAGACCCTCATGGCCTGAGTGCTCCTTGGATCTGTAGGGGTAGCCACTGGGAGCTGGATGGGAACACAGAGTCCCAGGCTCCAATGAGAGTTATCAAGTCAATGCCTGCATTTAAAATCTCCCCAAGTGACTCATGTCACATCAGGTGTGAAACACACTGGCTTAGCACACCCCTTCTCCTCCGTTAAGCCACAAGCATGACTCTGTGGTAGAGCGCTACTATACTCCAGCATCTGTGGCCTTTTCTTCTACAATTACAGAAATTTTGACTGAGCAGATAGTTGTCCAAATAAAGAATATATCTCCCAGACTTCTTCATAGTAGATTGTGATGCTATGACCAAGTTCTGGCCAATTAAATAAAAGTAGAAGTTTCAAATGGTAACTTCCTGGGACCAGGGGTATAGCTCAGTGGCACAAGCACCTGCCTGGAAAACACAAGGTCCTGAGTTGAATTCCTGGTACCAAAAAAAAAAAAAAAAAAAAAAAATGTCATCAAAGGCTGACTTCTAGTTCTCTCTTCCTTAAAAGGCTACCTTGGGCTATAAAGATGAGGATCATACTTTCAGGATGGCCAAGTAGAAATGTGGAAGGAGACCGAGCCCTGACAGAGCACCCTACTCACTCAGTACTAAATCCCCCAAGTTCTAAAATATATCTGAACCACTTTTCTTTGGGGATGGAGGTAGAAAAGTCCTGTTACTCATGGACAGACCTACTCCTAACTAACACAGAAGCTGAAGTCCATCTCATCCACATAACACAGAACTCCCCAAAGCTAAGAAAAGGTAGCACAGGGAAACTGTCAACAGTGTACAGAGCACAGGTTCTTTGAAGAGAGAAGTAATAACGTGCTTGCTAATGAATACAGCTGCCCAGCAATGAGATGAACTGGCCGTCTCACTGAGGTAGCCAGCTTCTTGTCACTGGAAACATTCATGAAAAGACTCAAGGGCCACCTTCCCCAAGCACTGCACCAGAGATTTCTGTCCAGTGTTCCAAACTAAGGAACATTGATCTTTCCCAACTCTCACCCTTTCTTTCTAAAGAACTATAGAAAAACAAAAGGACACAATGGATTTTAAGTCCTGGATGTGCTCTCATCATTGAACCAAGTGAGGAACTCCTCTCTTAGTTTCTACTTCCTCTCTTTTAGTAGGAGAATCGTGAAATCATTTATTCGTCCCTTGCATCTTAGTCCCACAGGGGCCCACCCCTACTCTCCTTTTTGCCACTGGGGCTGGGAGTCTGCAAACTACACTTCACAGACTCTCCAGCAGCTTCCAGTGAGGAGGGAGGCACTGGAGAGAGACTGGAAGTGTCCAAATGTGAAAAGCTTCCTGTATTTGCTCAGACTCACAGAACTCTGGCACTGGCTGGCGTTGTTGGACCAGCAGTAGGTTGGAGCAATTCCCAGACCTGCCCCTCCAGGGGCAGCTGAAGTGCCTCTTGACAGTTCCAGCAGCACACGGCTGTGGGCTCAGCTGCAGGCTCGAGCACAGGGGGATTGGCAGTTTCCTAATCTCAGATCCTAACCTCTTTTTCCTTCTACTATCTCACTATTACCCACCTTCTTCCTGTTGCTTTTCTAGCCCTTCCTATTCCTTTGAAGCCAATTCCTGCTTTCAGTCTCTTCAGTGTGAAATAGTATGGAAGGCTCCTGTTTCCCTGGATGGACTCTTACTGATGTAATCACCAGCACTCAAGAGTCTGACTTTTCCTCTGAGGCCACCCCTGGGCATGCCCGAAGGAGCCTTGTGGAAAACGAGCCCATAGCAACAGCACACTCTAGCCAGGCCCTTCTACCCTGCCTGGCTCCCCAAGATACGTGCAAGACTAGAGGGCTGTGGGCTCTTGAAGATAACACCCAACAACTGTATCTGATGATGTCACACTGACAGACAGATCTACAACCTTAATTTCTCAGCAGTATTTTAACTCATCTAGGTGTTGTGTAGCTGGTCTCATTGAGAGGACAAGAAGGGACCCATTTTCCAGAAGTTGGTTTGTACTGGAGAACTGCATGCTCATGCAATATGTACCAACAAGAACTCTCCAACATGCTTCTAACCCTGGTTCTCCAGCAAATGTAACTATTAGACAACACCCATCTATAACAAGTGAATTCTACCCTTCTCTTTGATAAGGACAGCAGAGAAACTCTCTGTTGCAAAATTTCTTCAAAAGCCTCCTGGGAGAGAGATGGGATTTTAGGGAAGGTTGCCTCTGCCATCCCACCTAGGCCAGCTCAGGATCTAGAAGAGCTTTTGAGGCCAGTTGGTGGTCGGAGATTTGGTAGAAAGGGCAGGATCAGAGAGCCAAAATAAGGAATTTTATAGATTTCCTACTGGACTCACTCCATCTCTTATTCCAGAAAACACACTATCAACAGAATGGCAACCACCACGCCCTCCAATCTCCCCAGTAGACCAACAATCAGTGACTTAGATGGACTTGACCCCCTTCAGAATTTTGGCATATTTCTTCCATTGTACTATACGTACCAACACTCTGATGGAAGCAAGACATATAGCAGGGCCCAGCATTAAACTCTTGACATGGCTCCAGGAACTGAAATCGTCCAAGCTCCTGTATCGCCTCTGAGAAATTAACTGATCTGCCCCAAAGAAGTTTAGGGGCCACTCAGTAGAAATGGGGTCCACTGTGGGAAGAGGTTATAAATATTTAAAATCAGATTATCTTTTGTAAATTCATCTTAGAATATACTCACCAGTTCTGGTAAAGAATCACTGTGTTTGTACAAGTCCCTCATAGTGCTAAGGTCAGTTTCAGAGGTTCTGGGGTGTGGCTCAGTCCACTGGGAAAGCACGCAGCTGCCCACACCCAGTGCTTTAGAACACACAGCAATTGCCAGGTCAGTTCAGAGTGGGACTTTGGTGAGAGCCAGGAACTCTGGAGTCCCCTGGGAGGACCTGACCACACCCCAGTGCCTCTGCTGCCTTTCTATACAGCTCTCCCATTGCTAAGCAAGACCCGGTCCCTGACAACCACTTACCTAAAGCAATCCTTGGAAACTGAAATCAGAGTTAACTAAAATTGTCCAGTTTTCCTTCCTTTTCTCTGTAATCCCTTGGTCCATTTCCTCTTCTCTTCTTCCTGCACCAGTCCTGAAAGCCTCCATAGAGCTTCCAATAGCACCAACAAACATGAGAGAGACACAAAGCAGAGAAGCAAGAATCAAGAGTATCCATGTCCAGTCCTCTAGACCCCCAAACAACTAGTACTTAGCTCCCTGGACCAGCCCTTCCAACATGAAGCGGCCCTTTAGGGTAAGGTGTGACGAGGAGCTTCCTGAGCACCAGACACCCCTCTGTGCAGGAGGAGTGGGCAGTCCGATGGAGATCAGCTCCTTCCCCTCTGCATGATCAGAGAAAAGAAGAGCGAAACAGCCCTACAGCTGTGCGGACAGCCATTCTGACCCGGGGCTGGCAGTCAGTGGCTGCTTTCATCTTGGCAGAAGGAAGAGGGTAGGTTTTGCTTCTGTGACTCTTTCCAGCTCTGTAGTTCTACCACACCTACCTAAGAACTTTATGACTTACCCAAGCCTGACTGTATCCATTCGGTCTTCTGTTCCTCCAACTTCAGCAGTCTCCCAGGAAATATTCATCCCTAAGTGAAATTTGGCCTCCAATCATCCACTTGGAGACAAAATCTTTTTTTTTTAAAGAAATAAGTAAGCATTTATAAGCTGACAGTGCAAAGTGACAGACACAGTGATAGTTTTCTGGGAGACGTGGAGACAGATGAGTCTGGATACCTGGGTAAACATTGGTGTGAGGACTTTCCTGGCCTTGGGCAGCAGGGGGATTGAAGGTTAGTGATGAGGATACTTGAAAAGTCATAGAGTAATAACAGTAGAAATACGTATGGCCAACAACAAGAATCTGCCTGCCAGACATCATTTCAGAAGCAGTTTCAGATTCACTTTGGTTTTTATTCTCAAAATTTGTTTCCACTTGGATGGCTGTGAGCACCTTCCACATGCTCAAATGCACCCTTTCTGTCCTCAGCCCACCTACCCTCTACTCTAACTCTGCCGCAGGTGTCAGCATTCTCCCAAACCATGGAGCACAAAGCCCGGGAGCATCTTGATTTGTCAGACTGACACACCTCCCCTTCAGGTTCTATGCTTTTTTGTTTGTAACATTACTCGTTAAACTAGGCCCTTGCTTAGCCAGCACACAAGTCAGGTCCTTGGGACCTCTCTTAGGGGACATGTCAGGTGCTTCCAACTGCCCCCAGTTCATCTTGTCGTCCTGGCTCTCGGTTCCTGACTGGGTTCCTCTCCCTGTTCACAACTACCAGCAATCTCAGCATTCTCATCCCTAGAAGCCCCTTTAATCACAACTCTAAGGAAAACACATTAGAGCTTGTTTGCATCATCAGTTGATACCATAATATCAGTGTCCAGTCCTTTATCTGCAATTCCAAAAGATCAAGGAAAAGTGAAAAATGTATTTTTTGGAATTTATTGATAAAATTTGTCATGAGCCTACTGAAAGTTCTTACTTACCCCATTTAGAATATTCTTATATATCAGTCCTTTTAACTGTGGAACACTTTCCAGACCCCCTGGGGTGTAGTATGAACTGCAGGGTTTATGCACCATAATATCTTGCTAAAATCTGAACATTTTGTTGATAAAACACATGTGGTCCAAAGGATTTTACGTGACGAATTTGGAGCCTGTATTAACTTGCATTAGAGTCATTATTCTTTGTGTCTTATAGGTAGTTATCAGTCAGTGAATCTTCTAATAGAGCACATGTTATACGGAAAGTAACTTTCCAGGCATTGGAGACATATAACTGGTTAAAGTACCTGATCCTGCCCCACAGCATAATAACCGCTGTGGGTCTAAAGTAGAACTAACAAGTTATGGTCCCACTGAGGGGATAGGATAAGAAAGGCTTCACAGACTGGAAGCTCAGAAGGAATTTTATAGATTTTCCTGCTCTGAATGTTAAAGGATAGCTAAAGCAACTGCAGGTAGAAAGTCACCATTTCAGTCTAGTGGTCTATACTAAACCAGTAGACTTACAGCAATGGTAAGGGAGTTGGCCACTATTCAGACAATTATATTACTTAGAAAATTGTTCCTTCTGCTGTTACTGATGCCACTACCACCAGTGCAGCCAAACGTCATCTGGACCCTCAGCAACCCGGAGTGAGGAGTCCTGCTTCTGTTACAGATACTGTTTATGGAAAGTGCAAAGAATGCTAGGACTGGAGACAATGTGGCTAAAAAAGCAGCTGCAGTCAGGTCATTAAGGGTCTATTTAGAAAAAGGTACAGTCCAGTACCTGAGAGTATGAGCTCAACACTTAACAATGCTGAACACGTTACTGGCGCTTTTGTGCCTCAGTTGCTTCATCTATACCATGGGGATACTGCTGCTGCTGAGGACGGTGCTACCCAGTTCATGCGGGTACTGCAAGGACTCCGTGAACTGTGCTGCTAAAGCGCTTACTGAATATTCAACAAATGTTAGCTGTCATTAATTGTGTTACTGTTCAAAAGATCTTACAGGCAAAATAGAGCAAAGGAAGAGTTGTAACACAGTCAGACTAGCACTGCGCTGCCTCGGGTGAACAAGTTGCTAACCTTAAAAGAAAGAAGGCTTGGGGCAGGGAGACCAGTTAGGAGGCTGTTGCGGTGATCCAGAAAGCAGATAAAGTAGGACTGAATCCACAGCTACAGCAGCAGGATTTAAAGGTGCCATTCTGAAACAAGGAGCTAGCTAAATAAATAAATACATAGAAGAGAAGAGAAGAAGCAACTTCTTTTTTTCAATACTAGGGATTGAACCCCAGTGGCTTACCCCTGAGCCACATCCCCAACCCTTTCTTTGGAGACAGTCTCCTCTATTTGGAGACAGGATCTCAAAACTGTTGCCCAGGCTGGCCTCGATCTTGCTTTTCTCCTGTCTCGGCTTCCAGAGTATCTGGAATGGATAAGACCTGTGTCCCTGTGTTCAGCAAAAGTATGTTTCCTACAATATAATTCCAATTAATAAATATGAAAGAAATAACAGAAGTAGAAAATCTTCATTAATTACACACAGGACAGCATCTGTGATAGGCAAGAACCACTGATGGGCAGTACCCTAGGTGGACAAATCTGTGATGCACACAGGACAGTCCAGCAGTCTCATAGTATATCTCCCCATGAGATAAATATTAATTACAAAGAAAAAATATTGCATTTATGGTGGACCAACCTGGCAGTCACTGTCTTAACCCTTAACTAAGTGATCAGTGAAGCAATAAGATACATTGACATCATGTACCTCTTCACAGGATACTCTGAGCACATCAGTTCCGTGGGATTCTTGCCAAAGATGCAGAACAATCTAATTATCAGAAAACATCAGACAAGCCCAAATCAGGGGACATTCTACATGATAGTGTCAAAGTCATAAAAAATCAACTGAGACTGTCACTGATTTCACAAGACAAAGGGGACATGACAACTAGATGCAATGTGCCATCTCAGAATGAATCTGAAGACGGATACAGTGGAGCACACCTGTAATCGCAGCACTCAAAAGGCTGAGGCAGGAGGATCATTGCAAGTTCAAGACCAGCCTGGGCTACAAAGTGAGCTCAAGGCCAGCCTAAACTGCATACTGAGACCCTGTCTCAAAAAGACCAAAAAAAAAAAAAATGGATCTGAAAGGGAAGGGGCATTAGTGGGATAACTGATGAAATTCAAATAAAACATATACATGAGTTCATAATACTGGGTCCATGTTAGCTCTCTGGTTTCTATAATTATGCTGCAGTTACATAAGATGTTAATAGTAGAGGAAGCTAGTGAAGGGGAACCCAGTGTTGGTTTTATAGTTTTTGTAAACTAAAATCATAGTTTCTTCACCTAACCTGCCTTCCTGGACACCCATGGAGGTGCTGAGTGTGACAATATATGAAATTAGACAGCCTCAAGGTGATGCCTGAACATAGACCACTGTTGAATATCTTCAGTCATGTCCCCACCATGACCACGTTTTGCATTAATGATGCACGTGTCTTTCTCCACCATCAGAAAGAGGAACATTAAGATCAGGCACTGTATCTTGTTCACCCTGCTACACTTCCCAATCCAATGACAGTTCCAAGAATCAGACAATATATTGTTTATTAACACTCAATATTTCTGCTAATTTGGCCAAAGGAAAATCTTTAAGGTCACATTCTTATAGTTAACTCTGGTCTGATTTGAGAATAGTGAACAGTGAAATCCACATTTACATGGCATATTTCCTTCAGGAAGCCAGGCCTTCAGGGAGCCAGGTAAAAACAATGATAGAGATAATGTCTTTTTTCTTTCTGACATCATATAAAATTCATGACTAGGAAACCATTCTAGTAGCTCTCTAGCGGGGGCAAAAGTTTTCCTAGGAGAAGAGGGCTTAGCAATGCCTACAGACATTTTTATTTGTTACCACTGGGGAAAATGGAGGCAGATCTACTGGCATCTAGTAAGTAAAGATTAAGGGTGGTCTTTAAACACCCTACAGTGTATAGGACAGCCTTCTGCAACAGAGTTATCCAGTGAAAAGTTCAATCGCAGCAAGGTTGAGAAGCCCAGCATATGCCTTTCCTTCTTGCAAAGTAATTGAGAGCTACTCATGGTCCTCCTAGAAGAAAAAAAATGCAGTGTAAGTGAAAGCACAGGGTAAGTAACTTTCCTAAATTCAAAGATAGAATTCCAAATATTTGGAGCAAAGTGGGGTAATGTCCATTCATCTCTAATTTTCTGTATAGCAGAGCTGTAGAAATCAGCTAAGATTGAAGGGTTCCACTGGTCAAAGTCAAGGAAATGAGAGTTACACATATCTTCAAGTACATGTCTGCACTGAATGTCCCATCTCAAGAAGCTGCTGTGAAATAGGGCTCATGCTCACTTCTCCAGCTAGATACAATGTTCACATCTCTTACTGGCTATTTCATAACTAGCACAGGGGAGACCTCCTGATGACACAGTGTCATCTCTGAGGTCTAATAACAACCTAAGGGTCCCATCGTGAAAGTTGGGGCCAGAGAGATATGACTGTAAGAATAGACAACAGGAAGGAGGGATGGCAGGCAGAAGATGGGCATTTGTGGGTACCATATGACTGCAGAATGAACAGGAATAGACCATGAGTGACGTACTCAACCAAAGGCAGGGAAGCAAGCAAATGTCACAATCCCATGTACTGGTCAAGCTTTCCAGAGGAATATAACCAATTGAATATGTACAATTATTAGAGTGAATTTATTAACTTATCTTACAGAATCAGGGATTAGATGGTCCCACAATAGCTATCGTCAGACTGGAGAGCTAAGGAATCCAGTAGCTGCTCAGTCCATGAAGCAGGAAGCTTCAGAACAAGAGGGACCAGTGCTGCAGTCCCAGTCAGAGGCTAATGACCTGAAATTTTCTCCTGGAGAATGCAAGCTGTTGTTCAGAGGCTAAAGAATCTGGAGTCTGGTGTCCTCTGCTAACAGCAGAGGACATGGGGGGAAATGCACTAATCAAGGAGCATAGAGGAACAAAATCTTCCCCCTTCTGTTTTTTTTCATTCCATCTAGACCCCAGGCCTTTGGAAGGTGGGTCTTCCACACACGAGTATTCTCTGGAAACACCCACACATTCCCAGAGGTAAATTGTACCAATTTTCCGGCATCCTTCAATCCAGGCAAGTTGACAGCAAAAAGTAACCATCACATCCATCCTCTCTCATCCACACCTCCCACTGTCTGTGCCTAGATGGGCCTTGGATGTGTATCTGATGGGCAAGGGCTGAGCCTACCCACATAAGGCAGAAAACATCATCAGAAACAGCTGCACACATTCTGGGTTTTCCTGGAGCGAGAGAGCAGAGATTCAGAGAACTCCAGCCGTGGGGTAGGCCACTGGCCTAACAAGCCACCTGGCAAGGTTTACTCCAAATTACTACTCTGTGAATAAAAAAGGGTAGGAAACAGTCACCTGACCAGTGAGAAGACACCTCTTTCTCCATTCTGCTGGACACTATGAGTAATGAAAAGAGGGTTTACTATCAGCGGGGGGCAAAGGATTTCTGCCAACATTGGCCACACCTGACTTCCCACAGCCAAAGACATCATGCACAGAAGGCCAAAGCCCCAGGGCCTTGCCAGAGCATTTCAGTGAACCCTGCCCCCACCCGACTCCTGGAGCCACCAGGGACCCAGCTCAAACAACCCTTCCTCCAGCAGCTTCTGAATGAATGAAACAGAGCTGAGCACAACATGTGTCTCTCTGACATCTGCTAATAGACACCCAGAGCCCTGCCTTTCTCCAAGCAAACGAGGCACATGATTCTATACCCTGCTTTCAGTACAACTTCTGGAGCCAGGCTGCTTAGGTTCCAACACCAAATCAACTGCCCAGTGTGTGTCCTGGGTGCACAGCTCCTGCTAAGTATCCCTCAGTTTTCTCACCCTGAAAATGGTGGTATGGGTTCTCATCCTGAAAAATTCATGCAAGTAAAGGACGTATTTCTGACAAGGCCCAAACTAGCATTTGGGAGTATTAGCAATTATCACCTGTCTCCTCTTCATGGAGCTGTCTGGCTGGAGCCTCTTCTCATTGGAGAGAGTCAAAGGATGGCAGCAGTCCCTGGTCTTCATCTCCATGCACACCTTGGCCCCTGACCTCAGGGGCTCAGGGAGACACTTCCACTGCCACTCCTGAATGTTGTATAAACTGAGAAGTGTTGATAAATTGATTTTTATTTATTACCATGCCAGATTTCAGAAGAGATGTAAAGCAGCACAGAGAAATCTGTGTAAGCTTTACTGAAGGAACCAGAGCATCTTCTTCTTCCACATCTTCTGCCAAGTCAGTTTAGCCCCATCCTGCTGAGAAGAGCAAGGCATCCAGGGAGCAAGTATGGAAGAGAGGGGTGTGGCCAGCACCCACCCCAGCCCGAGTGCAGGTACTGCCTCCCCATGCCTGGTGACTTCCCTCCTGTCCTGCCAGGCTGCCTGCGGCTCACATTTCCTTAGGCCATCCCATGTCCATGCCGGCCTCAGTTCTCCGTGAGGAGCTGTAGGGACAAAGAATATCAAAGGGCAACTTGCCCTCCCCAACCACCCAAAAAATAAAAGTTAAGTATACAGATGAAATGAAATCAACAGTAGCTTTAAGGGAGGGTGCGTAGGAGTTTGTTTCATCATAAAAGCAGGCAGACAGTGCCTTGGAGTCTGGTCAGTTACCTCGCCCCAACAGCCCCACTTCCCAGGGACGGCTCTAGCTGAACTGCCCTTTCCTCCCCCCTCTGCCCACTCCTAGCCCCACCTTGCCAGGCCCTTGGTGTTCCAAAGCCCACCCTGGCCTCTCACTCACAGGCCCCTGCCCCCCTCAAACCTCAGTGTCCGCAGCTATCTCTGCCTCCTTTGAGCCCTTCATCCCCCTACCAGAATTCCCATTTCTCACCAGCCCCCAGAGGTGCTGACCCAAGATCTTTAACCTCCCTAACAACAGACTGTGGGGCCAGCATGCAAGGAACATGGGACACAGGCCATGAGCTCAGATGTTTAAAGAGCTTGGAGACCACAGTCCAAATGATAAGCAGACGGTTCTCAAGCTTTAGGGTGCAAAACATCAAGCAAAGGTGGATGGTGGGGAAGGGACGGACAGGCTGTTGGCTAAAATACAGAATTTCTAGAATAACCCAGAAATGTTCTTTCAGAGGGTCTGAGTTGGGGTCCAGGAATCTGTACTTTTGATAAGCTCACCCTGCCATAGAAACTTGTGCATGCTTTGAGAACAGACCTGACTCCAGCACCTTGGCACTGTAGAAAGAGACCTGGCTCAGGCACACAGGGCCAAAACCATGAGGCCTTGGTCTTGACACAAGGCAGGTGATCATAGGCAGATAAATAAGTTCTGTGGGCCTGAGAAGTTTCCTCAGTGAAATCAGTTGGTAGGACAAGAGTCCTACAACTCCAATGGCACCGAACAATGGCTAACATTTATTGAGCATCTGTTGTATGCCAGAGGTTGTTCTACATATTTTTGGTGTAATTTTCCATGTATTCCTCACAACAGCCCTCAGAGCAAAGTACAGTGGTTATCTGTATTTTACAGATGGCTAACCTCAGGAGAGGATTGTTGAAGACCACACTGCTGGAGATGCAGAGACCTGGGGCTTATATCCAAGCCATCAGAACAGAGAGCCATAGCGTACCAACACCATGCCCTGGTGCTGGAAAGAACCCCTGGTTCAAACTCACAGAGGTAGTAAACAGCACACAGGTCACTTGAGATGTTGGCACACTGGCCTGCCCATCCTGGGCTCCAGTCACCTCTGGCCTTGCCCCTGAGTCACCCTGTAAGCCAGGTTAAATGCTATTCTAACCCTGTGGAGCCAAATTAGCCTCCAACTCATTTATGCAGAACTAAGGAGAATTTCAAAACTCAAGCCCTTTTCAACTTGAGGAGCTCCTTGTGGGGGTGGACAGGACTTCAGAGGTTTGGAGAGTAGGCTGGGAAAATGCCCATGAAGCCAGACCGCCAAGCAAGGTTTGCCGGGGCAACAGGCCAGTGCATGCCTTTGTAGCATCTTTCAGAGTTCAGAAAGTACTAGTATCCTCAGGCCATGAAGTGATAGCCAAATACCCCTGGGAATCCCAGGGGCAACTGCCACCCCCATAGAAATGGAAAGCACAGGATCACAAGATCGTGGTCACATTGGAGGGTGAGGAAAGCAAAGGGCAACTGGTCCTGCCCCAACTTGAGGCAATGTGTAAGCTAGATCCAGGCAGAATCCTGAAAGGTGAGGGAGATTCAAGGGACCAAGGACACAAGCCCCCAGCTGAGTTGGCTGAAGCACATGTGATATTTTCACCTCTTCTCACACAGTCTGAGAGCCCACTGCTTCCAAAATCCCACCTACCGATCAGAGCCCAGCTCAACAGACTCTTCTCCTCCTTGTGCAGACAGCCCTTCGAACCCACCCACAACCCTTTTACCAGTGGGTTCTTCACACTGTGACTTGGAAAGATTACCTGCCTTACAGGCTTGTGATGGACCCAGTGTGCTGCTTAGGAGCAGGGCTCTTGGGACCACCAGCCTGAGTTAGAATGCCAGGTCTTCCCTCCATAAGCCGTGAGACTTTGGGCAAGTCCCTGAACTTCCCTTAAGCATGATTTCCTTCACGTGTGTTGTGAACTGTAGTTGTATCAGCTGCTTTGGGTGGCTGTACGATCAAATGAGACATATGGAATGCCCTTGATACCTATGAACATATGTATATTGTACCTTTTGCCTAATTAGGACATATTTACCTGACAGCAGGGGTCTTCTTATCTCCCAACCTCAATAAGATCTTTCCATGAAGCGCTACCATATGCCAGCTCCTGGGGTAAGTCCAGGGACCCTTGAGGTTCCCTTTAGGAGTCTCCAAGTTGGAGGCCCTGACCACCTCGTACCCTACACAAAAAGCTATTTTCACCACCTAAACCCCCTGCTGGGAGTCTCGGGCATTTCTACACTCTCCTCATTCTAGGTGTGGCAGATGCCCTGGAAAGCAAAAGGGAAAGGTTTCGGGTCTCCCACCGGGTATGCCCAGGACAGGGAAAGAGAAGGGCATGTAGTGTGAGTAGCCAGGTGTATGCACAGGTGTGGTGGACGGGGAGGGTGGTGCTGCTCTCTAGTTCAGCTCTTTGATTTGCCACACCAGCAATGGGACCTTGGCGAAATGTCCAAATCTAATTCTTTGTCTCGGCATCCATCACTAGAAATTAAAATTTCTTCTTAGAGAGATGATTAGAATTGCTTCCAATAAACATTTCTAGGCTAATCTTGCCAAAATAGGGAGGTACCAAACCTCCCTACTCCATGAATCAAAGGAAGAAGAAGTGTGTCTTGCAGGAAAGGCCCAAGGGACCCATACCACAGCAGAAAAGTAAGCCACATGCCCTTTATCAGTGCTGACAATAGTCGGCTTGGAGATTCCTATAAGATCACAAACTCCAAGACTGGGAGAAAATGTTGCACAGACAATAGTGCACACAAATTTAGTGTTTCTTCACATATATTTATCCTCAAGAGCCATATCATAATGTGAATAAAAACGAAGTCAAGGCAAAGTCAAAGACGTGTTCAGAAATGAATATTCAAAATGGCAGGCAAAATCATGCTGTGACAGGAGCCACGCCACCCTCTCAGTCCAGAAAGCAGACTCAACCTAAGACCGTCACGCTCTGCCACCCGCATACCCCACCGCTTTAACCAAAGAGAGTGAAAAGCAAAAAGAATTTACATGAATTAATTATTTAGAAATGTAAGAGCATCATATGAATAAAAAGAATGAGGTCTTTGTTTTATAATAGATTTAACAGCCAACAGCAGGTCCTGACTCTTATCCTCTAAAATGAATATTCTGAGAGTGCTTGCTTCATAGAGTGGTTGAAAGAATTGAGCTCACCCAGGTAAAGAATTTAACACAATACCTGGTACCTAACAAGGTGAAAAATGTTAGCTCCTAGTGCTGTTGTTTTTGTTGCTCCTGTTTTAGAGCTGTTAAAATTAAAGAACTGTGGATCAGAGAAATAAGTACACTAATCAAATGGCTCACTCTTTGGGATGGAAATTTTTCTCAAATATCTAAACATCCCATTCTCCCCATAGCATTGAGGGTCTAATTGGACACAATGTGCGTGGTTTTGGCACATCCAGCAGAACACCCTCCTCTGGCATTCTGACATTTCAGAGCTCTGAGTGGAGGAAAAGCAGAAAGAACACAGCAAGTGGAAAGAAGACTGGAAGAGGAGTGCCGACGAGGAAATGGAATTGGTCCAGAAGACACATTAAAAAACAAAAACAAGAGGGGAGTGTGGACAGCTCTTTAAAAGGCTTGTGTGCCCTCTAGAAACCTTCAAAGGCAAGCATGAACAAACTTTCAGGCCTTTGAAGTGCTTACTGAAACAGTGGAATCCCTTGGTCCACTCCTCCAAGCCTGCTGAGTGAAGAACCCTCCAACCACACGCTTTCTACAGCATGTACCTGAAAAGCCAAGTGCCCAGGCTTTGCAGGGAATTTCTCTCACCATTTAATAAGGAATGCCTGGAATATTCAGGCAGAGAAGTATTTCTTAATTTCCTGTGCAATCTGAAGGCATTATCCAAGGGTTATTTTTGTTTTGTTTTATTCAGAAGTGGGGTCACTGGAGCATTCCTCTTGGACATGTTCAGATTTGAATTAATTAGAATTCCTGTACAGTTTTCTTCGGTTATAATTATAGCTTAATTTGATTGCTTAATAGCTCTGGTTTTCGTAATGTTTAGCACCTGTTGTAAATTGCACAAGATAAATCACCTTCTACCTTCCACCGTGTTTATGCCTAACTTTCGCCTTTTCCCTTTCAGCTGGTGGGCTTGTGACAAGAGCCACATGCTTTTGCTCATCCCTGCCCTTTCCACCAAAGAACTCTCTTTTGCAAGGCTATTTAACCAGAGAAGAAGTGACTTTTACTTAAATGCCTCCTTAAGACTGTTAGCTTTTTTTAAGGGTAAAAAAGCTGAGAAGAGGAAAAAAAATATTTCAGTTCCTATAAACCCTGAGGACTGACCCCTGGAATTATGTAGACTTCCACTTAAGGGTCACCTTTTTGATGCATGGGGTGTACCGAGGCTTTCCCCCTCCTTTCCTTTCTAGGATTATTAGACAGCAGAGGAAGCCCTGCATCATTAATTGATTTCTCCCATGCATTGTGCTATGATACAATTTTTCAAGGCTGTGCATAATTGTGTTCTCTGTGCCAGTGTTCTGTGTTCTGTCCTTGTCATATTGTCATTGAAGGCTGTTTCCACCCTCTGTAATTGGAGATGTTCTACTTTTGGACAAAGGTGTGGGGGCAGCTCAGGGGAACAGCGCTGACATTTACTTCATCAATTTATTTTTATTGTTCCTACATTTATTGCAGCTAGAACAGCCCTTTAATAGTTATATCTCCTCCCTGTAGGGTATTCTGGTATTTGAAATTTTTTTAACTCATTTGTTCTCATAGATAACAGTAAAGTGCATTTCAGGCTAACCTTTAGGTTTCAATCTCCTCTCTTCTTTTGGCTCTGAGGCAGTCTTCGCTTTAAACTTTTACTGCATTGCCAGTCTAAAGGCCAGAGCACCAAGTTCATTCTAGCACTGGAGTAACCACAAATTAGTGGTCCTGAAAATTTCAGGGAGGTTAGTCCTAAACCTAGAGTGCAGCTATTACCGTAATTCAAAACTGGTCATCCTTTAAATGGGGGGGCACCTCAAGAAAGGTGGGCAGAGGAAGAGAAAGTGAGGGGTGAGGAAAGAATCCCAGTAAATACTGAATTTCACAGTGCAATACTGGTCAAGTAAGGATTGTAATTAAATCTTTATGACTGACGAGCATCAGACTGGACTCATTCTGAGCCTCTGCCCTTCAAGGCCAAAGACACAGGATACAGTGGAGTGCCATGTGCCCTTGGATCTGCTGTGCTTGTCGTTAGATGCTGTGACCTGCTTTCAACCTCCCAGCCCAGTGTCACCTCCCTTAAATAAGATTATCATAGCATCACCTTGAAAATAACTCCTACCTAAAAGCCTAGTTGTTTACTTTTTTATATTCCCCATCCCTGTAGAAAAAATAATAATAATGATCTCACTCCCTTCCTGCCACTGAATCTGTAGTAGAGAAAGCGTGCATGTAGAAAAGCAATGGCTCTCGGCTTACTTTATTGAAGGCCATGATACTATGCCATCTGTGACAGCTCCTGCTCTGACTGCTCCCATTAAAATAATCCTTCCCTCTGAACAATATCCAGGCACATTTAAAATGGAGGTTCATTTTTCTTTCTATCTTCTAGTTTCTCCTACAAAGGCATTGCCACAACTTCTCTTCCTAACAGTGTCACCAGAATCTACAAGATATTACTGCCTGCCTCTCATTGGAGCAGATCAAACACCTTGTCCACTATCACAACACCAATAATCTGCCAAGAAACATGGCTCCACATTGCATGCTGGCTCCTGCACAGGTGCCTTCTCACACAAGCATCACCCTGGAAAACAGTATGTTCTATGTACCCCAATTGCCACCACTTATACAAAATGAGGCTTCCCTGTTTGTCTACTGGGTAGAATTCAACGCTCTCAAACCAAATAAACTTGCAAGACCTCTGTTATAAAAGAATGGTTAGGGTAGGTCACCCACAGACAAAGAAAGAGACTGAATGGTCAGGTAAGTATTCCTGGTCATGCTTTGAGTGCCTGATTTTTCATAACAGCAATCAAGGGGACCCTAGGCCCACAGCATCCTTTGAAGTTTCTAGAGCCACCAAAGGCTCCATTTTGGTGGCTTCTGCAGGAGGCTCTGCTAAATGGTGGCCCTTGCCTGTCCCTTCCCATTTACCCCACCCATAGCTGTTTCACATTTCCACTCCCTTATCATTTTCACAACAGAAGGATATACTTCAGAATTCTGTCCTCTACTGGCATATTGTTATATAAATTAAAACCAGCAAAGGAGTGAGATGGAGACATACACAAAGTGCACAGAACAAGAGGGAAAAATTCAGGCTGTCTCCTTCTGGACTCATACTTGAGCATGGAAGTTATGCTGTGCAACTGTTCCAGGCCTCTGTCCCCTGACAGTTATACAAAACCACCCCAAAATGATGTTGTCAAGTTTCTGGTGAGGGTACGATGTTTGGAGGCTTAATTGGATTTTAAAAAACATCATTATTCCAGTTGAACTTCATACCTAAAGAATTAAAGAGAGATACTACCAGTGGGGCATAGCTCAGGTAAAAACATTTCAGCATTTCACCATTAGAGATCTGGCTCAGAATTCCAAGTCTTCCTTGTTCAGGTTCCTTCATCAAAGGGAAGTCATGATGATTAAATACACCACAATCGGACCCCTGGTCACCTTGGAAAATATTTCTCTTACCTTGGTAAGGTCAGGGGAGAGTGACTTTCTGATTTCTTTCCCCAAAGGGAAGAGCCATTTTTCACCAGTCCTCACCTGCTTCAAGGATGTCATTTAGAGACACTGACCAGCTGCAAGTTTCACTATGCACAGGCAACTATTTTTGAGGGTGGAGATAAGAGTTGCTGGAATCTAAATGACTAAAACTACTGAAAGCTAATTTTGGTCAGTTTTGCTTCTAAATATATGTTTGCATCTCCATTAATCAAGTCAAGATGCAGGCCCCAGTGAATGTAAGTTTGACAAGCCTGACGTTCTAACAAAGAAGAACTTCCAGAAGGAGAGTGTCTCATGTCCCACATAAGCCTTGAAGTCAAGTGGGCATCAGTAAAGTCCTGTGAAGCAGACCAAAGTTGGCCTAGAAGAGAACAGGGATGTCAGGAAGGGAGCTCTGCACCACACGTTCAATCCAGAAGGCACAATGGCAGCAGTGGGACAGGTAAGAGCAGGCAGAGGGGAAGCCACCTGAGACAGGGACAGAAGGAGGAGGGGCCACCAGTGGGAGAGCTGATGGCATTTCTCCCTGGCCAACTGTTGGGCAGCCTTTCAGAAGAGAAAGAACAGTGTCAGCTGGAACAGGACCTTTTGTGTCAACCCTGTGCTTTCTGTAATGGAGCTGGAGTCCAGGATGGGTAACAAAGGGACAGGTGCACAGGGCTGAGTTTCCTTCATGCCCAACTTCATGGGCACAAAGGTAACCCATTGGTCCATGCAAGGCCACTTCACCTAATCTCTTCCTTTTTCCTCTTCATTTTTTGTCTTCACTCCATCCCCACCCACTGAAATAGGCATGTATTGCATCTTAATCTTCACCTTGTATCTATGGACTCTCTAGGGTTGGTCAGAATCAATGCCACATTCCTGTGTCCTTTGGTTCTTCAGATTGAGCTTAGGCTTCTTCAATTTTGCTAAGTCCTGCCTTAACAAAGAGCTTACAGAAATCAAGGACTTTATATATGTGGATCTGACAAAGAAAATACAGTGGTAGTTCAAGGGCTATTTTAAATCACACACATGGCTGTGTGCAAAATTCTGTGAATGGTGCTCTCTGCATCTGTAGAATGAACAACCTGTACATCTGAGCATGGTGGTGCTGTTAAAACATTTTCTGAAATCCATCACTATTGATATTTTTGTGTTGACACATTAATTTTTTTTTTAATTTATGACTTTTCATTTCAAAGGTATACATGCTTTTTATGAACAAAACCAAAAGGATTAACAAGGGCATAAAACAGAAGCATTCATCTTATTTCCTCGGTACCCCACTAGTCTCATGTTCACAAGTAAACATTGTTAATTCTTGTATACCTTCCCCAAACTGTACTATACACAGGTAGGAATACATTACATATGAATACTTTTATGCAAGACAGAGACAAGAAATACTACTTTACTACTTATTTCTTCTTCTTTAAAACATGTTTTGAGCTCATTTCTATAATACTACAGAAAGGCATTTCATTCTTTTCAGCAGCTATGCAGAATAACAACATATCAATGTACCATTATTTCATTAATTATTCCCCACCTAAGGGATATGTAGATGTTTCTAGTTATTTGCTATTATTGTATAAATAATATTGAAATAACATTTATTTAAATGTGTGTGGAGATATATGTGTTCACATATATACAAGTGTATTAAGATAATTGATCAGAGATGACATTTCTAGGTCAAAGAAAAGTCCATTTTAAATTTGGATAGATGCCACCAAACTGATTTTTAAAATAGCAGCAATGTACATGTCAGTAAACATTGAATTTTACCTAATACTCAGTACACTATGCATTATGAGGCTCTTGAAACTTTCTAATTAGGTAAGTGGAAATGATACTTTTGTATCTACTACTACCCTTTTCTTAAAACTACAAAATGATTTCTTATGTATTAGCTGCTTACTTATATGAAGTTTCTGAAATATCTACTCATCACATTTGCCTATTTTCTTATTGGCACTTTTTTATTGATTTACTTGTTGATGACTTTTAGAATATTAAGAAAAATATAATAAAGATATTATATATAACTATTATATATATAACTGGAAAAACTGTTTGAGCAAAACACAAGATAGACTTTCAGATCTTAAAGACAGCATCGCAGCTAGTGATCGTGAAATAAAAGATCTCTTGCAAATAACAAAAGAACAGCAGATAAACATTCAACAGCTGCAAGATGAGAAAGAAAAACAATATAAGACTGATAGGTGTCAACAAAACAGCAGGAGGCAACATGAATGACATAAAAAGATTATTTGCAGAAGTAATCGCAGAAATTTTCCCAGCCATAGGTAAAGAACCTGACATACAATAAGTGAGGAATACAGAGCTCCAGTTAGCCACAACCAAAATAAATCTACACCCAGACACATAATAATCCATATCCCAGAAATTCAGCAAAAGAACAGAATACTAAAAGCTGTTAGAGAAAAGAAATGAAAACCCCACCTGAATCATGGCAGACTTTTCAACCCAAACTATCAAGTCAAAAAGAGCTTGCAGTGAAATATTTGAGGTCCTGAAAGAAAACAACTTCCAACCCAGATTGTTGTACCCCGCACAGCTATCTTTCAAAACTGATAGAGAGGTTCGCATCTAGGCCAGGCGTGAAGGAACAGGCAGTTCATGATCACCACCAATGCAGCTCATGTCTGCTCTTGTGCATGCTGTGAGCAGCCAACAGACACAGAATCAGATGATCTATGACCTGCTGAAACCACAGTTCACAGCTGAACACCAAGAGAATCAGATAGTCCCCATCTACTTCCCAGAAACAGAGCAGGTGACCCAGAAATCTGACACCATCACAGGCTGTGTCTCCATCCTCCGTGCACTCAGGGCAGATAGGAGACTCTGTCTCAAGGGACCCACAAACCCGCTAAAACTGGGGTTTGCATTTGGGCCCTCCCTATGCATGCCCTGCAACATGTGAGGCTCCAGTGAAGGCAGTCCACAAACTGCAAATTGCATCTGGGCTCCGTGGTTCACATCTGGGTGAGACACACAGAAACAGGTGGTCCCTGATCACTGCCGTTGCAGTCTGCATCTGGCTCCTGAATGCACCACAAGTGGCCAGCAGACATGGAATCAGGTGGTACAAGAACTGCTGACCCTGCTGTTTGTGTCTGGGCTCTACATTCACCCTGAACTGCCTGATGTCACAAGACCAAGTGGTCTGTGACCACAACACCAGTGCAGACTGCTTCTGGTTCATACTCATGCCCTTAGCTATCAGGAGACAGAGGCTGCCTGTGATTGGATGACCATATGGTTCTCATCTGAGACCTGGGAGAACTAGGTAAACTTCAACTGCTGGAAGACCCCAGACTAAGCAGCACAACTCAGTGGCCACTAAGGGGCAAGTCTGACCATCAGGAAAACTAAGGATGCTAAGAACATTTGCTGAGCTGACAGGAAGGAGGGAGACTGAGCATTCTGCCTCCAGCATCAAATATGACAAGATAAAGGACTACAACGAAGTCTAAGAACTCCACCCTACTCAGAACAAATACAGGAGACATTGACATAGGAGAACTCAGTAAACACACTCCTGAAATTGCTGAAATGATTGCAATGGAAGTAAAGAAACAACTCCATAAGGCCATAGATGACATCAGATCAGAAATAATCTCTCACGTAAAAAATGAAATGAAAACAATAATGAAAGAATTGCTCAGCACATTTAAAAAAGACATATGTAAAAAAATACATGAACATAAGAAACTGATAGAAATGTTAAATGAATGATATAGGAAGGAAATGGAATGCATGAAACAGATTCAAAGAGATATCCAGGAAATCAAAACTTCCACTGAAAGCTGGCAAAACTGCTTGAATGTAGCCAAAGCTAGAATTTCAGATCTTGAAGACAGAATAGCAGCTAATGATTGTGAAAGAAAGGACCTCCTCAAATCAACAAGGAACCAGGAAAAATCAACTCAACAGCTGCAAGATGAGGCAGAGAGAAGTAATGTAAGACTAATAGGAGTCAATGAAACACCAAGAGGTAACACAAATGACATAAAAAGATATTTGCAGAAATAATAGCAGAAAATTTCCCAAGTATGGAAAAAGAATCTGATGTACAGTTAATGAGGCATATAGAACTCCAAATAGCCATAACCAAAATAAAACTACACCCAGACATATAGTAATCAAGATCTCAGATATTCAGCAAAAGAACAGAATATTAAAAGCTGCTAGAGAAAAGAAACAGATCAACTATAAAGGAAAGCCCATCAGAATCACAGCAGACTTCTCAACACAAATTATGCAATTGAGAAAAACTTGGAGTGAGGTATTACAGGTTCTGAGACAAAACAGCTTCCAACCCAGACTGATGCATCCTGCAAAACTATCCTTCAAATTCAATGGAGAAATAAAATATTTCTATGACAAAGAACAACTGAAGAACTTCATGAGTTCCAAATCAACCTTACAAAAAGTACTAAAAGATATTTTAGGCAGAGAAACAAGAGACTACCATCTCAAGAACAACAATAGAAGGAACCCTGAAGCAGAGCAAGCAATTAAACACATGGCAAAAATAGGAAAGCAATAGCAAGTAAATAACATGACAAGGATAAGCCAACATAGATCACTTATACCCATTAATGTAAATGGCCTCAATTCACCAGTCAAAAGAAACAGACTGGCAGAGTGGATTTAGGAACAAAATCCCACAATATGCTATATACATGAAACACACTTTACTCAAAAGGAAATACATACACTGAAAGTCAAAGAATGGAAAACAATTCTCCATGCAACATGTTCCAAGAAAAGAGCAGGGGCAGCTATTATCTTTACAGACAACATAAACTTTGAACCAAAAACAATCAAAAGAGATAAAAAGGTCACTACATACTAGTTAGGGGGAAACTGCAAGAGGAAAAGATAACAATCCTAAACATTTATGCAACAAACGTTGGAGCAACAAACTATACAAGTCAAATCTTAACAGACATGAAAAACCAAATAATCAATAATACTATGTAATAGGGGACCCAAACACCCCTTTGATGCAAAGAGACAGGTCAACTGGACAAAAAGGCAGCAAAGAAATAACACACTGGAGACAAATCTGTGAACAAATGGACTCAGTATGTGCATACAGAGTGTTCCACCCCACAACATCAGAATACACATTTTTCTCAGCTGCGCATGGGACTTTCTCTAAAATAGACCACATTCTAGCCCATAGAGCATACCTACTTAAATGCAAAAGAATTGAAATTATCCCACTCGTATATCTGACCACAGTGCAATGAAATTGGAATTTAATGACAAAAGGAACTCCAAAAACTCCATAAATTGGAAAACAACCTCTTGAACAACCAATGGGTCACAGAAGAAATTTAAAATTATCTACAAACAAATGAAAATGCAAATACAACCTACTGGAATCTGTGGGATGCAATGAAGGCAGTTCTCAGAGGGAAACTTACAGCAGTGAACTCACACATAAGGAAAACAGAGAGAGAACAAATAGATAACCTAATGTTGCACCTCAAACTTTTAGAAAAACAGAACAAGTCAAGCCTAAAGCCCAAAGAAGGGAGGAGATTATAAAGATCAGGGCAGAAATTAATGCAATTGAGATGAAGAAAACACTACAAAAAATAAATGAATTGAAGAGTTGGTTTTTTGAAAGAATAAATAAAATTGATAAGCCCCTAGCCAACCTTATCAGAAAAAGAAAGGAAAAAACACAAATTTATGCAATAAGTAATGAAAAGGATGAAATCACTACAGATTCTACAGTAATTCAAAAGATCATTAATATCTTCTTTGAAAATCTTTACTCCCATAGGGTAGAAAACTGAGAAGAAATGCACAGATTCCTAGATATGTACAAATTACCATGGTTGAATCAGAAATATATAAAAATTCTGAACAACCCAATATCAATTAATGAGATTGAAAATCTGATTAAAAACTTACCAACAAAGAAAAGCCCAGGTCCTGATGGATTTACAGCAGAATTCTACAAAAATTTCAAAGAAGATTTAATACCAACACTGCTCAAACTCTTCAATGAAATTGAATAGGAAGCAATTCTCCCTAGCTCATTTCTGGAGGCAAGTATTATACTGATAACATAACCAAAGAAAGACCCAATCAAGAAAGAGAACTACAGACTAAGCTCCCTAACGAACATAGATGCAAAGATACTCATTAAAATACTAGCAAATAGGTTGCAGCAAATAATACACCATAACTAAGTTGGATTCACTTCAGGAATGCAGTGATGGTTCAATATTCGCAAATCCATTAATGTTATATACCATAAAGCCAATAGAGCCAAAGACAAAAATCACATAATCATCTCAGTAGATGCAGAAAAAGTTTTATACAAAGTCCAACACACATTCATGATAAAAACCCTATAGAAAATTGGAGTAGATGTTCTTTACCTCAATGTCATCAAAGCCATCTATGACAAATCAACAGCCAACATCATACTAAATAGACAAAAACTAAAAGCTTTCACTTTAAAGTCAGGAACAAGACAAGAATATCCACTGTCACCACTCCTTTTCAACATAGTTCTGGAAGCATTAGCCAGAGTAATTAGACAAGAAAGAGAAATAAAAGGAATAAGGATAGGAAAGGAAGAGGTGTAATTATCACTACTTACAGATGGCATGATGCCTTACATGGAAGAACCCAAGAACTCCACAAGACTCCTTAAATTAATCAACAAATTCAGTAGTGTAGCTAGATACAAAGTAACACTCAAAAATCAGTAACATTCCTGTACACAAACAACAAACAGACTGAGAGAGAAATTAAGGAAACCATACCTTGCATAATAGCACCAAAGAAATTGAAATATTTAGGAATCAATCTAACAACAGAAGTAAAAGATCTAGTCAATGAAAACTACAGTACTCTGAAAAAAGAGATTGAAGAGGATTTAAGTAAGGGGAAAAATATTCCTTGCTCATGGATATGAAGAACCAATATTGTGAAAGTGGCCATACTACCAAAATTGTTATACAGACTCAATGCAATTCCCATTAAAAATACCATTAGCATACCTTACAGATCTAAAGAAAACATTCCTAAAATTCATCTGGAAGCAGAAGAGACCCAGAATAGCAATAGCAATCCTGGGCAACAAAGACAAGTCAGGTGAAATCCCATTCCCTGACCTGAAATTATACTACAAAGCTACTGTAATAAAATCAACATAGTACTGGTGAAAAAAACAGACCTGAGGATCAGTGGAACAGACTGGAAGAAACAGCCACAAGCACAAAAACACTCAGCTACCTAATCTTCAATAAAGGGGACAAACAAGTTCACTGGAAGAAAGATAGCCTCTTTAATAAATGGTGCAGGAAAAATTGGATTGCCACTTGCCAAAGACTGAAAATAGATGCAAGTCTATCACCATGCACCAAACTCAAGTCAAAATGGATCACAGATCTCAATATTAAAGCAGAAACACTAAATCTATTGGAAGAGAAAGTAGCTAAAAATCTTGAAGACATAGAGATAGGCAGAGACTTCATGAAGAAAAACCAAACCGCACAGGAAATACTTCAATGAATCAACAACTGGGATCTCATCTTGCTGAAAAGTTTTTGCACATCTAAAGAAATCACAAGCAGAGAAAAGAAAATCAAGCTTGCTGCCTGCTGCTTTATGCTGCTGCTTCCTGTCTGCTTCGGCATGGGCTGTTTTTCGTCTGTGAGGCCCCGCTGCCACACTGCCCTCCCTGGGAACGCAGCAATTACGAACTGAAACTTCTGCAAACTGTTTCCTCTGAGATTGCTGTCTTTACAAACAACTTGCAAGTAATTGCTCATCTCAGATTTGGAATTTGAGGGATTTCAATCTTTAA